>OU892288.1:13296471-13425034 GCA_917834065.1 Ceutorhynchus assimilis
GCCGCATCCGCCGCAAAATTGTAGCTAAGAGGAACACGGAGGGGATGGGGGGTGGACAGCTAATTTAATATAAAATAGCTTTCAAAAACCGCGCCAAACGTATGGCAACATTCTGACCTGATGCTCAGTACTGTTTAACATTTAGACCTTAAGTTTCGGTACTCCACATGGCTGTTACTACTGAACCATTCCAACCTGAGGCTCAGCACCGTTCAACATTCAAGTACGGATTTCGGCGCTCCGCAGTAATTGGCGGTCCTATCCTATACCGGAATGTTTAGATGCGCCCCGGCCCGATCCGCTGAGTGGACATGTACCTTTAAAAGGTATCTGAAAGTGTATCGCGCAGCAATAACGCAATCTCTTACAACACCGACTATTGTGTGTAAGTCGGTCTCCATTACGTCTCAGAAGACCAGTCAATTGCACGTTTTTTTTTTTAAGCTACCCATGACAGTAAAAAATTCGAGGTCGAGCCGAAAGACATTATTGCGGGATGTTATTCAAAGAAGCACCCTATTATCCAAGCAGGTACGCCACTGCTAAACAACAAGGTTAAAAAATTCCAGATGAACAGCAGTATGTAGACCAGCATCATAACATTTGAAAAAATACCAATTTTTAAGTTCTTTCCACCAAACCAAAAGATGCTCTTGGTGTTACGCCACTGGAATACACTCCTGTATTTAGAGTAGTTAGTAACTTAGATTTGTTAATTAAGCTGTTTAATTGCATATTATAATTTAATTTATAAATTCGGTTTTAATTACATAATGTCGAAAGCAATTTTTTTCTGCGCGCCACTGTAGGCAATACGTTCAATGAGTGCTTTAATCTTTTCACGGGTCCAAGAAATTCCACTTCATGCAAAAGTATGAGAAAAAATTCCCATTCTCAAGCGAAACCCCGAAAAAGTCACTTTTTTAGGGATAAATGTAACCCTTTTTTAAAAATTCGATAATTTGCGTTATAGCCAACTTTCGAGAAATTTGAGAAATTACTTCTCTTGGGATAGTCCAAAGATCAAAAAATGAGAATCTGGCATAGCCCCAAACTTTGCTAAAAAAACATGACTTCCTTCACTCACCCTGTATAAGTGGATAAATGAAAGAAAGATACCGGTCAAACCTTGTGCGTGTTCTCAAAGAGTTGGTCAAGAACCTCCCGAATACCGCAACTCGATATCTCTTTCCGTTCAGCAAATATCGAGATTTGAATTTGGGTAAAATTTTCCATGTTGCAAAGCAGCTGTCCACCAGTTTATTTGGAGAAACTTATTTTTATCTTGTTCAATAATTTTTCCTAAATTTTTTTTTTTTTTTTAAATTTTGCCTGCTCGAGAAGCAGCATTCTGCTCAATTATAAAGAGCATCTATTTTTATCTTTAATCTCTCTGTATACCCACCTACCTTATTACTCTGCTTTATTATTTCATTAATACTTTTTTAAATTAGACCGGGTGCCCACGAGATCACTTTCCGGCTGCCATTTTTTTATTTGTTTATCGATATCAACGAAACTTGGTAGGAATGATATTCTCACCGAACACTATTTTTATGCATTTATGACAAGTTTTTCTGACTTCCGGTTTCACCGGAAATGACCGGAAATTTTGATTTTTAAATGGCACACTCTGTATATTTTTGGTTTTTCGGATTTTACAGATCGTTTTACGTCCTAATGCCTTACTTTTGAATCGAGTTTTGTCCAAATTTTGTTTTTAAATTAAATTTTAATTTTTTAACTAGAGTGCCATGATCGAGGCTAAAATGACTCTACATACTTTACTTAATTTCAGAAAAATACAAACTCAATTTTATCTTTGTAAACTTTTTTGATAGAGGGATGTAAACTTCATACTTCATTATTGTAGTATTTATGCCCTAGCTCAAAAACTAGAATAGAAACATATCACTTTCATAACATTACTAAATGCAGTATTTTGAAGCAAATCCAACGATATAATACACTACGACATTTTACTTAATTTTCGTTAAAATATTTTTGTTTTATTATGTAGATAATTTTTTTTTCCTACTTGCAATTTAATTTGAAAACGAAATTTGGACAAAACTTGATTAAAAAGTGGTACATTAGGACGTAAAACTATCTGTAGAATGCAAAAAAACAGAAAATATACAGGGTGTGCCATTTGAAAATCGAAAGTTTCGGTAATTTCCGGAAGTCAGGAAAACTTGTCGAGGATGCACAAAAATGGCGTTTTGTTAGAATATTAAGCCTACCAAGTTTCGTTCATATCGATGAACAAATAAAAAAATGGCAGCCGGAAAGTAATCTCGTGGGCACCCGGTATAATTGTTTTTTTTTTTTATAAAAATATTTTTCCAATTTGCAATAGTTGCTCATACCTGATTCTGTTGGAAACGAGCGTCTGCACAAAAATAGTTTTATAATGAACTAATTTCGATTTAAATCTTCTTTGCAAGACACGTATCACTTTTTGACAGAATTCAGGGATTTAATATTCCAAATCTTAGTGAACCTGATACTGCCTTATTCTTTTCTGGGTACCTATTCGACACAAAGATCACTATGTGGAGTCTGGATCAGGTAGAGTGACGTCACCCCCAGCAATCTATCCTCGTTCCTGGATATAGGAACCCGAAAAGCTCCAGTCCACGGAAGTGAATCCTCAATATCCATTGAAGAGCTCTGGATTGGAAAGGTACATACTGTATCAGATTCACCAGAACAACCAAGCTATATTGTTTACACCAAGCAATATTTACATAATTTACACAACCATTATTGTTTACACTAGATAAAATTATTGTTGGTTTGTTGGATTTTGAGTGGTTTCATTTGCACATAAAGGGGCTACACGTTATCTTTATTTTTAAATTTCACGACCCTATAAGTTCTCTTGTAAGTACAAATAACTATATTTATTTGTAACAAATATTAACACGTTCATTACCGCCGGCCACTATAGTAGTCATTACGGTTTCCTGTTGTGAACCGCGGCCACTAATCTGGCCATATATTCCTACTCTTTTATTCACTAAAATTTTGAAGCGGATCGTGAATGGTGCGGTTATTAGGTACTTTGGTCCATTCCTAATGTTTCTTGTCCGCGCAGAGCCACTATAGTGGCCTCTGGTTCTTTAGCGTTTTTTTTTATACTTCCATCGGACCAACCACTCCAAGGTAAAGGACTCAATTCCGTACCATCCAAAGATGGCACAAGACCGCTTAAAGACAGTTCCTTTAATAATTCTCGTTGAAAGGAACATTTTCAGGAACTACTCAACAGAGAATCACAAATTACAGATGATATCTTCAACGGAATTCCACAGAAACCAATACAACAAGAACTGAGCAAGTTTCCTAGATTAGAGGAGGTTGAAAAGGCAATCAGACAACTACAGAACAATAAATCAGCTAGTATTGACGGCATTCCTGCTGAATTAGGTGCCCAAACTCACATACTAATAAGTAAAATATGGGTTACTGAGACTGATACATTTCTGTAATATATTTCATGGAATCAGATATATTTTCCTATATTATGTTCAAGGCCATTAAAATGGCTGTTGGCCTATTCTGATGTCAAGCACCACTCATAGACCAGTGGCCAATTTAATGGCCTCAAAACAAAATGGCGGAATTTTAATAAGTAACACCAACTGATCTTATCTGTCTAAAAATATTCATAATACTTTTAAAGATATTATACTTGGTCCATAACAAGTGACAGCCCTTTAACGCTCGGTAGTGAACGTGTTAAACAGTATGCTAATACTCATATGATACGTGTAAACGATGAAAACTTATCAAACGGAAATAAAGATTTTCGAACTAGATCATAGCTTTGAATATTTTTTTGGTTTCTGGCAATTTATGTAACAGGACTGGAATCACGGCAGAGATATCCATACCTAGGCCAAATTTCCAAAGATTCATATAGCCATGATGGGCCCTGAAACCATAATTCCGAGTTCCTTAGATATTGAACTGACACACCTCTGGATAAAATATTAGCAGGGTTCGAATTGGTTGGTTCATATCTCCAATGTGAACTCTCAGTAATGGTTTGGATTCCGGCGACACGATTTCTAACAAATACTTGTAGGTTATGGGGTGATCTAATCCATGCAAGGGCCACAGTTGAATCGAACCATAAAAAATACTCATCGATTTGCAATGTCATTGAATTTGAAACCTTTCTAAACAACCGGGCGGGCTAGTAACAGAGCTGCTGACAGTTCCAATCGATGCATTCTCAAAGACTTCAGCGGATATACCCTAGTTTTAGAAGTTGATAGATTGACACGAACAATTTGATCTGAATCAATAACTCGTACAAACATACATGCACCGAAAGCCACTTCTGACGCATCCGAAAATCCATGTGATTGTGTTAAAACTGCATTCTTAGAAAATGCATGTCTCTGTATTTTCAAATAGTTCTCCGACAAATCAGACCTTAGCTTCAAATAACTTTGACAAACATCATCAGGAACTTCCTGATCAGTGGCGGCTCGTCAGAGGAGGCAGGGGAGGCTAAGCCTCCCTCAAAAAATTAAAAATTCAATCTCAGTTTTTTATTCCTGATTCCTAATTGAAATAATAATTTTCAAATTTAATTTAGAAAAATCCCACAACATTATTTCAATCAATCCCGCGCCTCCACGACAAAAATCTGTGAATCTGAGATACTCACTAATACGAGCCCGAAGGGCCGAAGTTATACGCGAGCCCGAAGGGCCAGAGTTATACGCGAGCCCGAAGGTCCGGAGTTATAGGTGAGCCCGAAGGGCCAAAGTTATTTTAATCATGAGGCTCAATTTATAATTCTATTGGTCAGCGGATAATTTGAAGCCAATTAAAAACCGGGAGTATTTAAAATGCGATTTTTAGCGTCCAATCAAAGAGCCGGGAATATTCAAAAACTTCAGTTTTATCAAATTGACTTTGGAATGCTGGTTTTCTATGAGGTTTTCTTAAGATTTTTACTTTTTTCAGAAAATGGTGGTTTTTGCAAACATATACTACTTTATCGTTGTCTTTGTCTTACTCACTATAATCAATAAGTAAACCTTATAATGTCATTTTCATTGAAATTAAACTAAAAACAAGTTTCCTATGATTTATTTGGGGAATTTTAATTATTATAATCATTATTAATTAATTATTAAATTGAATTTTAAACAAAAAATCCTTTTAAAATGTTATTTTTGTTTTCCGAGATGAGATGTGGCGTGGCAACGTTGCTTTTAGTTGGCCATTTTGAAGTGACGTCTTGTGATTTTTTGCCAGTTTTTTCTCGAATTTTCGACTTTTCCGGGGTTTTTTAATGGAAAAAAGCGATTTAATATATGTACGAGGTTTTGGTTTTCTTCATTTCTTAGTAAAAGTTTCTAGTTTTAAATGCCATAATTAGCTAAATCCCATTTAAAATGCTTTTGATGTGGCAACATCGCTTGTGGCTAACTTCAATCAAGGAAACATTTTTGACATTCGGCCATTTTAATTGACGTGTTTACATTTTTATTCAGTTTTTATTCGAATTTTCCACTTTTCCGGGGCTTTTTAAGTCAGGAAAACTGATTTAAAGTACGAGGCTTTGAGTTTTCTTCATTTCCACCAAAAATTTCCAGTTTTTCAACGGGGTAAGTGAGAAAAACTTTACTTTTATCAAGTAGGTTTTGGAATGTCATTTTCGTTGTTTTTTTTTTTTGGAATTTTTATTTAGGGTTTTTGGGGTCCGGGGATCGTTTTCCACCACTTTTTTTCTCGAAATTCTCAAAATTAAAAAAAAAACTTTTTTGACGTTGACAGCTGTCATTTTTTTTTACACAAATCGATAGTTGGCGTCATGAAACTGCCTTATACCGTGGTTTGATTTTTGTAGCTTTCATAGTAGAGCGGGGAAAAAGTCGAACATGTGTCAAATTTGACAGGTGACATCTGTCGATATCGCCAAAGTGTGGTGCGACAAAAATTTTATCCGAACAAACCCGTTCATTGTCAACTGATTTTAATACTTCGGGCCGTAATCTTTGAAACAAAAAGACGTCATTTTGTATCGATTGTCAAAAAAACCCAAGGTTTGAAATTTCAATTTTTTGACGTTGGTTGTATCATGAGCAGTGTTGCCATATTTTTTTTTTTTTCGAAAGGCCGAGATTATAGATTATTTTTAAGCCAATCAAGAGCCGGGAATATTCAAAATTTAAAGCCAATCAAGAGCCGGGAATAATCAAAATTCGAATCCCCAAACCAATCAGGAGCCGGGAAAATTCAAAAATTAGAATTCCAAACCGGACGGGAAATTGAATTTTTTGTACCAACTGTTGCTACAAATGAATTCATTAAATTTTCATATAAGTGTTGCTACATGTTGCTACATAAATCTCACCCTAAAACCCACTAAAAAACGACTTGTTTTCTAACCTTTGTTTTTTGGAAAAAACAAAAGATTTTTTTTTTGAGATTGACAGCTGTCAAAATTTAAAGAAACCCACATGAACATATAGATTTAGCCTCGGCAAGTACGTAGGAAGTACCAATTTTTTTTTAACATATGTCAAAAAAGACGTTCGGCGTTGCCAGGCCGTTGGTTTTTGACATATATCGATGAAACTTTTTATTTTAGGGTTTTCGGAGCCTGGGGATCGTTTTCACATTTGTTTTTTGAAAAAAAGAAAAGGTAAAAATTTTTGAGATTGATAGTTGTCAAAATTAACAAAAACGCACATGGACATATAGATACTTCGGCGAATACGTAGGAAGTAGCCAAACAGGGGACCGGCCAATTTTTTGACGTTTGTTGTATTATAAGCAGTGTTGCCATATGTTTTTTTTTTTTCAAATCTCGAATCTGGAAGGCTGAGGTTATCTCAATTATGATCTCAAAGGGCCGAGGTTATACGAGTCCGAAGGGCCGGAGTCATGCAAACCCGAAGGGCCGGAGTTATACGAGCCCGACAGGCCGGAGTTATTTAAATCATGAGCCCGAAGGTCTGAAATTATACGAGCTCGAAGGGACGGAGTTATACGAACCCCTTCATTGTCAACTGATTTTAATACTTCGGCTCTTCGGACCGTAATCTTTGAAACAAAAAGAAGTCATTTTATATCGACTGTCAAAAAAACCAAGGCCTACTTTGAAATTTCAATTTTTTGACGTTTGTTGTATCATGAGCAACGTTGCCATATGTTTTTATCAAATCTCGATTTATAGGTTATTTTAAACCCAATCAAAAGCCGGGAATATTCAAAATTTAAAGCCAATCAAGAGCCGGGAATAATCAAAATTTGAATCCCCAAACCAAAAAAAAACAAAGGGCCAGAGTTATATACGAGCCCGAAGGGCTGGAATTATACGCGAGCTCGAAGGGCCAGAGTTATATGCGAGCCCGAAGGGCCGGAGTTATTTTAATCACGAGGCCCAGTCTATAATCCTATTGGTCAGCGGATAATTTGAAGCCAATCTAAAATCGGGAATAGAATATTCAAAATGTGATTTTTAGTCGATATTCCGAGTCTCAGTTCTCTCCGATGTACCGGATTATTGAGGGCATGAATGGGCACCCCAAAACACATTTTGCCTGTTGCGCAGTGGTCACCTTACCGTAATTCATTATTTTCTAGCCTCCTCACTTGAAATAGTCACGAGCCGCCACTGTTCCTGATCCATAAAGCCTGCAATAGAATTTTTGATTTAACAATAACTGGACTGACTAGACCAAGAGAATCAAAGATTCGTGCTATTTCTGACAAAATCACTCGTTTTGTTACCTTTTTAATAGTTGCAGGTAAACTTATTTTGAAGGAAAGACTATCTTCTTCGCAGGACCATACCATTCCCAGAGTTTTACAAGCTTCTGGGGGACTAGAATGAAGATCCTGCAGCTGTGATTCAGAAGTTGGAAACTGCCTGATCTTTATTGACGAAACTTCATGACAAAGCAGAACTGCTTCACTAACTGTCCCGCATGTTACGGGTCAGAATTCACAAGCTTGAATTGCTTCAGAATTTATCAATAAATAAAATATAAACAAAAACGTTACCTTATCTCCAAATTGGCTATTTTGGGTTTGCTAAATAAACAGTAAATAATTCGCTCCAAAATCATTTATTTATAGTCCTTTGCAGGGTACTTAAGTAAATAAGGAATCTTCAAACATCTTCAAGGGTCGCTCTCGAACTTCCCTGAAATAAAATTCACTGTAAAGTATCTTGATAAAATTTCTAAACATAACTTACTATAGTTAAATAAAACAGTTATATAGTTTCAAAAATAGTCATTTGGCCAAAAATAAGGAATTTAAATTATTATTTCAATTTCTTAATGAGTAACAATAATAACAACAAACTATTGAGGTTAAGGTTTTGTTTAAATAATGATGGGCTTGATTTTTGGCTCGAAAATTTAAATCTAGTAACTAAAAACTGAAAATCCCCTAGAACCTGAATGACTTGTAAAATTTTAAAGGTACCGGATTTTATAGAATAGAAAAAAAAAGGTAGCCATTTCGTGACGTGTCAGAACCAGATCTCATTTAGAAGAAGCAACACCTTTTGCTTTTCTAGTGGCTTTTTGGCCGATTTTTGAGAGATTTAGGTCCAAAAATTTAACTAAAGGTGGCTATTAGTTCTTATTATAGCACCATAGCAGTAGTTTGCTGAATTAAAGTTAAATTAATTGAAAAAAAGACCTACACTTTGGTGTCACGTTTCACGTTTTTGACTTTGTGCAAGAAAAGGCCAATATCCCATTGGTAAGTTCCTTTTTTTTTGACACTATTTTCATCTTTCTTACTTCTGAATATTATTCGAGCCTTTATTGGAGAAAAATATTAAAGTAAATACGCACATACCTTAGTTTTCACGAGCCTGATGCAATGTTCGTTGTTCTAGGCCTTTTTTTTCTTTATATCTTTACGTCCTGTATCGTTCCTGATTGTCGCCGTATTGCCGCCCTATCGAGTGTGTGGAATCCAACCCTATATCTTGGCGACCTTGACGTTCGCAGACCCTTAAATACGTTTGGAAGTTGGTTAGCTCCGGAGTCCGGATAGGCAGACCTGGATCTAGTGGATCGCCTGATTTTATCAACCACTAATCCTCCCAGCTTAAATAAATAAGGTTTGAGTATTGTTGTGTTGTCTTTGGGACCATCAAACCTACAACTTAGCCTGCGAACACCGCCAGCTGAACGTTATTTCTGTCTTATATTGAACTGAAATTAAATTATTAACCCTTCAGGTTTACAGTTTAAGTTAACCCTTCTTACCTTTAAGTATCTATTAATCCCTTGGACACAAATAACACACAAATTTGTACACTTTTATTATTCTCACTTGTACACCGGGTATAAATGGATCCATTTGCGAAGGTATTTTAGAGTCCATTGATTTAATTAGTTAAGGGACGCATCAACAACCGAACTGCCGCCCCAATTTGATTAAAATTGCGATATTTAATTCAGGAATTAGCAATAATTTTGGTCATTACCAACTACAAAAGGCGGATTCAATATACTACTGGTTCGGCAATTTTAGGTATAATTTTTCAGTGTGTAGTTTATCAGTAGTGTTTTTTTGGGTATAAGTTGTTTACACTGACTGATTTGAAACACCCATATTTACATTTTCTTATTTGGCATTTGCAGATGCATGGAAAGTTTGAAATTTGAGAGTAGATACTTAGTAATTAAATTCATTAATTTGAGTTACAGTGTTTCTTTTATTTCTCTTTAGCCAATTTCAGATTTCAGTAATTAGGGATTTTAGTTTGGCAGTACAGTACCTATCTTTTGTTTGAGATTTCCTGTTTTTATTTTATCAGGAATTCTGTTTAACTAAAGGGCCTTAAAACAGGTGGCGCTTTATTTGATAACCCACACCACTCTCCCCTATAAGAGTTAGTCGGCAGTCCTAAAAACAGAGTTTCCTTTCTCGTAGTTGAAGTACTGAGCCACCAATTCTGGATCTCCCCCTTTTGTTGCTGTTTTGTTTTTAACTTAACACGCACCTGATAACAGATCATCGACATAAAAATCCTGTTCAATCACCCTTGAAGCTTTAGGAAATTGAAATTAATTTTCATTTGACACATCTCGTAGCAAGAAATGATGCACTTGATGTCCCATACGTAACTGTGTTCAATGCAAACGTTTCAAGAACAATTTCAGGTTCTGATCGCCAGAATATCAATTGCAGAGGTCGGTACTGCTTTTTTGCTAAAATTTGTCTATACATCTTACAGATGTCACCAGATATTACAATGGAATGTTGTCGATATTTGAGAATTGTTATTACAATAAGAACTTACTTGTACTAAATCATTGCTAGTCTCCGAGGTCTGATTCTGATCCAACGGCTCTAATCTTGAGCTATGCTGTAAATGTTGCGTCGAAACCACACTGCAGTTTTTAACCTGAAAGAGATGCAATAAGGAATTGTGGGCTTCTACAATGCTTACAAGAACCAAATTTGCAAGCAATTATAGCAAATATTTAAATTTATTACTATTTCTCGTTACTTTTCGAGCGACAATTGACAAAATTCCTTGCACCTATATAAATAATGTGATTTTTCACAATAATAACATGCTAAATTTTAATCTAAGCGCCTATCAACTCATGCTATCATCTTCGTTTTCTATACTTGACACAAAGGATTTAGGGTTTGCTAATTTGGGGTTTTGACTTGAATGATATTGCGGCTCCTTTGGTTTGATCCTGTGCATATCATTTTTTTCCAAAACATCAGCGTGGGTTGTGAAAAAATCTTTCAACTGCAAAAATGTAAGAAGCTCATTCTTAACTTTCTGTTTCTCCGACTCTTTAATCGTGTTTGAATATAATAGGCACTTTGCATGTATTTTTTTTATTGCTGATTTCGTTAGTCAATAAAAAATAAGTCAACACGTGTTTTTTTTTTCTTGTTAGTCAAAAATTGACAGAGATACAACGCTTTGAAATGTACTTATTTTTCATATCTTATGACGTCACACATGCTTAATATATCTATATATACAAAACTTAATATTTGCATAACTTTCGAAATAATAATATTTGAACAAAATAAAAAAATACCTATCGATTTTTTTTCGATTTCCTACAGTTTGCAATAAACAATAATCAATTTAATTTTTCATGCAAGGTCCCTATTTACTTGTGACAAGGTAAATTAGAAGTGGGTCCCAAGAATCAATACAAACACCCAAAGATTCAAAACACTTAATTTTTTTTTTGATAAGCTCTCAACCGAATCACGAAAACCAACTGGTGAATAATCCGAATCTACATGCTTGATAGAAAATAGGGATTTTATGTAATTATGGATCATTAAGAGGGGCGTCAGATAAGAGCCAGCGCGCCATCTTTTGGGCTTTATGACATACATTAAATATTTTTTAATCACAGGTAGTTCAAATTATCTGTAAGTGATTGACTTATTTACAAGTAGATGGCGACATCTTCAATATCAATTCGTTTACACAGTAATTTACAGTGGACTAAATAATTTTATTCAGATACAAATGAAATAATAGTATTTTACATTTTTAGCTAGGTAAAACAGTTTTTACTGGCGTTTAAAAGAAGTGACTAGCCTCCCCGAACTCAGCGACATGGCTTTAGAGAAGCGCTGAACACACGTTTGGTTTGAGTCTTTGCTGAAAATGACAGCAATCACCTCGTTGTTTGGCAGATTTTGATTAATTTCGAAAATTCTGTTCTATTAATTTTTTCCAGCATTTTACTATCCGAAATTTTGAAATTTATTGTTGGTGTGCCACTCGTGTGTGTGTTTATCCCTTCTTCATTTAAATCCGTGACCAAAATTTGCATATTGTTGTCAACAAAATTGGTAATAATTTTACTATTTAGAATGCGTATTTTACAACCAAAAATGTTTCGAACCATACTCCAATCTATTATTGTTATGATGACCATAACTTCGTTTCACTGAGAAGTGGTCTAAATTTGGAATTGAACAGAAATTTGTGAAGGTCTGTAAATGACATTTTATTTAAACGCCCCTCTTAAGGATTTGTTCTCAAATCGTGAACACAAAATTTCCGATGCCAGAGTGTAATTTTCGAAACAAAAATTAATAGAGACTATGCACTGAGCAGCAGCACTTGCTAGAGAAGAACGCAAATAGTGAAATTTGTCAATTGGATCTAAGTCTCACAATGGGCTCTTTCACTAATTTTTGAAATTGGAATATTTGGATAAAGCAACTAAAAACAGAATTTTCAGTATTTTTACTTTTGAAAAATTCATAGTCCTTCTTGAGAAAACAGAAAAAAAAAGAAATATCTCCAAATAAAAACCCAGAATTTATTTCTATGACGTCGCAGCTAGCAATTTGACCGTGTTGCCACTAATTGTCAACATTGAAAATTTGTAATACCTAGATTTAATTCTGAAATGTTGGCAAAATATTATGAAAAGTAATTAAATTAATTAATTATGGATTCAAGATTTTACAACTTTTTTATTGAAATTATGCTTTAACACAATTTAAAACAATTGTTTATGTTTAATTTTATTTATTTTTTTTACTACATTTAGTCACCACCGACAACAGCGCATTCGAACCTTTACCTGCTTTTACTACAGGCAAAGACAATACTACTACTACTACTACTATTCGTAGTAGTATTGTCTTTGCTACAGGGTAACACAGCCGTGGCGGTCAGCTCGTTGCAACAACGAGCGAAATGAAAAATATTTATGTGACGTCAGCAAATCGGCGCGTTTTAAATCATTTTGAATTTCGCCATTTTCAAATGCCTGTAAAAAACTTATTTAACCTTGTAGAACATTTTTTTTTGGTATATATGCCTCAAATAGTCCCTCCTTTGGGATTTTATACTTAAATTACGTATTTAAATTTTAGTGAGTGAAAGAGCCCATTACGCACTAGTGAAAGATATAAATCTCTAAACTCTAGACATCGTTCCTACATACCTGCAAACTTTGGCAATTCTATGGTGGGCAGTTTTGCACCCATTTTTTTACATTAATAATATTAAAATGAGCACACACAGCATCTGCTACAAATTGTTGTCTGCAATTTCAGAGTGAAAGGTGCTCTCGAATTTTTCAATTTCATTGATTACAAATTCATCGGGTTTCAGTTGTTCCAAGTCCTTGAATCTCAGAATATTCATGCTTAAACTGAAAGTCAAGTGACCCTCTACGCATCTCAATTTCTACTAACTTCGACTCATCAGGGTAAGTTTTCTTAACATTGTCAAAAAAATTATAAAAACTGATTAATTTCATCTCCAATGCACGTTTTTTCCTACAAGGTTTATCAATGTCTTGATCAAATGAACTTGTTTTTTGTGAGGTGTGTGTATCCTGAAAACTATCAGAACTATTTTTCTCTCTTCTGATTTGATGCATTTCAAATATCAATCAGCAACATTCAGAAATAATAATACAAAATGATTTATTATAACTACTAATCTGGCATACATTTTTGATATTGAAAGTCTTCCAGCAGCAGGATCAGCAGGATTATTTTTAAATGTCAACTCAATTTCAGGAAAACGTCACCCTAGTCAGACAGGCCAAACATGCAACTGCCCTTTCGATTAATAGTCTACAATGTTACCTTACTTAAAACAGTCTATCACAGTCACCTAGAGATTTAACTCCTTCTCGACGATGATGTCCATTGGAAACCGCTGTACCCAAATTTATAGGCTTCGCTGCACTTCTATCAATCTATCGGGTCGCAAGGATCAAAAAATGTTCAATACTTTACCAGAACTTTGAGCAAATGGACTATATTAAAATAAGAATTTGAGTTTCAATTAAAATAATTCATTGAATAAAATATTTATAAACTATCATACAGATTAATAAAGGCCGGGGTGTCAAAACCACACTATTAAACACGCGACGCTACTAAATAAGTTGCTCAAGAAAATTCTACTTCTCACTTCTAACTTTTTTTTTGAGCGTCTGACTGTGGTTTCTGACTCTTGTCATCATTTTCAAAACGGACCAGCAACTGGTTCCGTCCATCAAAGGTTGTCTAAGGAAGCGGCCACATCACAGATTAACCCGTCCTAAAGATAGGAAACTTCCATGTAAAATGTTCGTTCGGAGCTGTCTCGAAAATAACACGTGTGGAGCTTCATGACTGCCAAAGCTATGCGGCGCTAGTATACAAAGCCACAAGCAAATGTCATCTGTGAACTGTGAATGGTGAATATTTGTCAATGTGTTTGTCATCAGTTAGCCGTTTGATCTGTATTAGTGTTCTTTTATTTAATTTCCTATCAATTTTTGAAAAAACTTTGACTTGTTAATATGTTTAAAAAAAAAAGAGACTTTATGTTACATTCAAACAGTGGAAATGCTCGTGGAAATGGGATTAGTGATGGTTTTTATTCGCCATTGTTTGACATTCACATGAAGTGTGATTTGTGCACCAAATAAGAAACAATTCTGAATTCATGCCATCACCACTTCATCCTCAGAGACTTTGCTGAGTGTGGAATTAGTGAATTTTATTTGCAGTATTATAAACTTTTTATTGTTTTTTTTTTCAACACGTTTTTCTATTATTGTTGTGTTTAAGGCTGTTCCATTAAAGAAGGAGATGATACTAAAATGTTGTTGTTTTATTTCAAAAAAATTACAGATAGGTAATAATAAATTAAAATCGATTAGGGACAAATTATTTGAAAAAAGGCGGGAGACCACGTGACTACTGCTACAACACTGAACACACTGAAATGCACACTAGCGCCCCCATGCTGTGGCAGTCATACAACTCGTTGTATGAGTAAGACAAGGATAGGAGAAAAGGCACGAGATTCCTATCTTTAGGACGGGTTAATCTGTGAGCGCCCCCATGCTGTGGCAGTCATACAACTCGTTGTATGAGTAAGACAAGGATAGGGGAAAAGGCACGAGTTTTCTATCTTTAGGACGGGTTAATCTGTGGGCCACATACTGAGATTTTAGTCGAGCAAATTATAAATTGACCTTTTCAATTTAAAAGCTTCTCTCTCTGGCGTCAGACGTCAGAAAATTGAAAAATATGAAAACAATAGTTGACAGCTGTTGACAGTAGTTTTTTGACAAAATTTTTGTATAGGCCTGAAAACTCAACAATGGTGATTGTGTGTTGTATGCCGTCTTGTAAAAATAATTCCTATTCACCGGCGGATGTGTCTTTTCATAGGTTCCCATCAGATCCTACATTGATCAACATTTGGATACACAAAATAAAAAGGGATATTATTACTCGCAAAATAAAGGGAAATCCAAAGCTCTTCAAAGTTAGCAAGTATTCTTGTAGTAGTCCTTAGGTACCCTAGACTTATTACTTTCTCAAAATTACATGGTCCTAAAGTCCAACAGATACCATTTTAAAGTCACGTGATTTTTTTCTATCCTTTTTGAATACATCTTAAACAGCGGTGATAGTGAAATTGAAAAAAAAAAAATTGGTGTCTATATAAAGTGTGTTTTTTTTTTAAAGATAAAAGTCAAAATTACATTCTGTTGGCAATACAATGTAAAATTGTCAACGCTTTCAAATTTTTTATGTAGAAAAGGCTTGTGTTGCCAACATAGTTAATAAATTTTTGACTTGGGGAATTATCTTTAAAAAAAAAACATAAGGTTCGTTTCACCAGGGTTCATACTTGACCTTGAAACTTGAAAAAAAAAAGGATTGTCGTAGATTAATTCATATGACACATTCGATTCTCACTCAAGATAGTGAAAAGAGAGAGATCTTCTCTCGTAACACAACAACGTGAGGATGGAGTAAGAGAAGAGATCAATTTTTTATTTCTTAAACAAGGAAGGGAAATGCTGGTGGCAAGTACAAACCCTGGCGAAACAAACGAAATAAAATCCGTCACTGTCATCAATTAGTTTGTCAAAGTTATTCTCGAAAATGATACAACGAACAAAGAAGCAAATAGAAAACGGGTACCCAATTCAAGTTCAGAATGTATTACAACGGATAGCAGATGCGACCAAAGTGAGTCTCGCAACAATTGCAAGTACATATTAAAAATCCCATGCATCTGATTGGTCAATAATACTCCAGAAACGCGTTTGTAAAATGCTAGTGGGAACATATCCTAAAATTCAATAGTAATTAACCACCAGTAGCTTTTTGTAGGTGATATCCTTAGATTATATATAGTTAGCACTAAAAGATGAGTAATCAGCTCCCAAATATGGTACAAAGATCTCTCTCCAAATATTTCGATTTTGTCTCCCTTACTTTGTTTACGCTGGTTTTCTATAGTACGATTTTCAAAAAACCGTTTAGATTTTGGATCTTTAGACATCTCTCTCTAAGGCAATATATAAACGAAAAGAACACTATACAAGTCTAGCTAAACAGAGTATATTGTTTGGGTGGTTCCCAATAGAAACCGATTGCCGTACCAGCGTAAATGTCAATATATATTATTGTGTGTTTATTTTATCGACTTTTTTGGGTGTTTCACTGCTTTAAAGTGGAATAGACCGATCTCCTATTACCTGGACTGCGCGCGTCGCTTGTAGGCTGCAGGTGAGCGTCCAATGAGAAGCATGTTTATGACAGGCTTGCGTCATATTCTTATTCAGGGGCCAGTTCAGAATGAATCGTTCCTTCTTTCTTTGTAACGCGTAATTTGACGAAGAGCAAACTAATACTTTACATATTACTTGAACTCACCCCAGTTTCGTTTAAGGTTATGTTAGATTATACTTGACATATTCCTCTGCAATTTCATTAAGCGATGTTGCCGGATGAAACATTTATCAAAATAAAAGTGCAAACGATGTTTATCCATTTTAAAGCTCTTCTTTTGTCTGATTTAGGGCGTTGTGAAACACTTGAGTCTATATTACTTCTTTAATGTTATAATGTTCGATTTGTAGTGTCTACATTTATTCTGCAACAAACAATCTGGCTACACTGAAGGCTACCAGTTGCGCGCGCATGTCATCTTTTATTGTTTTCTAACTTGCTTTTATTACAATGAACCTCTCTTTTTCTAATCATGGGAGATAGGTCTATTGTTTAAACATTTATCATTTACATGTTTATACATTTCGTGAAAGTTTCTTATTCAGGATTCAAAATGACTAATACGTGTGCAGTGTATCAGAAAAGAGGAAAACCAGCGGATTGTTTATCATTTCACCCGTTAGTAAACAAAACTTATGACATCTACATAATTGAAGGGGAAAAAAACAGTGTCGGAGGTGAATGTAGGCCACAAAAATACAACATGGTACATATTTTAATTTTGTATTTCTATTTAACACTAGTTTTTAGTATTCCGGATAATTTATGATATGGAAAAAACATGGTTAGGGGCATTCAATTTAAAATCCAGCTCAGTAAGCAAATGGACGTATGTTTGTGCAGACCATTTTAGCAGTGGAGACTATAGAATTTCAAAAACTGATGCTAAAATTTTTAAAGCCCCTACTGTTCCTGTTGTTGCAAGCACCAGTGCTTCTAGAGTACTGTCCAGGTTAAGGGGTACTTGTCGAGGTACTCATTCATAGGTTTGAGTATGTAAAAAAAATCATTAATTTGGATTTTTGAAGAATCTATATTCGTGATTTGTTTGGACCCCTCAATTAGGAATTAAACGTACTGGAATAATCTTCATTAATGGTGTTATGTCCACCATTCAATTGAATAAAACCAAAAGTTTGTTAACTTTCAAAAAGGGATGAAGTTCGGCTCAATTTGAAACTTGTCGGGAGCAAGAAATTAATTTTCATTTAGATTAATTTATCAACAAATTTATAAACTGTCAACAAATGAACCAAATTATTGGTTGGCCAACTAGTGGTTTGGTCTGCTTCTACTTTGACTACTAAACAGTGGTTAGTAGGTACTAGGTACTAAGTTTAAATCATACATGGTGTCCTTAATGGTAACAATAATATCATTCTGATGCTATAATCAACTTAAAAAATATAGGTACTCATTGTACTTTTCGTAAGTATTCAATGGGTGGTATGAATAAAAACGAAGTAGGTACCTACTACTACTACAAGTATTAGTAGGTATAATCTACGTAGTAGTCACTTCAAAAAGAAGGATTTACTAATTTCCGGTAGTTTCGAAATGTAGTATCTACTTCGTTTTAAAGTAAATACTACGGAGAATCTACTAATACTTGTAGTAGTAGCAGATACTTCGTTTTTATTCATACCACCCAATATTCACTTGAAAGTGCAGTGCATTATATTTTCAGTATTTGCATTATCGATCAATTTGCTTTAAGTATATTTTTGTTGTCAGTAGCTACCTCAACTCTTGTAATATTATTAATATTCTGAATAAACATTGTTTTTTATGGTACTGTTGTTAAATTATTACAAAGCTACCCTTTTTTGATACAAATCCCCAAAAAATGAAAAAAAAAATCTAACGAAATATTAGGTCTGTTTCTGCAGAAATCACAAACCAGTCAGAGTGAATTTTATTGGTTGAAACTAGTTTTCTGACTGTTCCTGATTGTTTTGAACCATTGAAATTCGCTCTGACTGGTTTATGATTTCTGCAGAAACAGACCTATTGTTTTGGTCCCATCTAATGTTTTTTTTTTTTTTTGGAAACAGTCCAGTTTACTTTCAATTTACGTGCTCGAATTTATCATTTTTAAAACTACCTTTTTCTGGAATTAAATATATATTTCAAAAAATGATTTTTTTATGATGGGTACGCTTATGGGAGCCTTTGCTTCTAATAAAATACCTCTACGTATTTCTTGGGAATACGTAGAGATTCTTAACACATTTTTGTGCCACCTTGCTCCAATGCTTTTAGATAGGGCGTTACCTATCTTGTCACGTTAGTAGAGTCCGGATTAAAAAGCATAAAAAAATCGAAATAAGCGCTTAACAAGCATGTAATTTTTCACAAAAAAAGCATGGAATATGCATGAACAAGGCAAAAAAAGAAAAAAAAGTGGAATGAAAATGTATTGTTTATCTATAGAATACATGATAAAAAATATTGTCGCGGCTTTGTGTTGCCTGCTGACAGAAATCCTGGGTTCGTCGTTCGTTTCGTTTAATTAACACAGCAATAATTTATTCCACTTAACAATACACTCTGACACTAATTACTTTAATAACTAACTCAACAATTAAACTTTACAACTCAATAATCACTATTTAACTCGTATCACAGTCAAACTTTAACTCAACTTGCAAGCTAAAACCTGTCCTTATATATATCCCTAAATCTATTCCTGTAAAATCTAGAACACACACGATAACGTTATTTCTCGATTATAGTAGAATAATTCGCTAGATTCGAGTATTTTCACCGTCGATTCTTGACAGTCTGGCGGACGATATCGCGACACTGCCCTCCTCTTAAGGTTGATCGTCCCGATCAACTTCACGTCCATGATATTTCGCCAACTTTCATCTTACTCCTGGTGTTGCGCTGGACTCGATAAACCAAATCATTGATCCTCTTGATTATTCTATAGGGTCCTTCCCATGCTGAAGACAATTTCGGCGATACTCCTTTCTTCCTTGCTGGGTTATACAGCCACACTAAATCACCTTCTTGAAATCCGACCGAGTTGGCTTTCAAGTCGTATCTGGTCTTCATTCGGTCACTGGCTAGTTGAATATGCTCCCGAGCAAAATCATGGATACCCAGAAGTCGTGCCCTTACTTCGTCGGCATAATCTCGGATTTCTCTTCGTTCTTCTTCGGGTACTCCAAACATCAGATCGCGCATGGTAGTGAACCCAGTAAAAACGTTCCCGAATTTTGTCCAAAGTCTTGTTAACTCCGAAATGTGCCCGTGAGGTTCCGTCGTGTATTTCTTTTAATACATCTTCCACTCGGTCTTTTGGGATAACCAGTTGGCTCTTAGTGGATTTCCCATCGGCACTTTCCCAAACTCTTTTGAGCAAACCATTTTCTACGGCCAGAGAGTTCCACTGGGCCCACAACGACTTGTAAATCAAGCTTTTGTTTGACACTTCCCCCCCATTCTGGCCCACATTCATCATTTTCTTTAAGATGCAGAATTTGCCCAATATCTTGGTCTGCCTCCTGATCTCTCATTTGTTTGGTAGTCCATTTGTCATCGACGATCAGGCCCGTTCTTCTTACAGCTAGACTGGTGTTTTTCTCATGTATATCGATTGTTTGACAATGTTTGCAATCTTCTTTACATGGCCGTCTAGACATAGCATCAGCATTTTTATGCAGGTTTCCAGGTCGATGTTTAATTTGGAAATCGTATTGCTGCAATTTCTCAATCCATCTAGCAAGCTGTCCTTCAGGAGTTTTCATTTCTAAAAGCCATTTTAGAGCTGCGTGATCTGTTCGAATTAGAAACTTGCGTCCGTAGAGATACTTATGAAAATGGTCGACTGCTTTTACTATGGCAAGCAACTCCCTTCTGGTGAACACAATAATTTCGTTCTGGCTTTGATAATGTTCTGCTGTAGTACTCCACGACATGTTCTTGTGAATTTTGGATTTGTGAAAGGACAGCTCCAACACTGGTGTTACTTGCATCTGTGTCCAAAATCAACATGCCTTTGTGATCAGGATCACTGGACTTGTACATAATCCTCCTTTCAATTTTCTAAATGCGGAATCGCATTCTTGGGTCCAATTGAATGTTGATTTTTCTTCTGTTAATCGATGAAGTGGAGCAGCTATATTGGCGAATCCTTCCACAAATCTTCGATAATAAGCACATAATCCTAGAAAACTCCTTAGTTCATGTTTGTCGCGTGGTTTTGGCCAGTCCCTGACAGCATCTATTTTTCCTTCCATAACTTGTATGCCCTCTTCAGATACCACGTGACCTAAAAATTCCACTTTCTTTTGAAATAGGAAACACTTATTTGGATTGAGTTTCAAGTTGGCATTCCGGAAGCGGTCAAAAACTTCTTTCAGGTTATTAAGATGTTCTTGGAACGAATTTCCCATAATCATGACATCATCCAAATATACCAGGCAAGTTCTCCATGTAAGGCCTCGCAAAACAAGATGCATCAGTCGCTCAAACGTAGCTGGAGCATTACACAATCCGAAAGGCATTACATTAAACTGGTATAGCGCGCTTCCGGTACTGAAGGCAGTTTTCTCTTTGTCATCGTCACGTATTGCCACTTGCCAGTATCCACTTTTGAGATCCAAGGTGGAAAACCATTTGGAGCCCGATAGAGTTGTTAGTGTATCGCCTACTCTTGGGAGAGGGAAGCTGTCCTTCTTGGTGACGTCATTAAGGTTTCGATAGTCCACACAAAATCTAAGACTCCCATCTTTCTTCGTAACCAGTACTACTGGCGCGGACCATGGACTATTTGACTCTTCAATGACTCCCTCTTTAAGCATTTTATCAATTTGGTTTTCCACTTCCTGTTGCTTAGCTACTGGCATACGTCGTGGTGGTTGTCTAATTGGGTGTGCCAATCCAGTATCAATTTTGTGTTGAATTAAGCTGGTTCGTCCGGTTTGATTGTCCATCACAAATACGTCTGCTTCTTTCAAAATGAAATCTGTGGCTTCTTGAAGTCTATCTGGATCGAGATGTTTCCATGATTTCGCCAAAGTCTGCATCAAGGTGTCTGTATCCAATTTGGATTTCACAAAATGTCGCTTATCTGGTAGGTCACAGTTCGATATTTGCTTCACTGGTTCGAGAACTCCAATAATGTCTCCTTCTTTTATTCTTACTGTTTCGGAAGAAACATTGGCAATTCTTATCATAATGTCTCCATTTGTCCTTACTAGAGTCTTTCCAACAAGAAATCTTTCTGTTTTATCTCCAATGAAATTACGTGTTAGCCCCCCAACGCAGCACCCAGGGTTTGTTTCTAATCTTCCGCAAATGATCTTCTCAGTACTTCCAGGAATCCTCACTGGGGTTGTGGCCAAGATCTTAACGGCATCGGATTCTTCTTGTGTTGTTAGGACAATTTCTTCGTTACCAAATTTAAGAATGTTCATGGAAGGATCAAAAGAGAAACCATGTTGGCCGATCAAATCCATTCCCAAAATAAAATCGTCTTCTATATCGGCGAATAATGTTCCGTGCCTGAAGGTGGTAGATCCAAAAGTTAGCTCAATCATAGCTTCTCCTTGAACTGGTGCAGATTCGCCGGTGACTGTTCGTAGTGACAGGTTTCTAGTGAGCGGTTGGATTGCCCGAGACTTGACTAATGTTCTTCTAATTATGGAAACTTCAGCACCCGTATCAAAAGTAATGGTTTTCAATTCTCCATTAATTTGTCCTTCGAATTTTAATCCTCTATAATGACTGCCCAATGATTTTATGTAAACAACCCTGGGGGCTTCATCATTACTAATCAGCATTCGCCCCTCCATACTGGTTAGTTCTCGTTTCCCTGTCTGTTATTAGGGCTGGCGTCTCTTGATCTCGAAAAGCGTTGGAAACGATCCCTTGATGGAGAGGGCATTCTTACTCTACAATCTCGTTGAATGTGTCCAATCTTATGGCACCGATAACATTCTAATCGATTTCTTTGTGTTGGTGTTTGCCTGGAGTCGTTTCCCGTTTTTCTGTCTGCTCGTAATATTTTCTTTATTTCCTCCATGAAATTACTCATAAGGTTCTCGAAACTGCCGTCCTCTTTTGATGATTGCTTTTCCTTTGGGTCCTCAATGGAAACTGCTCGTATTCTGGGTCGTGAGGCACCAAAGATTGCTTCCAGTTCTAATGCTCGGACAAGGGCTTCGCTACTTTGTCTGAACTTGGACATTCTTAGGTTTTCCTGGATCTTCGAATCTCTGAGACCATCAATAAACGCAGATTCTGCCATCCATTCCTGCATATCTTCCCCAGCTGCAGGAAACGCCAAACTCACTAGCCTTTTAACTTCCGATTCGAATTCTTGTAGACTCTCGCCGGGTTTTTGAACTCTTGATTTAACTTGAGTTCTGAATACTTCTTGTCTGTAATGGTCTCCGAAGCGCAGTTCTAAAGTTTGACTAAGATGCTGGTAATTCTGTTGGTAGATTGAAGGAATGGACTGAAGAAGATCTAAGGCTGGTCCTCGTAGTGCCACTATTAGTGCTGTAGCTTTTTCTTGGTCGTTCCATCCGTTGGTATTTGCAGCAGCTTCAAATTGTCGAATATACATGGTCCAGGACGTAGAACCGTCGAAAGTTGGTGGTTTCATCTTCATACTGGAAAATGCTCCAACACTAGCTGAATTGTTGGACTGTATTTCTAATCTACGCATCTTATCTTCGAGTGCTTGAACTTGGTCCTCAACTTCTTGTCTTAATTGCTGAACATCGGTTTTGACTTCAGCTTTTACTTCTTGAACGTCGTGTTTAACTTCTTGCACATCGTCTTTAACTTGTTCAATCTTCTGGTCTAGGTTAGCGACAGTTCCTTGTATGGTTTGGAATATTTTCTGTAGTCTTCCAAGGTCCTCCTGCCGTTCTTGTTGTCGCTTAGCTTCTTCTTGTTGTCGCCTAGCTTCTTCTTGTTGTCGCCTAGCTTCTTCTTCTTGTTTTTCTTTTTGTCGTCTGGCCTCTTCTTGTTGTCGTCTGGCTTCTTCGTCTTGTTTTTCTTGTAGTCGTCTAGCTTCTTCGTCTTGTATTTCTTGTTGTCGTTTGGTCTCTTGAAGTTCCAACATTTTGCGCAGTTGAAGTTTCAACTTTTTGTTCGTCCATTTTGGCTTGTTGTCTTGTTATAGGCATATACAGAATGTTCTAGAATTTCCCTCGAACTTTCTTCAATTATCTTTTCTGGTCGATCTTTGCTCGAAGTTCCAAAAACGCCGGTGAAGTTACAAATTGGATAACTTGCTTTATTCTATATAATCAGCCATGTTTAGCGTATCCGGCCATCAGGTATAAAGCGTTGAATATGAGCTGGCACAAATATTTTTCTCAAATTCGAAGAAATAGTTCATGATTTTTTAAGGGACTTGAATGTAATCGGAAGGAAAAACAAACTCAGAGTCAAAGTCTCAAATATAATTTCCTAAATTGAATAAGCCTATTCCCAATTTGAATTTGTTTCTTCCCAAATTAAAATTGATTAGTCCCAATTTGAAGTCGATTAGTACCAAATTGAATATGATTATTCCCAATTTGATATTGTTAATTCTCAATATGATTTTGTTAGTTCCCAACTTAAAGTTGTTTAGTCCCAATTTGAAGTTGAAAAGGTATAGAATAGAATGTTCTGGAATTTTCTTGAAACTTCTTTTCTAGATGTCGATTGATACAGCAAACACGTCGGTGAAGTCACAATTTCGATATCTCCCTTGGTTTCTAAATAGAATGTTCTAGAATTTTCCCGAAACTCCTTGAAAAACCTCTTCTGAATGACGATTGATGTTCCGAATACGTCGGTGAAGTCACAAATTCGATATCTCCCTTAGTTTCCAAATAGAATTTTCTAGAACTCACTCGAAGATTCACTATCAAAGTCTAAATCGGGTATAGAGTCACTTCCGGGGTAATTCACACGATCGGTTGAGTCTCTTTTTGTGATTGTCACTATTTGCACTGCACTAACTGTCCCAGTGTTCACTTAGTGTTCAGTTTTTATACTACACTAGTGTCCCCGCACTTCCGTAATTGGATTTCACTCTGCAGTTCCACTTCTGAAACCAATGTCGCGGCTTTGTGTTGCCTGCTGACAGAAATCCTGGGTTCGTCGTTCGTTTCGTTTATTCCAAAAATCAAAGTCCAATTAGCACAGCAATAATTTGTTCCACTTAACAATACACTCTGACACTAATTACTTTAATAACTAACTCAACAATTAAACTTCACAACTCAATAATCACTATTTAACTCGTATCACAGTCAAACTTTAACTTAACTTGTCGGGTTCATCAGGAAGTAGCGCTACAATAGCGATCAGCAGCAGTGTTGCCAAATTTTTACAATTGTGGCAAATTTTATCCCTGTTCTTCTCACCAAAAGGAAAAAAAGATGGAAAATGGTCCGAGCGCTCAGTGTTTCAAGCGGAACTCATTAATTTTAATAATTTTTGGTTAAATAAGTGAAAATATAATAGATATATTGGAAATATAATAATGTAAATAATTAACCTTTGATAAATGTAATAGATTTGCTACATTTGTAATAAACTGGTAACACTGTTGATGATCGCTACTGTAGCGCTATGTCCTGATGAACTCGACCAATGTTATTTCTCGATTATAGTAGAATCATTCGCTAGATTCGAGTATTTTCACCGTCGATTCTTGACAGTCTGGCGGACGATATCGTGACAATATAATAGGTTACTAAACATTGAAATAAACAAAGAACAACAACAAAAAATAGTTCTTGTAGTGCAAGCAATAACTAAATGCTGATTTAAATGTTCCATCGTAAAGTTTAGTGTTCTGTCACTTAATTTTTTTTTGTAGTCGGAAAAACTTCTTTCTACGTCAACACTTGTTATGGGCACGTCTTTAAATTTTGTAACCACATATGGGTTCATTTGTAACTCTAAGGCCCGGTTAAATCATCTTCAGATAATCTTGTTGGTAACTATCTCCAAGATAAATTTACCGTTCTATAATTCTATTGGTCAGCGGATAACTGGTCGACCGATGGGATTACAGATTGCATGTGTTTTTATCTGTCAGATTGCATACCTGACAGTTTATCACAAGATGTAATAAACTGGACCTAAGTCAGTCTTCTTACCTGCAACTAGTACCATCTATTGGTTTTTGGGCTGGGGTTTCCCGCGTATTATCGATCGAGGTTTGTTTATTTTATTTTGCGTTGATATAAGAGTGTGCGTGTGCGATCCGGGTGCCCACGAGATTACTTTCCAGCTGCTATTTTTTTATTTGTTTATCGATATCGACGAAACTTGGTAGGATTGATATTCTGACGAAACGCCATTTTTATCCATTTATGACAAGTTTTCCTGAATTCCGGTTTCACCGGAAATGACCAAAACTTTTGATTTTCAAATGGCAAACCCTGTATATTTTTTGTTTTTCGGATTCTACAGATCGTTTTACGTCCTAATGTACCATTTTGAAATCGAGTGCTCAAATTTCGTTTTGAAATTAAATTTTAAGTAGAAAAAAAAAATTACATACATAATAAAACAAAAATATTTGAACGAGAGTTAAGAAAAATAATTGTCGAAGTGTATTATATCGTTGGATTCGCTTTGAAATACTGCATTTAGTAATGTTATGAAAGTGATACGTTTCTATTCTAGTTTTTGAGCTAGGGCAAAAATACTGAAATAATGAAGTTCACAGCCCTCTATCAAAAAAGTTTACAAAGATAAAATTGAGTTTGTATTTTTCTGAAATTAAGTAAAGTATGTAGAGTCATTTTAGGATGATCATGGCACTCTAGTTAAAAAAATAAAATTTAATTTAAAAACAAAATTTGGACAAAACTCGTTTCAAAAGTGGTGCAATTAGACGTAAAACGATTTGTAAAATCCGAAAAACAAAAAATATACAGGGTGTGCCATTTAAAAATCAAAAGTTGTGGTCATTTCCGGTGAAACCGGAAGTCAGGAAAACTTGTCATAAATGCATAAAAATGGCGTTTGGTTAGAATATCAACCCTACCAAGTTTCGTTGATATCGATAGATAAATAAAAAAATAGAGGGTGTAGAGCTGTGTGCACGTTGAGGAGTAATGAAGAATGAAAAAGTTTTGTATTTCGTGCAAAATTCTTTAATAAATATCAGTGCAAAGCGCTTTCGGCCGTGGCCATCATCAGTGCAACCTGAAAGTAAGGAAAAACACTTTCTGAAGATACTGGAAAATTTAATGAAAGTTTGGAAATTTTGGAAAATTTGAATATCAATATATCAATTTAAATTATTCAAAAGGAAGAAATTAATTACTAAAGAAAGTAAATTTACTCACTTCGTCAGGTTTGTACAAAGAGTCTTCTCGTTGAACATATAGGTGTAAAGGAACGAAACATCACATTACAAATTAAAATAACACATTAAAATATCGGAAGATCTTTGGTTTTTTCGCTGGTGCACTATGCAAAGGCTGTGTCCTCTCAAATTACAATCACATCGAAAGATGTTTTTTAAGTTTAAGTTAATATTTCTTTAAATTTGTGGAAGACCAACAAGTGATGAATGATGTGCAGTCATTTTGTGTATGGTTGCACGTTTTTGATTGTGGTTTCCCTTTAGAGTGACACATGACAAGTAAGTCAGTGTAGCTGACAAGAGCGGGAAGTTCGAAAAGTAAAAGCTTATAAGATCCAAAACCATTACCAACGTTTTAAAACAATATTTGGAGATTTAAGATGTTTATAGTGTAAAAAACTTGTAGTGTAGATGACGAGCTAGTCCTCCACAATGTGTAGACTACCCTTATATCATCATAGAGTGCAAAAAGGATATATGAGATACAATTGAAATAATGAAAATTTTTGAGTAAATAATTGAATAAATTGACTTAGTCAAGATCATCTATTGGTTTTTTGATTTAATTTAAAAGACGTCTGTGTAAGGGGATGTAAGATCTATTAAGGTTCACCTGAGTGTTGAGACAAGAGAAGTTGTCCTGAAGTTCATTTCTGATTTCAATGTCCTCCATAAAATCCAAACGGTTGAAGTTTTTAGAGCGAATTTCGTGAAGAATTTTAGAATTTGACCTGGGGCTGAAATTATGCTTAGTTGTCCTAATGTGTTCACCAAAGGCAGATGTAGTTTTTGTAAGATGTTCCTGTATTCGAGTCTTGAGAGGTCTGCAAGTTCGCCCAATGTAAGTGCAATTGCAGGAGTTGCAGTTTAGTTTATATATTCCACTCTTGGACAGGTGGTCGATTTTGTCTTTGGAGTTAACCAGAAAGGAAGACAGGTTATTTTTGGATTTGAAAGAGATTTTGATGTTGTTATTGACATTTTGGTGAATGACCTGTATAATTTTAAGATTCAAATCATGATTCAAGAATGGAATAGCAATATATTTCTCTATTGGCTTATTCAGGGTAGGAAACAACTCTTTTTTCAATCTTTTATATTTAGTTTTTGTTATGAGGGTGTCAATTAGTTCTAACCACCCCCGACAACATAAACTGGCAGCTTTCCATTGCTACATCAACAGATTACTTAACATACCCCTCTCAAAAGAAGACTATTCTAACGAAGTCAAAATTCTCAAACAACTAGCATATAACAACGAATACGACCCACACCTAATTGACACCCTCATAACAAAAACTAAATATAAAAGATTGAAAAAAGAGTTGTTTCCTACCCTGAATAAGCCAATAGAGAAATATATTGCTATTCCATTCTTGAATCATGATTTGAATCTTAAAATTATACAGGTCATTCACCAAAATGTCAATAACAACATCAAAATCTCTTTCAAATCCAAAAATAACCTGTCTTCCTTTCTGGTTAACTCCAAAGACAAAATCGACCACCTGTCCAAGAGTGGAATATATAAACTAAACTGCAACTCCTGCAATTGCACTTACATTGGGCGAACTTGCAGACCTCTCAAGACTCGAATACAGGAACATCTTACAAAAACTACATCTGCCTTTGGTGAACACATTAGGACAACTAAGCATAATTTCAGCCCCAGGTCAAATTCTAAAATTCTTCACGAAATTCGCTCTAAAAACTTCAACCGTTTGGATTTTATGGAGGACATTGAAATCAGAAATGAACTTCAGGACAACTTCTCTTGTCTCAACACTCAGGTGAACCTTAATAGATCTTACATCCCCTTACACAGACGTCTTTTAAATTAAATCAAAAAACCAATAGATGATCTTAACTAAGTCAATTTATTCAATTATTTACTCAAAAATTTTCATTATTTCAATTGTATCTCATATATCCTTTTTGCACTCTATGATGATATAAGGGTAGTCTACACATTGTGGAGGACTAGCTCGTCATCTACACTACAAGTTTTTTACACTATAAACATCTTAAATCTCCAAATATTGTTTTAAAACGTTGGTAATGGTTTTGGATCTTATAAGCTTTTACTTTTCGAACTTCCCGCTCTTGTCAGCTACACTGACTTACTTGTCATGTGTCACTCTAAAGGGAAACCACAATCAAAAACGTGCAACCATACACAAAATGGCTGCACATCATTCATCACTTGTTGGTCTTCCACAAATTTAAAGAAATATTAACTTAAACTTAAAAAACATCTTTCGATGTGATTGTAATTTGAGAGGACACAGCCTTTGCATAGTGCACCAGCGAAAAAACCAAAGATCTTCCGATATTTTAATGTGTTATTTTAATTTGTAATGTGATGTTTCGTTCCTTTACACCTATATGTTCAACGAGAAGACTCTTTGTACAAACCTGACGAAGTGAGTAAATTTACTTTCTTTAGTAATTAATTTCTTCCTTTTGAATAATTTAAATTGATATAGATTAAATTTTCTAAGATTTCAGATAATTTTCAAAAAATTTTAAAATTTTCAAATTTTCCAAAATTTCCAAACTTTCATTAAATTTTCCAGTATCTTCAGAAAGTGTCTTTCCTTACTTTCAGGTTGCACTGATGATGGCCACGGCCGAAAGCGCTTTGCACTGATATTTATTAAAGAATTTTGCACGAAATACAAAACTTTTTCATTCTTCAAATAAAAAAATGGCAGCCGGAAAGTGATCTCGTGGGCACCCGGTATAGTATTTTACATTATTAGCCAAGTAAAACAGTTTTTACTGGCGATTGAAGGAAATGACACCTTCAAGAGCCAGTAAAAACTGCTACCTGGCGTATAATGTACAATAGTTTATTTGTTACTCTTCCAGAAGGTACCTACAAGTAATTATTCTTATGATAAAACTGATTTTTTTAAAATAAATAATTCTACTGACTTGTAATAGTATATTACATGCGGAGGTGGAAAGTGTTTCATTATTGTCGAGAGATACTATGGTTGACCGAGGTGCGAAGCACCGAGGTCAACCAATTCTCGAAACAATAATAAGAAAACTTTCCACCGAATTATGTATACTATTTTATTTTGAACCATTAATTATTGAAAAAAATATGGTAAAAATGGAATTTCGACTGACAGCCTGACACCGACATTGACATCTTATGAAATTTCAACAATATAAACACATGTGGCATCTAATTCTAAATACAAACATGGCACCTGGATTTGTGTTTAGGTGTGAAAGAACACTTTATCAGTGCCGAAAGTAAGTTCTCCAGGCCGAAAGTGACAGGAGGACAGTCACTTTCGGCCTGCTTCAAAGTAAACAAAAGTAAAGTGATATTTTCGAACCTCCAAACCAGTAAGGAATGCATTAATTACATATATGGTTCAAAATAAAAAGTTTTTACCTACGAGCGCGTGCGGTAAAGTGCACTTTACCGCACTTATTTGCAAATAGAAAGTGGCACTTTACCGCACACTATGCGGTGAAGTTACTTTACCGCATAGTGTGCGGTAAAGTTAACTTTACAGCATAGTATGCGGTAAAGTGGACTGCAAAGTGTAGGTACGGTAAAGTTAACTTTACCGGTATGCGGTAAAGTAGACTTTGGTATTTAGTCAATGTCATTACTGCCTTTTCATGGAGATGTAGATGCTCATAGGTGAAATTTTGTACCTAACACATGCGGAAAGTGCCTTTACCGCACTTAACTGCCGTTGCGTGCGGTAGTATCACTTTCCGCATTTGTTAGGTAAATAACTATTACAGTTTAGCTGTCAATTTTACAAGTCAGTAGAGCCAGTAGCTTGTGAAAATCAATTTTCGTTGTTTATGTTTTGACTTGATAAAGTGACGTTTTACAAATGAGTGACAAATAAATATACTTTATTTACAATCATACATGTAATGTTGACTTTACTGACTTTTAAAAAGTTCGAAAATGTCACTTTTTTGACTTTTACTTTCGGCCCACGGGTCGAAAGTTTACTTTCGACCCGTGGGTCGAAAGTGAATGAAATTTTTAAAATTTATTGTTTTTTTTGACTTTTACTTTCGGCCCACGGGTCGAAAGTAAACTTTCGAACCGTGGGCCGAAAGTAAATGAAATTGTTAATTATTGTATTTTTTAGTTTTAATCCAAATGAAAATTTCAAAATTCGAATGATTGTAAATAAAATAGTATACATACCTCGGTGAAAAGTTTCATTACTGCCTCGAGATTTCAGTTAGACCTCGGCTGCGCCTCGGTCTAACTTAAATCTCTCGACAGTAATGAAACACTTTCCACCTCGGTATGTAATATACTATTTGCAGTACAAAAAAATTTCAAAAAAGCTGTAAATAAGCACAAACCATAAAATAAGCATAAAACTTGAAAAAAAGCAAAATAAGCATTAAAAATAGTGCATTTTCGACATTGTTTTTGTCTAATTCATCAATATTTTGAGTCGTCTTATATTTGTTTGTAATATTACCAAAAAGCATAATGCCTTGAAATTCGGACTCTAGTTATTAGTGAAGCTAGCTGTTAACATACCTTAGTATGTACTATCACAACTAATAGGCCAGGAAAGAGAGGTTGAACCTCGCAAACCCGACAAAGGTTCTGTTTTATTTCCTTTTCTGGTAGGACAAGGGCTGCTTATTATGGGTCTAACTTTTTCCAAAAATATTTCACCCTGGAACATCCCCTTTCATCCCACTAAAGGTCGTTTTTTGTGGTTTTTCCGAAACGTAGCGCTTACGCTATGTTTTACAGAAAAATACCTTCACAGTAAATTAAAGAGGACTAAATTTTCTACAATTTATCCAGCGACAGTATATGTCTATCACCTACCCTTTAATCGGGGTGGCGCTTTAAAGTTGAATGACCTTGAAAAAAAATATTTTGGAAATTATTATTTTTTTTCTGAGCAGTCAAGCGAATCCATCACAAACCATACAGCAAATACTCATAAATAATTGGCCGATTTTTTGGTATATGTTTTATTAAAAAACAGTTACCCGTTTAAGATATACAGGGTGTTGAAATTTAAACAACCCCCTTTCATATCATCTGAAGGGCTAATGCTAGGCTGTTTAAATTTTCAGGGATTATTGATGTAGGAATGATATTGAAAAATTCGTATAATGCACCCCTATTTTCTTCCTGGAACCACCCCAAAAAAATAAAATTTGAAAAAAAAACCTATTTTTAATTTTCTCGCACACAATGCCCTTCATGTGAATGGTTCAAATATTATTGTGCACACCTCCGACATAATACATGCATAGACACCAAAAGCATTTTTCCAGTACCAGCGTTTTAGCCGGAAAAAAATATTAAGGCGGTGAAAGAAAAATGATATTTTTTTTTTGGATTTTCGTTTCACATAGGTCATTAGCGTACTAAATAAGCTTTCCAAAAATATATCTACCTATTGCAACATCCCTCTGGAAACTACCCCTGCCCCTATGGAAGTTGTCGCAACCACTTTTTTGCGATTATTTCGTTACCTATGCATTGTATGGGAAGGAAATTTATACGAAATTGAAGACCACCGTTTGCTCTACAAATAAGTTCCTAATGCATTTTTTAATATTTTGCAACCATATTTTGCAACCGTTACGCCACAGTGGCATCCCATAGCTCAGAAATTTTATAGCGAATTCCAGTTTTATTCCATTATCTCGTCACCTATTCACAGATTTAGCACCCCCCTAACCGAGAAGATGAGAGGTAAAAAATACACACACTACCGTGTAGTAGGCCTTCTGGGGACACCACAATAAATATAATGCATGAAATATAATTGGTACATACTTAATACTGTTATTTATGATAAATCAATTACATAGGCCCTAATAATAACATGAGCTGAAGATCATTGGCGAAAAAAAGCAAAAATGCAATTTGCGTGACGTTTTCCGACCTTAGAACGTAGAAAGTGCATAGGGAATAATTAGTAGACAAATTTCTGACCTTCAATTCTGCAAATGAATAGAATAAAACTGGAATCCGCTCCTAAATTATTACTGAACTTTGAGACGCCACTGTAGCGTAACGATTGCAAATATAAAAAACATGCATCAAGACCTTATTTGTGGAGCATATGGTGGTCTTCAATTTCATATAAATTTCCATCCCACAAAACATAGGTAACGAAATAATCGCAAAAGAGTGGTTGCGACTACTTCCATAAGGGGCAGGGGTAGTTTCCAGAGAGATGTTGCATTGGGTAGATATATTTTTGGAAAGCGTATTTAGTGCGCTACTGACTTATGTGAAACAAAAAGCAAAAAAAAATAAAAAATCACCACCTTAATTTTTTTTTTCCGTCTAGTGGGGATGTACTAGAAAAATGATTTTCGTGTTGATGCATGTATGTTGGAGGTGAGCACAAAATAATATTTGAACCATTCACATGAAGGGCATTGTGTGCGAGAAAATTAGAAAAAAGGCATTTTTCTTTCAAATTTAATTTTTTTGGGGTGGTTGCAGGTAGAAAATAGGGGTGCATTATACGAAATTTTCAATATCATTCCTACATCAAAAATCCCTGAAAATTTGAACAACCTAGCATTAGCCCTGCAGATGATATGAAAGGGGGATGTTTAAATTCCAACACCCTGTATATCTCAAACGGGTAACTGTTTTCAAATAAAACATATATCAAAAAATCGGCCAATTGTTTATGAGTATTTGCTGTATGGTTTGTGGTGGATTCGCTTTACTGTTCATTAAAAAAATAATAATTTCCAAAACATCTTTTCTCAAGGTCATTCAACTTTGGGGCGCCACCCCGAAAAAAGGTTAGGTGATAGGCATATGCTGTCGCTGGCTAAATTGTAGAGAATTTAGTCCTCTGCAATTTACTATGGAGGTTTTGTTTTTTTAAAACGTAGCGGAAGCGTTACAGAAAACTTACAAAAAACGACCTTTAGGGGGATGAAAGGGGATGTTCTAGGGTGAAATTTTGTTGGAAAAAGTAAGACCCATAAAAAGCAGCCCTTGTGCTAGAAAATAATAAAACAGAACTTATGTTGAGTTTGCGAGGTTCAACCTCTCTTTCCTGGCCTATAATGAAAAAGAAGAAATCAGTCTATGATGAATCTATAATACTCATCTTCAAGGTCATTGCTAACTTGTAAAACACAAACCTTCCCTGTAAGCATGAACAAAATCAAACAATACAAACATATAGAGAGAGCACTCAAACTCTCACAAGTGACAAAACATGGCCTTACTATTAAAATTTTAAAAAACACATCAAGAAACTATCAAAAACATCCCATTCACACACAAAAAAACCTTTCGAAGCATCACCCCCTTCTCTCTTTCACGACACTTTAATAGCTTAGCATTATCACCCATACATGCTTATGATGTTACTAACACATTAGGTTCTAAGATCTTGGGTACCAGTTTTTAAATTTACACAGTTGTACAAGTTAATATACATCATTTCACTAACAAATCTCTTTCGATAATTTGGTTCACAATCCAAAATCGTCACTTTTTCAAAATTAAAAAGGCGGCCGGAATCAAAATGATGGTATGCCAGAGCTGTTTTGTTTTCATCCTTGCTTGATAAAGATAAAATAAAGTAACGAAACGTAGCATACTGAACCTATTGTGTTGTATTCTATCTGACTCTCCTATTACCCACGATCCAACACAACAAAAAATGTTTTTTAGATTTTCGAAATCGAATTTAAAAATAATATGATTTGAAATTTTTCTAATGACAAAAAGCCTGAAGATGGAAAAGTAAAAGTCATTTAACTGGAAAATATTGAGATCTAACACATAGTATTGGTATCTCAAATTTTCAGCACTCGTTTTCTATTCCTGCGATTTTCCTCAATGTCTTATTGAAAATATTATGACTTATTATTTCATTTTTCAACTTACCTAGTTATGGATATGATAAAAATATAGGTATCCTAGAACAAATTAAAATACATTTGCAAAGTCAATATTGTTTGCTAGAATAAGGCACCTTGCATGAATTTTTTTTATTGCTGATTTCGTTAGTCAATAAAAAATTAGTCAACACGTGTTTTTTCTTTTTCTAGTTAGTCAAAAATTGAAGGAGATATGACGCTTTGAAATGTACTTATTCTCCATATCCTATGACGTCACACATGCTTAATATATCTATATACAGGGTGTCCCAGGGAAAACAGTCCACCCCGATTTATTAGATTTGGGATGAGAATCTGGAAAAACGCTCGGACACGTCAATTTTTGATTCGAGGGGGAAGTATTTTTCAGTTTTTTTCATCCTCGTAGCTTCAACCCCCTAGCTAGGGGGAGAACAACCCCCCAAATTTGAATAGGGGATAGGGGTCGTGTTATATCTCTTTTTAAAGATCTTATGAAGATCTTTATGAACCTAGAATTTCATCTCATTATTTTCATCCGTAACGAAATGACAGCTTGTCAAAATCTTGGAAATAGACTATTATTTTAGTGGGAGTAAAAGCGATACTTACCTCCCTTAATAAAAATACTTGAAATTAAAGTTTTTTATTATTATTATTGATGAGGTGTACTCGAGAATTGTAAATTGTAGGTATTTTTAGTTGTATTTTGATTAAGGGACGTAAGTACCGCTTTTACTCCTACTAAAACAAAGGTCTATTTCTAAGATTTTGACAAGCTGTCATTTCGTTACGGATGGAAATAATAAGACGAAATTCCAAGGCCATAAAAAACTCGATGAGACCTTTGAAAAGAGGTATGACACGACCCCTATCCCCTATTCAAATTTGGGGGGTTGCTCTCCCCCGTAGCTAAGGGATTGAAGCTACGGGGATGAAACGAACGGAAAAATAGTTCCCCCTCAAATCAAACATCGACGTGTCCGAGCGTTTTTCCAGATTCTCATCCCAAATCCAATAAATCGGGGTGGACTGTTTTCCCTGGGACACACTGTATACAAAACTTAATATTTGTATAACTTTCGGAATAATCATATTTGAACCAAATAAAAAAATACCTATCGATTTTTTTTCGATTTCCTACAGTTTGCAATAAACAATAATCAATTTAATTTTTCATGCAAGGTCCCTATTACAAAGTATTAGTGAAATAATGAAATAGTTATTTGTGCAACCAGTTTGGAAAAGCACTATTTTCCGTAACGAGCAGATTTCTGCGAGTTACGAAAAATAGTGTTTCCCAACGTGTTTCATACAATATTTTTTCAAATTTTGACATGATGATTCAAGTTGAAAATATAAAAAACGTGCTTCGAATATGTAGGGGAGACTAGGGAGGCTTGAGACAAGGGAGGAATGAGACACTACATGTATTTCCTGAAATCAGCCCAGCAGAGCCATCTAGTGGTCACTGGTGCATAGCTTTATTCAAATATCTTACCGCTTTTCCAACAAACCGGCGCCAGTCGGTAGTAAAACGTTGTTGTTAGTGCACGTGAAAAATTGCCGCCAAAAGTAAAATTTTATTTTGTGACATCGCACTAGTTTGGAGCAAGTTAAAGTGAAAATCCGGGTTGATTCTTTAAGCGTAGTGACCACAGGTATGTTTTGCATAAATCATATAGCTATCAAGTTAATTAGATGTAGAATAAGAATTTTAGGTTATATTATTTCACAAAATGTTACATAGGGAGACATGATACAGTTGTTTTGGGGAGCCATGAGACGTCTCAACCCTCCCTATCTAGTATTTTTAAATAATTAAAAAATGCTAATCTGATTAAAAAAATTATGATAATATTGTTTCAGATACAATATGCCGCATTTCTGGATTAAAAAGACGAAACGAGTAGTTTCTCCGCCTGACGTTATGCAAACAGCTGTTGAAGAGGTTCTTGCGGGAGCAAAATTACGCCCAACTGCAAGGAAATATGATATAGACAAGGAAACCCTTAACAGATATGTGAAGAAAAGGTCCTTGGTTGCTCCTGCAGATAACATTGCTTACTCACCTGATTTTAAAACTGCATTAGTGTTCACCCATGAAGAAGAGGCTCTCCTATCAGATTATCTAGTCCGTGCTTCGCAAATGCATCATGGATTAACAGTCACATGTGCACGTCAACTGGCCTTTCAATTTGCTAGGGCCAACCATAAAAAATATTCTAAGAAATGGGATGAAAAATCCATTGCCGGCTACGATTGGTATCGCGGCTTTAGACATCGTCATCCCGAGTTATCGCTAAGGACTCCAGAGTCAACCAGTTTATCACGATGTACGAGTTTCAACCGCACAAATGTTACCACTTTTTTTAACAATTTAGAATCGGTTCTTAAGCGCGACAAGTTTGAACCTCATCAGATCTGGAACATTGATGAAACGGGGCTTACAACAGTACACAAACCACCCAAAGTCCTGGCAGCGAAGGGTGTTAAACAAGTTGGAAATGTTACGTCGGCTGAACGAGGCACGCTAGTTACTGCGTGTTGTGGTATTAGTGCTCGAGGGACATTCATCCCTCCGTTTTTCGTCTTTCCACGGGTAAATTTTAAGGAATACATGCTAGCTAACGCTTTTCCCGGAAGTGCTGGAGTTGCTTACCCCAGTGGATGGATGTCCGCCGAAAATTTTATTGTTTCATGGACCACTTTATAAACCACACTGGTTGTTCCATGGAAAATAAAATATTGCTACTTATGGTTAACCACGAGAGCCATATTTCCGTCGATTCTCTGAATAAAGCCAAGGAAAATGGAATTGTAATGCTCACGTTTCCGCCACACTGCAGCCATAAACTGCAGCCCTTGGATGTATCGGTTTACTACCCCTTCAAAAATTTTTATAACTCGCAGTGTGCATCATGTATGGATTCAAACCCAGGTCAAACCTTATCGATCTATAATATTGCTTCTTTAGCTAGTCGAGCGTTCGAATTAGCTTTCACCCAAAAAATATTGTATCAGGTTTTTCAGCGACTGGCATTTGTCCTTTAAATCGTGACGTGTTTACTGAAATTGATTTTATGTCCAGCGCAGTGACAGATCGACCGCTGGCAACTATAAGTACAAATCTAGAAGATGAAGCACCTAGATCAAAAATCGGAATGCAAGGGGAAATAGTGGAGCCTGAAAACTATATAGAATCTAAAGCCTCAACTTCAAAAGCCCAAGGACAAGAGAACAGTTCAAACACTAAACAAAATTTTGTTAGTCCCGAAATTTTAAGACCACTTCCGAAGGCAGGTTCCCGAAAGCAGATTACAAGGCCAAAACGTGGTTCCTCAAGAATTCTTACAGACACGCCAGATAAAGATGCTATAGAGGCTGAAGCAAGTGCTCGAAAGATGAAAAAAGTGGTTCCGTTGAAGCATGGCAACCTTTTTTTAGAGAAGAAAAAATCTGTACAGAAACCTGCAACTCCACCTCAGTCTTCTTCAAGTTATGAAGAGGAACAAATTCAGTCGGGCGGGAGCAGCGAAGATGTTTCAGATGTTGAAAGCTACGAAAGAGAAATGCTTCAAATGAAGGCTCTTGAGGATCCCAAGACTCTCCAAGCAGGAGACTTTGTTTTGGTTAAGTTTTGCACAAAAACTTCAATTGTCCATTATGTGGGTCAAGTAATATCAAAGCACGATGATGAATACGAAATTAAATTTTTGCGTCGTCACGGAACCACCTGGAAATTTGTTTATCCACCAATAGAAGATTTATCTTCAGTTCAAGAACAAGACATTCTTTTGAAATTACCGTTTCCAAAAAATGTGGGTGGAACAGAAAGAGTCAAATCTACATTGACGTTTGGTTTGGACTTTCGTCATTATAAAAATGTTCGTTAATTTTCTTTTTTATTATTATTTTTTCAATAATTAATGAACATTTTCCAAAAGCTTACAACGTCTCAATGCTCCCTATAACCTGTCTTAACGCTCCCTCAGCTAGGGAGCCTTGAGACAATTTACACCATTTTGTTGAAATATATCTAAACCATCAAAATATTATTTTGGAGGCATGAAAAAATATGGCTAAATGGTACACCATTCACTGGCAATATATATTATCTTTAAATTGTGAACTGTAAAATTTATTAAAAATAAAATTAATTTTTTGTCTCAAACCTCCCTGGTCTCCCCTACAGGGTGTGAATTTGAAAACTTCCCACCCCTATTATCTCGGAGTAAAAAAATTTTCGAAAAAATCCCTGAAACACGTCAACTATAATTTGAAGGGCGATGAGCTTTTATGCAAAATTCACCTTCCCACTTTCAACCCCCCAGCCCCCAGAGGCACCCCCTAGAAAATTTTAAATGGGAAGGGGAGTCGAGTAATACAGAATTTTGCAGAGTTTTTAATTCCATACATTTTGGTACTAAATTTTAGTCCCTAAGTTTAACTGTTTTGGGAATATTGACAGTTGAAAATTGACTTTTTCGCAACTTTGACAGGCTGTAAAACCTAAACGGTTGATTTTAGAGGAAAACCGATCTTACATTCTTGTCTTAGATTTTCATAAACTATCATTTGCCAGCAACTTTGAATTTAATCCATGATCAAAAATTCTGGTTAAAAATTCAATCTCCGGTTAAATTCAAAGTTGGTGTCAAATGATAGTTTATGGAAATCGAAGATGAGAATGTAGGATCGGTTTTCCTCTAAAATTAACCGTTTAGGTCTTACAGCCTGTCAAAGTTGCAAAAAAGTAAATTTTCAACTGTCAATTTTTCCAAAAAAGTTGAACTTAGGGACTAAAATTTAGTACCAAAATGTATGGAATTAAAAACCCTGCAAAATGATGTATCACTTGACCCCCTTTCCCATTTAAAATTTCCTAGGGGGTGGCTCTGGGGGCTGGTGGGTTGAAAGAGGAAAGGTGAATTTTGCATAAAAACTCATTCCCCTTCAAATTATAGTTGACGTGTTTCAGGGATTTTTTCGAAAATTTTTCTACTCCGAGATAATATGGGTGGTATGAATAAAAACGAAGTACTTGCTACTACTACAAGTATTAGTATGTTCTACGTAGTATTTACTTCAAAACGAAGTAGATACTACTAATTTACTAATTTCCGGTAGTGTCGAAATGTAGTATCTACTTCGTTTTGGAGTAAATACTACGTAGAACATACTAATACAGTAGTAGCAAGTACTTCGTTTTTATTCATACCACCCAATAGGGATGAGAAGTTTTCAAATTGACACCCTGTATGTCTAGATCGTCAAGGGTCAAATGAGTTCGGAGATGTTTTTTTGTAATTTTGTTTTTCGATACTATCCGCTACTAATTAGGCACTAGCTGACGTCACATACATAACCTCCCTTCCGTTGGGGAGACAAACAAAGCGTTTGCACACAGGCGCCAGCTTGTCACAAATGACATAACGTGACTTTCGTTAGGGGGACAAACATGTCATTGAGGTCATGTGTGAGACGTCAGCTAGCACATAATTAGGCAATTCAAACCACGTGACATTCAAGATGGCGTGGCGGCCACACATGGGCAAAAAAACACAAAAAAATATCTAGTTTCTGCCCAAATTAATAGTTTAGGTACCTAGTCAACAAATATTTAATAAATAATGAAAATCAAAGTTGTAAGCAAAACTGTATGCAAAATAATTTAAAATACGCATAAAAACATATTCAAAACAAACTTGTTTGGCCGCCACGTCACATTGAATTTTCCTTTTTGACAGATGGATTGAATTGCCTAATTGCTATGGAAGCAAGTATTAAAGTGTCAAGCATAGAGGTGTCAAGTCTGCATCAGTCTGAGTTTCTATTATAATTTCCGAAAAAGTGTTCTTATCAAACGTTATAAACTAAAGATTAAAGAATAACGCTTCGAATGTCGAATTCTGAAAGCGACGACGTACCGAGTGACATAGAAGAAGCGGCCCAATCTACCTTATCCACGATCATTCCAAAGAAATCTAAAGGCAAAAAATATGATTTGGCATATGTCAAATTCAATTCATGGTGCGAACAAAAAAAAATTAATCATTTGAACGAAAAAGTTTTGTTGGCGTATTTCCAAGAGAAGAGGGAAATGAAGAATTCAACGTTATGGAGTTTATATTCGATGTTAAGAACCGAATTGTCCCTAAAAAAAATTGATATCAAGAAGTATACAAATTTGGTCGCGTTCTTGAAACGTCATTCCGAAAATTACCATCCTAAAAAATCGCAAGTCTTACATAAGGAAAACATTGCCAATTTTCTGAACAAAGTAAGTGTAAGCCATTATTGCCTTATCGTCATCATTATATCTTTCTCTGCGATCCGCCTATTTGTGAGCACTACTGATATTTTTCCATTTTAATTTCAGATAGCATTAATTGTTGGAGTTGCTGGATCTTGTCCAAAAAGTAAATTAATTTTTCTTCGCGTAGAAAATGTAGTATTTCAGGAGCAGTTAAGTGACCATACCCAACACAGAGACGAAAGTATGTCGAGAATTTGCTATAACCACTGGTGCTTTTGGCGGAATAAATTTCATTGAAATGATGAAGAAATACGTCCTGCTGAGGCCATCAATTACTAAGCATGACAGGTTTTTTGTCAAATATTTAAATGGGAAATGTAGAGTTCAACCTGTAGGTATTAATACCTTTAACAATTTGGTCATTGCTTTCGACGGTCATCGACAACTCTCCTTGCAGATTCTGGAGCCGATTTGCTGCGAATTAAACAGCATGGGGGGGTGGAAGGTGGAAGTCCAATGCATTCGCTGAAGACTATATGGAGAATTCCATGACGAATAAAAAGAAAATTGCCTCCAACATCCTTGGAGAGACTTCTATAAGTTCCATGGAAAATACGCAAATTAATGCTACACAGAAAACTACTTTGTCAGCTGGGGTTAAAATCACCAATTGTTCAAATTGTGTTGTCAATATTTATAATTAGTTATAATTTTTTCCACACATAATGCTATCGATTAGAATAAAATTAAATTTTCATAGTATGTAGAATATATTATAATAATATTATAATATTATAATAACATAAAATAATATTAAATAAATACTTTAAGTAGTTTAGCCTTGAAATTACCACAAATTTTATTTCTGTATTTTTTGCAACTGATGGTGAAATTTACTTTTCCTACGAGCGTGCGCAAAGTAGTACTTTTCCGCACGCATTTCCGGGCTCAAAGTTACACTTTTCCGCACTCAGTGCGGATACAGGCCTTATCCGCACTGAGTGCCGAAAAGTAAAAATAATTGTCAAGCAACAATAAGTACACCTGTCGACTTTGACACATGATGACAAATTTTTCCTCTGTTCCTGTTCCAGCTAACATCTATACCTACAAACACCAAATTTAATTAACTTCAACACATTGTCAGATTTGTTTTCTATATATATGCATCTACAAACTTTCTCATCAAATTTATAGCATTTTCCATTTGTCGAAACAGGGCAAAAAAATGTATCCTTATCCTTACATGTTACATGCTTTTAGAAAAAGATGCGGATGCACTCAGTGCGGCACTGATGACAAATGGAAATCGCCATTAAACGCTTTAAGATGAAGAGCTCTGACGATGATTTTCTGTTATATTTTTTTTTTGTTATGTAATTTTTTGATAAATGCATAGGTTCCCTTCAAGTTAATTAAAAATAATTAAACAAATTATCGTTTTTTTTTTAAATTTTTGTTGTTACCTACCTGATATGAAGCTCGTAGGAAAAATTTTGTTCCTAACACGTGCGCAAAGTGTCTTTTCCGCACGCAAACACGTATCCGAACTCCGCTTCGCGTCGTTCGTATAACTGTGTTTGCGTGCGGAAAAGTAACACTTTGCGCACTTGTTAGGAAAATAACTATTTCCTACTAGCGTTCGGAAAACGCTTTTTCACGCACGCTGTGCCCGAGAAAAGTTTTTCACACACTGATTTATTTTTTATTTATTTTTTTCAATTTTTCTCTTCATATATCATGCTTTTCAAAAATTTTAGATTTTTTTGAAATTCCTCCACAGTTTTTTCTCTTCAAGAAAGCTATTAGGTTTTTGTACTGACCAATATCGACCTCTTTAACGAGTTTTATACCATAAATAATTAATTCTTCTTATAATAAAAATCATTGTTAATGTTCTGTTGTTAAAATCATTGCGTTACTAAAATTAATTGAAAAATCACATCTTTGACCATTTCTCTTATCAATAGAGCCAAAAACAAACAAAAAAACAATATGTCAATTTCCGCACGCTCGTAGGAAAAATGTTGTACCTAACACGAGCGTAAAGTATCTTTTTCGCACTTACGGCTTGCACGAACTCCGCTGGCGCCTCGTTCGTGCAAACGCCGTTGCGTGCGGAAAAGTATAACTTTCCGCACTTGTTAGGTAAATAACTATTGATGAAAATTAAGACATTTGATAACTTCAACGAATTTTGAAAGGTTTCACTTTAAATGTCAAAATTAGAAAAATTAAATTGTTTTAATTTGTTTCACGACAATTTTCTCAATAATATTATTTATTTTCAAACGTCATATAACAGTAATTTTTGTGACCATTTTGACAAGGTATAAGTGTCACTTCAATGACTTTCAGCTTGAGCGGCGTATAAGTGTTATACTCCGCCAGGGGCCTTATTCTGTAAGGAACAACCGTTCGATTCGGTAGAATTTCTTCGATTGTGACGTCATTTTCGGTTTAGTTTTCGCTCGTTTTCGCGCTACCAAAGCGAAAATGACGTCACAATCGAAAAAATTCTACCGAATCGAACGCTTCGTTCCTTACGGAATAAGGCCCCAGAGTATAATAACACTTATACGCCGTTACACATGTTTTTCCATAGTGATTTAAAGTAGTTTACCTGTACATACAGGTATAGGTGCTTATAAAGGTGATCCTTCTAAATATGAATGTCATTATTTAAATAAAAAATTTTGCACTATTCGGATTAAGGATTGTTTGAAATAAAATATTGTATTTCATTTGGAGTATAAGTATTGTTCATGTGACTTGCATGGATTTGATTCGCCTCGCTGCGCTCGGCGTTCAAACTTCCATGCGCGTCACATAAGTATTACTTATACTCCTAATAGAATAAATGTCTATTTTGCACGATCGGGCGGTAAATTCAACTTACCGTCCGTCTCTTTTAGGCAATAAATCAGCTAGAATTATTTATTATATCTACCCAACAACTGTATCTATATCTATTATTATCAAAATCGATGTGTTATTGAGGGAAGGCTGTTGATTTTTGAAAACAATGTCAAATGGATGCCATTATATAGGTTAAGTTATTTTATTTTTGAACTGGAAGAGTCCGATGTGCATAAAACGTAATAAGTATTTTGGGCGTTAAGTGTCGTTACTCACCCTCGAAAATTAAAGACATCCGCTGTCGCATCGGTCTTCAAACACTCTCGGGCGGTAAATGCCACTAATACTTAAATAACTAATAAATCCCCCCTTAGAGCACAAACCATGTATTCATGCATAAATCATCAAACAATGACCAAGGGTGACGATAGACACTAATGAAAATTAACAACGAAAGACTTGATTCGCAAAGCTCAATATGAGAAAACCTCAAGCTAATTCTATTACCCCTTCTCAAATAAACAACACTTTATTAACTCCGGTTCCTTTTTTATCTTTTCCCCGTGGCTTCTTATTCACACCCGTAAATTCATGTTATTCCGCTGCCTAGCCGTCTGTTTTTATTATTTATTATTATAGTATGTAAGTGAATTAATAAAGCCGTATTTCTCATAAATCCTAGCCGTACAAAGGTTTCAACAGCAACCGAGCTGCACCGAAGTTAATCCAGGTCAGGACGCCTCTCTCCAGTGTAAAGTAATTAGCAAAAGGAGTTCAAGCTCGTGGCAGAAGGACAACAAGGTAAGTTACTTGGCTTATCGATTTTTACAAACGAAACTAATTGATATTGAATGAATTATATTATAACATCATTAATACTTTGCACGTATTAGCAAAATGCTGTTCAATTATAACTAATCCATAAATCTTTATCAACTATATAAATTGGAAATTTCCTCGGGTCAGGTCGAATTTCACTTGATAGAGTTAATTATTCTTTCCATCTCTATCACCGTCCTATGTCTCCCGTTTACTTTCAGCATTTGTAATTCTTCCAAAAGGGATGTCGCAGTAATAATGGGCCTCATCGGTTTTCACCAGAGAAATGTGTCTTTGTGGCTTGGCATTGGCTTCTCGTCTAAAAACAAATAATTGTCCCTTGGAGAAATAATAGATAATGATCGAAGAGTTACTAGTTTCAAATTAGATATCGAGTACAAGCAGTGACTTTCTTAATTTAATAAGCAAAAAATATTCGGAAAAACAATTATCCTAGCTATAAGTTTTCAAGTACATTATGAAAAAAAAAAGCTTCCAAACCCAACATTCAATCTGGATTGTTTTATTGCAGAACCACTTCAAATTTTTACTCGCCCCAAACTCGAATCGAGCGGTATACGGTTCAAGGGAAAATCTACGTCCTTATTTAATAAGCAACTTCTAAATTGAACGGAAACTTTCTCGGATTGTAGTGGTTGGATTTATTAGAAAAAAATTTCGACGGGCCAAAAGTTTTTCTCTCTTTGGAAACGATAATCGGCCTATGGATTTTTTTTGGCTTTCCGGGTCGCGTTACGTTCCCGTAATGAAGTAATTGACGTTTTGTCTAATATTATAATTTCAGTTCGGATAGCATGGTTATAATTTCCTGCGGCGTTTAGCAAATATTTGAGGATCAGAGAGGGTGGAAATGAGACGTACCTACAAAAAGACATATTGTGAGCATTGGAAATTCTTATGGAGATTTAGATGTGAAATGAATCGAATGAACCCAAACTAAGTTCCTCTACTGACTCTCAGATGATTTACAAAATATACTGCTGAATACTTACCTATAATTGACCCAATGACAAAATATCCTTTCGAATCGAATTCCGCATTTTCGATAAATGCAATCTAAATACAGCTACCTACATTCTACGTATCTGTTCAAAAGAAAAATACTTTTCCACGTTGCAAAATCTGTAAAACATATAATTAATAATAATTTAGCAAAGCAAAGAGTTACAAAATAATAATACACAAAATAATAATAAATAAATAAAAGTCTATAAAAAAAAAAAAAAAATTGCAGAAATGCCATCACAATGTATCCTGATTACTGCTAAATAATAGACAATGGGTTGCAGATAATGCAATTCTTTCGAAAATCATTGTGCAGCATTTCGACTTCGCATGTTTTAGACGAGGCGAGCGATTAGTGGAATATACAATGGCTGAATGCAAACAAGTCTGCATTCATCAGCCTTGTCTTCTAGAGGTTAGCAATTCTGCCTCTTGCCATACAGGCCCAGGTTCAATCGCTGTGCCGGTCAACGTCGATGTTGATATTTGGAATTTGGTATTAGCAAGAACGCCATCTTTCGGAAAGCGATGTAAAACTGCTGGTCCCGTATATTAGTGATGTGATGCATGAAAAAGATCCCTACCATCGACAAAGATGGGTTCGGCAAAATTTCCAGATGGAATGAGATAAATTCGCTGGCGTCGGTGTTTGGCCTTGGTCGCGGAAATAGGCCGACGAAAAATAAATAAATGTGGAAAAGATAGTCTGCAATTACCCACATTTTGGAACCCTTGATGAATCCGCGTTTAATCTACGCTTTCTTTATGAGGATAAAAACGTTGTGAAGGGGAGATGCGAATTTAATCTGATTCAATTCAAAGTCGGAACTTTTAAATATCATCAAAGTTATGGCGACACGTTTCGGAGATTTAAGCTTCACAGTAAATCCGCTAAACGGGAAAAGAAACGTTGCTTTTATAACAAATATTAGATAAACTAATTAAATAATTATTTAGTCTCTAGTAGTTTTTTTGTGATTCAATTTAAAAACAAATTTAAAATATCCACTGCAAATTATTCAAAGAATAAAAAATCTGAAAACGTCCCAAGTAACATTTTAAATGCTTTTTGGCATTATCTAGGTTATATGAAAGCTTTAAGAATGTAAAATTAGAAGCTTACTATTTTAAAACTATTGTGTTTTATTGAAGAGCTGTAACAACATTGTAATCACCTAATATTACAGCCTTTTAGCATTAAAATCGCGAATAGTTTTAATGTAGCCGTAATAATGCTGCAAACATTTCTAGCTTAAAACTATTTTGGTTTAAGAAAGATCTGAAAACCGTTTGACTTTATCTTAACCTACGAATATGGAATTGAGCTGTATGAAGGGAGTGCGAAAGTTAAGCTTAAAACTGCAATAAAACCGAAGTTTAATTTTAGGTTTCAAAAAAAGATGTCTCTAAACTTCATAGCTTTCCCCGATACCTGAAAGAAATTTTTAAATTTAATTGGGTTTAAGAAGGGGAAAAAGGAAGCTGAGTTAAATCTCGAAATCTTTTAAATTTCTGGCATGGTGATGTAGCACGTGATGCATGTGAAAGTCGCAGGCGACATCTACCGCTCAATAAACGTATTTTAGAATATTATTTTAACCTAACAAAAAGCTTGTTTATGGTCGCTTTGTGCTTTGTTTACTTATTGGTCCGAAAATTTTTGACAAAAATGTCGTTCTCAGAAAAGTGGTCAAAAATAAAAAAAAAACGGGACATTTCAAGCGGCAGATAAAAAAAAATCGGCTATTAGTTTTGAATAGTACCAATTAAGATAACAATTTACCTTTAGTGCCAATACCAACATCATCAGTTGTAACAGAGGTGGCAATAAGTGATAATTGATAATAATGATGAGTTCTTGGGATCGATAGAGTCTCAAAATAATAATAACGACGAAGATTTTCATCGAAATAAGTGGCTGACAGAATTAAACACCAATAATGATGAGGAAGACGAGAGTAACGAGACATGTGAGGATTCACTCCGAAGTGCACAGTTTCCTATGAAACTAAGACAGTGGTGTTTTGAATTTAATATAAAGCACAACGCATTAAAGAGTCTGTCGCAGTTACTTAATGAAGTAATGCCTAATGTTTTGCCAAAAGATCCAAGAACCCTACTGCAAACCCCAACAGCTATTGAAACTCATAGTATCAGTGGTGGTGTTTATTGGCATCAAGGACTTGAAAAGTGCCTATCAAAATTTATTCGCGAGAACATAGAATGCGAACATCTTTCCCTTAATTTTAATATTGACGGACTACCTACTTATAAAAGTTCTAAAGATGAGTTTTGGCCTATACTATGCAGAATCACTGAATTTCCAGACAGCAGGCCAATGGTGGTTGGAATATACCACGGAAAATCAAAACCAGTAGATTTGGATTTTCTTACTTTCTTGGTTAATGAACTGAAGAGCCTGCTGGTTGATGGAATTTATGGCAAAGATCAACAAAAAGTTGCAGTTGTAGTCCGTTGTTTTATATGTGATTCACCAGCACGGGCACTGATAAAAGGTAAACCCTAATATGTTAATGGTGCCTATATTAGGTATACAAAAAATTAAAATGTTTTAGGCGTGGCTAACTTCAACGGCCAACATGGATGTCAGAAGTGCACAACAATTGGAGAGTATTCTTATGTTTCAAGAACAAATTGTTTCCCTCGAGCAAACTGTAAACACAGAACCGATGCTGACTTTCGAGCTAAAATTGACGATCTTCACCATAAAATTGACTCACCTTTACTGGAAATTCCAAAGTTGGATATGATCAAAGCATTTCCAGTAGCTGATCCACTACATCTTTTCGATCTAGGCATTATGAAAAGATGTTTGTTGGGTTGGAGAGATGGAAGTTTAGGTACATATAGAGCAAAATGGTCTTTTCAAAACATTAAAGAGATTTCAAGTTATCTTACCAGATGTAAATTACCAAAAGAAATACATAGAAAAGTGAGAAGTCTAGATTGCCTAGCACATTGGAAAGGCTTAGAGTACAGGACCTTCATATTTTACCTAAGTATAGTTATATTGAAACCCTACTTACCTGTTGATGTTTATGAACATTTCCTGTTATTTTATTGTGCAGTTGTAATTTGCTCTTCTGATCAAAAAAAAGATTGTTTGGATTTGGCTCAAACACTATTTGATGTATGTATGTAGAATATTTTCGAGACATTTATGGACAGGATTACATTACAAGTAATATTCACAATCTTACACACGTTGTGGATAACGTAAGACATTTAGGAAGTTTATCAACTATAAGTACATATCTATTCGAGAGCATGCTTTTTTATATTAAAACACTGATTAGAACTGGCAATAACCCCTTAATTCAAGTTGCCAAACGTATCTCAGAATTGAACGAAACTTCTTTTAGAAAAGAAAATAAAAAAAGAACTATTTCAATGTTAGAAAAGCAAGTATCCACAATTGATGATGAATATTTTCAAGATTTCCCAGATTTGTCATATGAAACAGAATTTTTTAAAAGAATTAATTTTGAATCCTATATTTTAACAACTGAGGAAAATAATAAATGGTTTTTAAGTTCAGAGAACAAGATTGTGAATATTAAATTTGCTGTTAGAAAACAGAAATTTGTCTTTCTTGTTGGTGCTGGTTTGAAATGCATTGAGCCGTATTTTGAAACACCTATAAATTCAACATATTTCAATATTTATAAGTCTGACTGTAGAGAGGAAAATGTATGTATTTACACTCTTGATCAAATTAAGTGTAAGCTTGTTTGTATTCAGGTGCCCCATGAAGAAAAAACATGTGTTTTTATTCCACTACTTCATACATTATAAAACCTTGTTCAGTTTTGATTTATACCAATAAAACAAAAGAATATATTAAAACGTGCTTTTATTTACTAAAAATGTAATACTCATATTATAATAAACTTGGAACAGAGAATACAAATAAAAGCACCAAAATAATAGGAACTCAAACCTAAAAGAATGAAATAATTATAATCATTTTAGAATAAATGTGTTACTTACCTGTCTTAATCCTCAATGGCACCTGCTATATCGTCGTTAGATTCATGACCATGTTCTTCATCCTCATGTTCTTCTAAAGTACCTGTGTCTTCTACATCACCCTCCTCACTTCCATTGACGTTTTTCTGAAGATTGTTATACTTTTTTTTGTAATTCAAGTTCTTTGGCCTGCTTTTATGTTTAGATTCTATTTTAACCGATATGTTTCTTTTGGTACTATTTTTTAAAATTCTTTTAAAAAATGTGTCACATTCAATTTCACTGAAAGCGCTATCGGCTTTCAAAACAAGTTTAAAAAAACATTTTCTGAAAGAATCAAAAAATTTGAATGCGATTTTTTTGGTTTCATTAGGGTTTCTTGCGTTTCCACTCCAGGAACATTTGGTCACCAATGGATCTTTCTCATGCAATGAACAACAAGGATAGTTTATTAAGCTTTCTGCAATAAAGAAAGAGACACATATAATGACGCGCGATACCTGTGTGGAACGACTTTGATTGGTTCCACTTGTCAAATTGTGCAATTTCGGTTATGTTTCTGTTTTTGTTTATTTTTAAACGTAAATATGACAAAATACGTATTAACATTAATTAGAAAAAAAACCCACCGCAGCAGAAATGTTTGCAGTAAACCTTTAATTGTACATTATTATTGTATTTGATATAAAAATCGTTATTTTACGAACCCTCAAATCTCTGTCCCAACCTAAATCGTCTTCATTCGGGTTGAGAGCACGTAACTATTGTTTTCTTACAATTTGATTGCTTGGGAACTTGTGAAAAGAAAGGTTTGACTTCTTTTTCGCCTGATTCTGACAAGAACTCATTCAACTCATTTGAACCATTGTATCATAAACAGTTTTTGTAATAATTTTCAGCAATATTGATTGATATCATAGAATAAAGTTTATTGATATGATTGATTATTGAGGTTAGCTTAAATACGTCAGGGTCAGACCGTGTTCAGTAAATTGACGATTTAATTATCTGTCACCCACAAGATGCGCGCGCAGCACAGGTAAAATGAGAAAGGTCCTTTCCCTTGTTAAAAAAAAATCAATTTATCTGTAGCATGCATCGAAGCCATTTTCTTTGCCTTTTGTTCCACATATAAAAGACATATCGCGAATAACATTATTCATAAAAGCTTCATCTTTCAATCGATTTTCCATAAGTTGAAGTTCCTCCAAACTTTTCGCAGGCTCCAACACATACTGCTTGAAGTCAGAAGTCAAAGTACTGTCAGTACTTGACTGCGATTTGTTGTCAATCTTGCTATCTAAAATAGCAGGTAAGCGGTTTATTATTGTTTGGATGTCTGCTAATGTTTCCATAATTGTTTTTTGATTAGCCAAAATTTCTTCCATTTGTGTATTCATGTCAGTAATATTTTTGAGTTTACTATGCAATATTTCGGGCTGAATGGTGTCAATCACATCAATTGTAGAATCATCTGCAGAATGTGTGGCAATTACTTTATAAGTAACTGATTCTTTTTCTTGAAAATCGGACAGTTCCACAATCTCAACATCATCTAGATGTTCCTAAAAATAACATAAAAAACAAGTAGTAAGATACGTACAGACTGTAGACTTTTGGTTTCTGGTTCTTTGCACTGGACATGATATAGGTGTGTTTCTTCATATTTTGACCTATACAGTTTTATCAATAGTATATTTTGGAGCTTCTAAAAACAATCAAATTCAAATCGTAAGATTAAATAAAAGACCAAATCTTTTTTTTTTTAATGGAACACCCTGAATATTTTTAGCTCTAATGAAATTCCTTTTTCTCCTGTTTCCATATATGTTGATATTTTGGTCAGTTTTTTTTTTGTGCTATTTAAGTTCAAAATTGCATTAAGTAAACCTCACCATTGATATAAAGAACCAGGATCAGACCTAATTTAGGGTAATGTTAATGCATTTTTAAACTTAAATAGCGTAAAAACAGCTGCACCAAATATCAACATCAACACATATGGCATATTTGAAAGAAAACAGGAGTAAAAGAACTTCCATTAGAAGTAAAAATAAACAGGGAGTCCTGTTAAAAAAAATGATTTGGTCTTTTATTCAAACTTTGCTATCTGAATTTGTTTGTTTTAGAAGCGCCAAAATATGCTACTGATAAATTCATACAACTTTCATATTTAGTATATTACATACCGAGTAGGGAAGTGTTTCATTACTGTCGAGAGATTTATATAGTCAATCGAGACGCAAAGCGTCGAGATTGACTATTAATCTCGAGACAGAAATGAAAACTTTCCTCCGAGGTTTGTATACTATTTTATTTGCAAGCACACCATTAATTATGATTAGTCAATCAATTTTTTTAATATTAAAAAAATAAAACTAACATGCCAAAATGTGTCATTCACTGCTTTGACGTTTTTACCTGACATGTTCTCATTGTTGCCGGCAAAGGTAAATAAATTAGAGTGAGGGAAATCGGTGAGGGAAGTCGAATAGGGAAATCGGTGAGGGAAATCGAAGAGGGAAGTGACACAGGTAAAGTGTCACTTCCAAATTTTTAAAAAGTCAGTAATGACAAGATTACATATATGATTGCAAATAAAGTTTTTTTCCACCTCATATAGCTAAAGCTGTTGTAGGTAGGGGTCAAAATATGAGGCCTACTCATATGTAGGTATTTTTATTTTATCTTTATACTATTTCCTTACTGCTACTACTACCACTAAAATACAGTTTACTAACCATTTACTGAAACTCACCTGATACTGAGGCTTGATGCCATTTGAGGTGGAAGCTTGTGTGGGAACTCCTAACTCATATACTGATTGGCTCTCCATTTGCCGTTGTGAAATTCCTGGTGCACTCCCAGTTTTCTTGTCATGGTTTGTTTTCTAAAAATAATAAAATTATCTGGGCGAACTGCCTGCACCTTGGCCTATTTATACATATCGGGTCTTCAAAAAAAAGAAAACAATCAAAGATTGCTATGGTTTTTTAAATGTATGTCTTAGGCCCAGCTGTACAATCTTGGTTCAAAACAAAGTTCAACTAAACTCGACTGGCATTTGAGCTTTCCGATTTGAAACTTCATTTTGGTTTCAAAAAAGGACACTTCTAGAACGGTTCAAAACAATCGCACAGTTTAATAATCAACAAAATGACAACAGTATGGCTATCAAAAATTCCAATAATAAACTGTGCGACTCTTTTGGACAGTCCTACCTAGGACCATCCTTTTTTGAAACCAAAACAAAGCTTAAAATACATTGCTGTCAGCTATTAATTATAGAATCTATTAATCAAATTCTATCAATTTTGACAGCAATGCATTTCAAATGGGAAAGTTCAAGTACCAGTCAAGTTCAACTGAACTCTGTTTTGAACCAAGATTGTACAACTGGGCCTTCGTAATATTTTTCTTTAATTTTGTCAATGAACTTTAATGTCAAAATGTCATAACATACATTTTCGTAATCAAAGCAATCTTCGATTGTTTTTTTTTTGAAGACCCATTATAAACTCCCAACACATAGTAAGTATTGTATTGAACCATTGTTCTAAAGTTCACTTTCAATAATGCCATTTGGCTTGTGTTGGTCAACAATAGGTACCTACTTATGCTGTGTCGAGAAGAAAAAGGTTTGGAACAGCATATAGGTATAAGAACATAAACAAAAACAGATTGCAAACATACCATGACTGCTGGGACAATATTATTCAAATTTGGTATTATAATATCTCCAACTTTTCTGTTTCCTTTCCGTCTTGGCTTTGCCACTGTTTCTTCCTGTTCGTATTCTGTGTCTGTATTTTCTTCCATCATTTTCAACTCATCCTCGGCTGCAATTCGAGACAAAAACTCTCGTTTCTTGACACATGGAATCGTTTCCAATTTGAATCAGGTTTGGAATTTCCATCACTTATTTTGTTTGAGTCCTGCCTATGGGTTGGCCAATAAAGTACTCCATTCTTTTCCCATTCAAATGGAACTATGGTTAAAAATACTTTCCCATTTTCTATGGTCTGTACTATTTTGAAAGGCATCTACAATACAAAATAATTTTATTGGGTGATAAATATAGTAAAGAATTTTATTTTTGCTAATTGCCCGAATGGATAGCCGCCTCAATAAAAAATAAATTTATTCTGGCGGGATTTTAATTCTAGATAAAATTTTGTTAGGTTACGATAAGAGTTTATGTCGTTTATGTCGGTCCAGTTCAAAACAGAATTTAACAGAAAACTGTAACAGGTGGTTAGGGATGTTTACAAAATGTCTTTTCGGAAACGCTAAGCCGATTACATAGAGATCAACAGCTGATGTACCTTGTCTTTTTTCAATCGTGTTCGATAAAGAAAGATAAAAAACAAACAGATGTTGATCGGAATAATGGGAATCGAATCAGCTTTTCTGAAAGGCCTAAAATCTGTTTTTTTTTTTAAGATAAAAGTCAAAATGACATTATGTTGGCAATACAATGTAAAATTGTCAATGCATTCAAATTTTTTATGTAGCAAAGGTTTGTGTTGCCAACATAGTTACTAAATTTTTGACTTGGGGAATTATCTTTAAAAAAAAAAAAACTTTAATGTGTACTAATGTTACAGTGACTCTATTACCCACAGTGGCGACAATTGCTGTCTTATTTTTGATTGGTTCTAAAATCCCATATATTTATATGGGAAACGCGGCCATCTTGTTCCCATCTATTGCTTATTTCAAATATGAATATATGGGATTTGGGTAAACATCCATCATAAACCATGGAAAACAACGTATTTGATGGTCCTAATAATAGTCATCAAATACGTCGATTTCAATTTTTTATGATAGATGTCTATTTAAATCCTATATATTAATATTTAAGAGTAATAAGAGGTTGGGAACAAAATGTCGGCGGGACCTCTATTGTCGCCACTGTATGTAAAGGTTTATTTAGGCACTGTAACTAATGTTTTTTTATGCTATCATCTAGCGGAGAATATCTGAACCCTCTCAACGCGCCAAATAGGTTTCTAGATCACGGAAGCATTGAGAGAGTTTCCATCTTCTCCGCCAGATGGTCGCATAAAAATTTAAAAGCAGCCCCAACAACCTGTGGCAGATAAATAATTTGGAGTTTTATGAAGGTTTTATAAAGCCGTTTTCTCCACCAGAAGCTCTAGGAATCACACGCTTTCAAGCAAAATAGCTTTAAGAACAAATAATCCAAGGTTTGCAGGCTTATTTTTACGCAATTTAGATTTGTGGTATATAATGAGAAGAACTATTAGCTTTATCACTATTTCGCCATGTTTGATTGTCATTTGGACGCCTTTGAATGGAATCCATTTTGTAGAAAAATATATTCACAGTTTATTTTTAGGTAATTTGTTGAATTTGGTATTGTGATTATGATTTTACGGCTTATTATAATTGATTTATCATATTTATGCTTCGAATATCTATAAAACATGTAAAAAATTGTCACATTTTAGGTTAGTATTTTTAAATTTTTTGTAAAAATTAGGGTTTTTTCAAGGCCCACGAGTTATTTGAACCTTTGAAGTACACTTTCATCAGTAAACTTGGGTTTGTATATAAATTTCAATGCAGATTCACGTCTATCTGCGATTTATATTTGTGTATATCACTCATAGTTAATAAATCAAAGATCGTCCATTACAGAGATGTGAGCCGTAAACTATGTTTGTTGGAAATTATGGCGAAGTAGAAGTATCAATAAAGTTTGGTTAAGCCCCTAAAGTTTTAAGAATATAAATTTTGTTGCCATTTTTATTTAAAAAAATTCCATTTGTACTTCATTCCTTCCATTTGGCTTTTTGCCACGCTTTTTCGCTGATTAAGAAAAGTTTATTAAAATAAAAAAAAAATTAAAGTTGAGAATAAAAAAAAATTTAAAAAAAAAATAAAATAAAAATAATGAAAATAAAAATAAAATAAAAATAAAAATAATTGAATGAAGAACTTGAGATTGTAAGACTGAAGGTCGAAGTGCGTGCAAATTAAGCCCTAGCTCAGAACTAAATAATTCGGAGAGTAGGGGTGGGTTTTAGTTTTGGGCGCCACCGACTCTGAACAGATGAGTCGGACTCTCCAGGATGGTATCTGGCTTCAGGACCTTACAATCCAAATAATAATTAATAAAAATAAAAATATTAGCAAAAACCAGGTTGTGTGCATAAAACCAAATAAAAGTCAATTCAAATCAAGTGCTACAGTTATTTATTCACCAAATGGCCGCAGACCACAATGAACAATAATTTGAATTTAAGAGGAAAAAAAAATAAATAATGATAATCAAGTAAATTAGCAATTGACCTTGTCATGAAGCGTTAACCAACAAATACAGAAATGCTATACTTTTTAAATAATTGCTATAGTCATGAACAATTAAATTTAAATGCAGAAATATGTTATTGAAACTCGATAACCCAAATGAATGATAAAAAAAAGGTATAAATAGAAAAGTTGCAAATATAAATTGAAGAGAAAAATAAAACAAAAAACCATAAATTAATGACTAATAAGTTGGAACGGTTATTTTACACTTACGTAACCAGAACTACCAGTAAGTTGACATTAATTAATCAGGTTATGTCTAGTTAAGTTACCTATTTAATAATTCATTTACCACACTGGGGGCAAGCAATGAATTTTACCCTGAAATACCGAGGTGATCACCGGGGTGTACAAATAGGGACAGAATGCAAATAAACAATAATAATCAGGATAACTAAAACTAGTACGATACCGAAATGTTCCAGGTGTTGGTTGTTCTTACAGTTAACCAGATTAGTCCTGGCTACTGGTTGTGGTTAACTTGGTTGAAGACTCGAGTAACCGTCCAATTACTTAGGCTGGTGTCTGTTAGCCTTTTGGTTCAATTTCGGTTACAATTGAACGTCTGTTGTTATAACCGTGAGGGTATACTTGAGGGTAAAGTACAACCTCCTAAGAAAAACCTCGTGAAAGAACCCTCGTGAAAGAACCCTGATGGAATTAGGGTGTCGGCCTCGAAAATCTCCGGAAATCTGGATCGAGGATTGGATTTCCTAGAGAGAGTGAGAATTCTCTACTCCTTAGGGCAGCTTTCAACACACATGGAGTTGTAAAAATCCGAATAAATCGGCGAAAATTATAACACTACGAAAACGTAAGGCATAAAGGCAACTAAAATGTTATAACTTCAAATGAGAATTTAGGGTCGAAAGCCCAAAAAGGCGAAGACAATCTTCATAAAGACCCTAATTCTCCAACGTCCAGATGTGAAAGAAAATGTGCTCCACATTCAATTAATAAACTAACCTAACCCAAAGGAAGGAATTCAGACTTAGAGATGATCGAGAACAACGACAAACAACAACAACCAATCGACAGAATTCCCACTTACCAAAAATGGCACACAACAATATAAACTGAGAAAAATAACAACGGCTGATGAATAATGATATCAACAACCAATAATTATCCCATAAAACAATCAAAACTTGAAGAATACAAAATATCGTAAGTGTTCCGTTTTCAAAATTAGAGAGCTCAAGGAAGAATCGACGATACTGAAAACATCACTAATCCACCGCTGGTTGACAGAAATTTTTGACAATCAAAAGTCAAAGAAACGAAATCAAAGGGTGCGTTCCAGATGTCTCAAAGAACATCGAACCAATGCGCAACCCGGGGTACGCTAGAATTTGCGCCGAGATCAATAGCGCTCCATAACCGAACAGTCAGTACGAACGGTACACCCACTTGAAAACGGGTCATCATGATTACGGAACACAACCCACGAAATATTTTTGACACATGAATTATTTTTGTTATGAAACAGATGATCGAATTTAAAATCGAAATCAAAATATTGCTTTGTTTTGATTTAGAATTGAATTAAAATATGGATTAAAATGAGGAAAAACCATTACAGCAGATAGAATTTGACTATGGAAAATTAGAAAATTTACAGGATCTACAACCGTTGAGATTATTGATGAAATTTTATAGAGAAAATGTTGACAAATTTAAGGAAATCTTGAATATAAAATTGAAAGTAGGTAAGAATCATTTATGCAATTTTGGCCTGTTACATTTTTACCGCGGCCTAATAGTTTTATCATGGAATTAAAATGAGTTTTATGAATGCTGTCTGTATAGCTATAAAACTTTGCCTTTGGAAACCCCAGAGCTTTAAAAAGGTTTTATAAAAGGCTGTTAAAGCAATCTTAGGAGTGGGCCCTTGCAGTCTTAAAAGAACTTTAAAAGGGTTCTCTAATGGTTGTTAAGGCAATATGGTTTTATAAAATATTTTTATTCTAGGTTTTATAGTAGCTCTTAACACTTCTTTAAAGCTAAAAATGTTACTTGGGGTACTTACTCAATTATTAAAAAAAACAATCAAAGTTCAGGAAAATTTAACGCTTTCGCATTGATTGATCAGTTTCGAAAAGCTTTTGATCTTGCTGAAAATTCATTAATTTTAACGGATTTATTTTGTAATATTTTATAAAAATGTGAAAAAATACAAATTTTCATTCTTAACAAGATATAATAGTCCCCAGTACATCGACCTTAAAATTTTGTAACTCATGTACACGACCAACTTCCTGAGCGGCTTCATAACACCAAGTCGGACAATATTTTTCATGTCTCCACCCTGGGCGATGGGACATTACTGCGCTAGCTCTTCGTGAAGTTGTCGTTCTGACGTCCCTAAGGAAGTTGATACATGTACGTGTAGTTTCAATGCCAATCGACTGTTTTTTACATTACATTAACGATATCTCATTTGTCGGACAAAAACCATGTGGCTTTGGGAAAGGTCCGATACCCCCAACATGTCGCTGTGCCGTCCCTAAGGAAGTTGATACATGTACGTGTAGTTTTAATGCCAATCAACTGTTTTTTGTATTACATTAATGATATCATATATGTCGGACAAAAATCACGTGGCTTCGGGGGGGTCCGACGCTCTCAACATGTCGCTGTGGCGTCTCTAAGGAAGTTGATACATGTACGTGTGTTTTTAATACCAATCGACAGTTTTTTACATCACATTAACGATATCACATTTGTCGGACAAGAAATTTGAGACAATCAATGAAAACATTTAAATTAGTTTGCCTTAACGCAACGTGCATATTAGTCAGTTTATTATTTACCGATTTTGTCAAATACCTGTGGGACCCTGTGTCATATTCCCTGATCTGTTTTTTTGATAGTTCTCCGAGTATTTACGGAAATTATTTAGTGAACGGTCATTCAAAACCACGCGTGTGAGAAATAATGGATATTCAGTCGTGTTTTTTGTGCAATCTCAGGAGTAAAAATCCTGAATTTCGGCAGAAATTGATCAAAAGGACTTTTGTTGTCCGACTGACTTCAATACTCATTTTATTTGTCCGACATTTACTACACATGTTTTAAAATTACATTGTTATTCATAATTATTTTTGTCGGACATACATGTATCAACTTCCTTAGGGACGCCACAGCGACATGTTGGGGGCGTCGCACCCCCCCAAAGCCACGTGATTTTTGTCCGACCTATGTGCTATCAATAATGTAACGTAGAAAACAGTCGATTGGCATCAAAACCACACGTACATGTATCAACTTCCTCAGGGACGCCACAGCGACATGTTGGGGGCGTCGGACCCCCCCAAAGCCACGTGATTTTTGTCCGACAAATGTGATATCAAATAATATACTAGCCTACCGTCTCTAGAAGTCCGATGGGAATGCAGGCATCATCTAGGTCTATTAAAATTGGATAGATGGCGCGACAAGCCGAAATAATAATGTATTCGAATTACGCGGCTACTACCCTACTGAAATGAACCCTGCTAAACGCTTAAAATATTCCAACGTTGCCAAACTTTAAATTTTGCCGTTGCGAACCCACTGCAGCGGAGACGACGCGCAACTTTTGATTAGGTCAAGCTCTAATAAATTTCAAGTTTGGTTTCAGTTTCGATTCGAATAGTAGTGATACTTGAACGGAATAATTTACTTTCGAATAGTTTTTGATAATTGTTTCACAATTTGGTGTTAATATGGAGTCTAAGGTGGCTGGCAATAGATGTAAGTTCTTCAATTGCCATGTACGCCGCGAAAAGGGAGTTCGGATGTTCCGATTTCCTTACAAAGACGAGGATCTTTGCAAGAAGTGGGTGTTAAACTGTGGTAAGATTAATTTTTTAACGATATCTAATTCTATTGTAAATTAACTATTTAAATCAATTCTCATTAGAAAAACTTTATACTAGGAGTATTCAGCGCATCACTCCTTAAAGTTTTTCAACGTACTTTTTTAACACCCGGTATACCGGGTGTTTTTAAAACCCGCTAACTCCAATAAATCTTTTATTTTTGAAAATAAACAAATGAAATTTGGTGTGTGTATTTATGCCCGGAATGTGCAATATTTAACGTATTCAATTATTTATTATAACTTCCGTCTTGATCGGAAGTGGCCCTAGCTCACATATTTTAAATGAGTGGTTTTTTCCCTTATTTCGTTCATTACGGGTTCAATGACAACTCATTTTTTAGTTTTGACATTTTATCTCCATATTATCTAAAATTTTAATTTTGAGTCTAGAGCACCATGAGTTAGTTAAAATGCCTAATTTTGCTCCAAGGAACCTAAGAATATTTGTTTTGATCTTATTTTGTAGTTTATATCCTCTACAGACCCATTTAAAAATAATAGAAGCGCATTTTTGAATAATTATCGATTTTTTCAAATGGAAAGGGTGTGGCTCATTAGCATGTTAGGATTATAAGAATTGAGACCATATAAATCGTAAACCATAGGCGCGGTCACAGCAAGTACAGGGTGATGTAATATAAATGTCACTCCCTCCTAACTTTTTCATTTGACGTTTACAAATGTTTTGTGAAATTGTCAAAAGTTTTTAACTAAGGCCGAGCTCGTTTTTGTCATCTTTTTCGTCGATTTGCTCCGAAATTTTGACAGGCACATGGTTTGTGCGAAGTAATATTCTTTTAATTGGAACAACATATATATTTTACGCTTATTAGTTGGTCCCCTTCAACCTGATTTCAACGATATACGGTTTGATAATATGTCTATCTTTAATAGTTAGGTATAGAGGGAAAAACATGTTGAAGAAAGAAAAATTATACCATTCAGGCTTTACAGAGAATAACATATTTATAAACACTTTATTGTTTAAATGTTATTTTAATAAATCCAGATGTCATAAGTTATTATTGTTATTGAGAAAAATAAAAATAACATGAGACCTATAGGAAAGGATTTTCGCATTTATCTTTATCACTTTTGAAGGTAAATCGAGAGATAAACATATCAAACCATATATCGTTGAAATCTGGTTGAAGGGGACTAATAAAGAAGCGCACAATATACATACATTGTCTTCCATTTAGAAAAATATAACTTTGCTCTGCTACACTTTTTTGATGCACCCTGTATGATTGAAACTGACTTAGGGCCGAATTTATAGTCAGTCCTTGAGTCTGCCTTAAAGGTCGTGAGTTCAGAATGGACACTTGGTACTATTTGACAAGTTAGTCATGTCAATTCTAAACGTTCAAGGCTTCCTTAAGGTCCAAGGAAACCTCAAGGAGCGACTATAAATTCGGCCCTTAGTTAAAAACTTTTGACAATTTCTCAATACTTTTGTATTTGACACTTCAGTCAAAAATGACAAAGCGGGTACTTACACTGGTAGCAATGGATTTACTACTATTCCATTGTAATTTCGAGGATATGCATTAATTATAAAAACGTTTGATAAACTTAATTATTATTACTTCTTAAAAGCAAATTCCCAAAAAAAAATATATATCATCCATCAATAATAATTCCTTTATTATATGGGGATTTCTTAACTGATACAACTCAGACAATGGTGCCCGGGTTCAACCCTTATTACTCATTTTCATTTTATGACTTCATTGTTATTTTACTTCTTATGGGGTGGCCTGGGTCATAATTTCCAAAATACTATGCTTATCTCTATGTATACAATGAAAAAAAAAAGGTAAATTTTGCGTTGACACACCCAAACACTGTTTTGAATCTATAATGAAGGTGTCAACTGCAGGGTACATAGCGATTTGTACCGCTCAGGTAAAATGAATCATTGCATTGATTATGCTAATTTTCACTAATTTGTTCCTATTTCTGGTATTTCCTGAACTACCTAGAGTACCCCCATCGTACTAATGGATTATTAATTACCTACAAGTCCAAGAAGATTTTTATTATATTTTCCTTTTTTTTTAAGTCTCTTGTTAGATCTTGATCAGCAGCATGTTGAATAAATTATAGAAAAGTTGTGCGGTACGAAACGCATTGCCTAATTAGTACTTTTATTGCCTTCGGTACAAATTACACATTACCCCAACTGCAATGAAACAGAGATAAAAACCACACAATCGCTAGTTCACTTGTTCATTTTGGTACCTACTTATTATACTTTTAAATATTTTGGGAAAATTCTAGTTCAATGCTTGAATAAACTAGCGATTGTGTGCTACTAAATTGTTCGTTAGAAAATTCTCGTTCGGAATATGCTAATGAGTCCCTTTCCTTTTGAAAAAATTGATAAACATCTAAAAATGCGCTTCTACTATTTTTAAATGAGTCTGTAGAGGATATCAACACACAAAATAAGATCAAAACAAATTTTCCCAGGTTTCTTGGAGCAAAATTAAGCATTTCAACTAATTTATGGCGCTCTAGATTGAAAAGTAAAAATTTAAATAGTTTGGAGATAAAATGTCAAAAAGTGGCAAATAAGGTGTCATTGTAACCATTGTACTCATGCCTAATGTCAAAGTTAAAGTAGTTGTTGGCGTAATGGTTGATATTTTAGAATCACCTTCGGTGTTACGTGGACTGTAAGCGCAACTAATGAATATGTAGCAAAAAATAACCATACAAAAGACAATATGATAAAAGGCGCCTTACCTGTGGTTCTGGGGTTCTTCTAGTTCAAAGTTAATTGTTAATACCGGGATCCCGGGTTTTGTTTCGGTTGCACAACACTACCGGCTTTTATTTCGAAACCGGTAACCGGCGAGCTCGCGAATTCATCGACTTTCTTGTGTGCGAAAACGGATTAAAAAAATGTGTGTTCATGTTTCGTGTTTGGCGAAAAGAGAGAGAGTGTTTCGCCGTCGCTTGGCTGTACGAATCAAGTGTTTTTCGTACCTTTTTTGTCGACCTCGGTTCCATACCGAGGGCGCTGTTGTTCCCTGCATAGGAGGCGCTATACCTATTTGAATTTGTATGGTTTTTCAATATGAGCAAAATTCGTGACTTTGACACTCTTGAAGAGATGCACATACATTTTCCGCCCACTCAAAACCAACGTTTTGAAAATCAAAAATCAAAGAGAAAAAATAAAATTCAGCAAAAAAATAAATAAAAATAAACTAAAATAAATGAGGTAAGAATTCTGACCCGCGACGACAGAAACATAGATACATTGGTAAGGTTTGGAATCTAACCAATTGGCAAAGGACACAGCTTAAAAATAGGACGTTTAAACAGTCCTTGCTGGGTCCTTAAGGTGACCACCCGAACATGCCCATCTGGTCCGGGATGTAGCTCAACTCGGCCAAGGGCCCAATGAAGTGGAGGTTTCGTTTCATGTTTGATAATTACTAGTTGATCTAAAGTTATTTTAGAAGGATTTTGAGTCCATTTTGAGCGTTGCTGCAAGGTGTGGAGATATTCATCCTTCCAGCGTTTCCAAAATTCTGGGTTCAATCGTCGAACTAATTGCCACCGAGACAAAGTGTTCAATTTGAGATGGGACAAATCAGGGTCGGGACAAGAATTTAGAGGTTCTTGGGTCAGAAAATGTCCCGGGGTTAATGGCTGCAAGTCGTTTGGGTCGGAGCTCTGGGCACATAAAGGCCTGGAGTTCAAGACGGCTTCCACTTGAGCAAGGAAAGTGTTAAGCTCTTCGTAAGTGAGTCGCTGATCACCGATCACTCGATACAGATGAGTCTTTACCGCTTTGACGCCAGCCTCACTCAAGCCATTGAAATGCGGAGCAGCTGGGGGATTAAAATGCCAGAGAATTTGAAGATGATCCGCCGCCAATTGGGACATTTCTATCAGCTGAGTATTGGCACCCACAAACGTCGTTCCGTTGTCACTGTAGAGATGGGTTACCCGCCCACGCCGAGAAATAAAGCGACGGAATGCTCCAATAAATGCCTCGGAGGTCAAGTCAGAAGTAAGCTCAATGTGCACTGCCCGGGTGGCACAGCACACGAAGACACATATATAGGCTTTCAGAACCTTGGCGCCTCGATATCTTCCCATGACTATATTAAAGGGGCCAGCATAATCCAGAGTGGCATGCGAAAAACATTTAAGTTGGGAGATTCGAAATGAGGGTAGGTCTCCCATATACGGAGTATACGCTTTTGGTCTGAGACGAAAACATCTGATGCAGCGGGAAAGCACAGACTGTATCGCTCTTCGGGTAGATAAAATCCAGAATTGCTGACGCAACAAATTCTGGACGGTATTCAAACCAGGATGTAGATTGTCTTGGTGAACTTGTTCAATTAGGCGACGAGTAAAAGCGTGGTCGCGAGGTAATAAAACGGGATGTTTGGCTTCAAAGGACATATGGGCATGTCTTAACCGTCCGCCCACTCTGACCAGTCCCTCCTTGTCAAGAAAAGGAGCAAGAGGTCAAAAGGACTTTGAAACTAGCTCATTGTTTCGAATGAGACCTGACAATCGTCGTTGTTGAGCTCTTTTGGATAAAAGGAGCAAAGCCTTTTGAAGCTCAAAGGAAGAGATCGCTCCGGTGAGCGGAGACGATTTGTGACGATAATTGTGAAAAACTCTCAGGCACTGACAAAGAATTTTCTGTATTTTAGACAAAGAGGAATATTTGTCTAATAGAGTGTCGAGGATATGATCCTCAATCAGGGCCGTTAAAAGAATGGGACACCTTTCTTCGATTGCGGCTATTTGATTACCACATGAATTTGGGGGTTGTCGATTCCATGAAGAACTTGGTTGAAGAAGCCAGGGAGGTCCTTGAAACCATAAGGGATGATCTGCCAGACTGGCAGGAGTTAAGCCACGGCTTGCAGAGTCTGCGGGATTTTCGTGAGTGGACACGTGATACCACTTGACATTTGGGATCGTTTCTTGGATGTGGCTAACCCGATTGGCTATAAAGCACTTCCATCGATGTGGTGAGCTAGCAATCCAAGCCAAGACAACTTGGGAATCCGTGTAAGCGAAAACTTCGTCGATAATAGTTAGTTGTATGACTCCATAACAAACTGAAGAAGGTTGGATAGAAGAGTGGCACCTAGGAGTTCCAATCTAGGTACACTTTGCGATTTGAGGGGTGCTACTCGAGCCTTGCCAATGATCAAAGAGGTTTGAATGACACCCTCGGGCGACTCTATGCGAAGATAGACTGCAGCAGCGTAGCCTAACTCGGAGGCGTCAGAGAATCCATGCAGCTGGCAACGTAAAATATTTTGCGAAAAAATGTATCTAGGAAAAAGTATTTTAGCTAAACCAGGAAGTTCTGATTGAATTTGAGACCAACGGTTTTGGATAGATTGTTCGACTGGCTCGTCCCAGCCGGTTTTAGAAAGCCACAGCCTTTGCATTAAGTGTTTAGCGCAGAATGAGACAGGCGACAGAAATCCCAGAGGGTCAAAAATTCTAGCAATTTCGGATAAGATATTGCGTTTGGTGCACGGCTTGTCTGATGGTTCACAAGCGAAAAACATTTTATCTGATGAGGGGTCCCAGTGTAAACCTAGGACTTTTATGGATAATGGTTCCTCCCTGTCGAACGACACGGGAATTTGGCATTCTTCGGGGGAGAGAGATGATAGTAGTTGCGGATGATTGCTTGCCCATTTTCTTAGCTCAAAGCCACCGCATTTCAAGAGAGCAATCATGTCCTTCTGCAGAGATAATGCAGACTCCAAGTCCTAGGTACGTGAACAAATATCGTCAACAAAAGTATCCTCCACAAGTACCTGTGCCGCTTCCGGGTATTTGTGTTTTTCCAATGAGGCTAACTCTTGAAGTGTACGAATTGCGAGAAAAGGACTGGAGCTTACACCAAAGGTCACTGTGTTGAGACGATATTCTTCCACTGGATCATTAGGATCGAAACGCCAAAGGAGTCTTTGGAAATCCCTATGTTCTGGAGTCAGGTTTATTTGCACGTACATTTGTTTGATGTCTGCCAAGAAAACGATTGGATGAAATCGGAACTTTAGAAGTATCGTGTTGATATCCTTTTGAAGCTTTGGACCAGTCAAAAGCACATCGTTCAAACTGAGGCCCTTGGAACCCTTTGCCGAAGCATTGAAAACTACTCTAAGTTTGGTGGTTGATTTTCCGGGTTTGACCACAGCATGATGGGAGAGGTAATTAACTAATTTGGGTTTAGCCTCTTGAGCCCTAAAAAGGCTCATATGACCGTTTTGTAAGTATTGATTCATGAAATCAGCATACTGCCGATATAGAATTGGATTTTTGACTAATCGGGATTCTAAGGATTGAAAGCATCTGTAGGCGCGAAAATAAGTGTCCCCTAAATCGGGTTCGAAATGGCGAAAGGGCAGCGAAACTACAAATCTTCCTGACTTATCTCGGGTTAAAGTCTTTTGGTAAATTGATTCGCATTTCTGATCATCAAGAGATAGGTAACTCTTATAGGGTATATTTTCCAAGTCCCAAAATTTGCATATACTTTGTTCAAGCGTAGAATGCAGGGAAATTAAATAGGAATCGATCACATTGTGTGAAATTGGTCTGGGCTGTATATAGGTTTGTCCTAGTAGAACCCAACCAAAGCATGTTTCAAAAGCTGATGCTTGCCCTTGACTTCCAGGAATCCGACCTGATTTTAGAATTTGGGAGTAGATATCTGCTCCCAACAACATGTCTACGGGAGCAAGAATAGAAAAGTGCTCGTCGCCCAGTGTCAGGTTTGATATATGGCCCCAACTTTGAGTGTTGATTTTAACAGAAGGCATGTCAACAAAGTTTGGATAGAACTAATGCCTCCAACGAAAAGACAGGGTCAGTTTTGCCGATAGGCTTAATGGTGCAACTTGTAAGGCCACAAGTGTCGGAAGTCGATTGACTTATTCCGACGACCGGAATGTGACATTCTTTCCTGGATAAACCAAGGCGATTGAGACACTTTTGGGTTATGAAGATGGCCTGACTAGCTGAATCTAAAACGGCTCTGATTATCTGATAATTGCCTCTCGAGTCAAGCACCTCAATCTTAGTAGTAGAAAGGAGGACAGTGGTTTGAGGAATGGAGGTAGCCATCGCTGCATACTCGCAACTGAGTGATTGCTGTAGTTGTGCACTATGGGGACTTTCCATTTGCGATGGACTGACAATAGAGGCAGGTGTACCCGATGAGGAAGGCGTTTGACCATGATGACTGGTTTGCCCAGTGTTTTTGGGAAAATGAAGCAAAGTATGGTGTTTGACATGACATATCCGACAACTAAAGGTGGATGGACAATCTTTTAGCCTATGAGAAGACCTTAAGCAATTGATGCAAGCGTTGGTTTGCTTAACGTAAGCTAGACGCCCTGACGGGGTTTTACCTAGGAATTGAGGGCATTGCGATAATGCGACATTTATACCTAGCAGGATCATGAGATGAGGACTGAGCAGCCATATTAGCGATATTTGGGATTGATTGCGGGTTATTTTGTCGTATTTGAGAGTCGTGAGCATTTGATTCAGTGTTCGCTACTAGACTTTGAGCTCCTGAGTGTCTAGGCGTACCAGAATAGCTACCAGACTTCAAGTTACTTTGGTGATATGAGTTTTGAGGTTTTTGGGACCTGTTGAGATTTATTGGACATGGTGAACTCATTTGGACTGATTCGAGGGCCCTACAATGACTTTCGAGATAAGTGGTAAGCTGTAGATAGGTGGATAACTCAATTTTGCTATGCTCTATTTCAAATGCCGTTCTTGTAGCTGAGTCTAGCCTTGTAAGCAGCCTATTGAAAAGAACAAAACACCACTGGTTGGTTGGAAATCCCAACACCTCGAGCGCGGCCACATTTTCATTAAAAGTATCTAGTAGGTTTCTTAAGTCTTTGAATTTGTTTTTTGAGTGGAAGTATTATTAATTGCATTCCAGTAGTTTGTAGCTAAATGCCGTTTATTCTGATAGCGATCTGTGAGAGTTTTAAAAGCTATTGCATAATTAGCATCCGTAGTAGGAATGGACTTTATTAAACTAAGGGGCTCACCCTTTAATAATGAAATTAGATATTGAAATTTGGAAATGTTGGGCAATGTAGAATCATGTACCATGGATCTATACATGTCATAAAATGTTGTCCAATTTTGTAAATTGCCATCAAAATTCGGAATAGTTAATTTTGGTAACTTCGCGGTGTAGCTTGCCTGGTTTGATTCATTTGGCGCTAAAACATAACTACCTGGTGTGCTACTAGGTGGAAATAATTCAAAGTAAACCTGTTTTGAACCGAAATAATAACTATCTGCGTCTTTTCTGACAGCATCCTGCTGGTCATATTCCTTATCATCAATTATACCAATGATTTCATTATGATATTTTTGAAAATCAGAATAAGATTCTTCCAAATTCTCAAACCTTACTTTAAGCAGTGCTTTTTGAGAGTCACTAGTTTTGGCTTTTTGTGCAACCGTGTACGTTTCTGTGATTCGGCTAGCACAGGCGTAACGTTTTTTAGTTAATTTTTTGATAAGCGCAGCGTTTGCCGCCTCAGTTTCCTGCATGTTGATCGAAATGCCAAGAAAATAATTGAAAAATTAAGAAAGTCTTTTTCAAAGCAAAGAATCTATGAAATAGGGTATATACCTATGAATTAGGTAAATACCTGGATTTGCAGGCTGTAATGTAAAACCTGTAAATCGTCGAAAAGCGAAAATTATAAAATTAAATATAGCGAAAAATTATTTTGAAATAAGTGATACAATCATTACAATCTCATTATTAGCACCAATGTATCTATTTGTGCACTGCAATGCTTAAACTTATCGGAAATAATTGAGTTTTTTATTTAGTAAACAACTATTTCTTTTTTCCGTTTATTTGCGAAAATGAAATAAATTTTTTTTTAATAACTGATAGGTAGGTGCCTAAGCGATAAGTTTTACAGCCGGTTTCAGTGGCCTTGAAATTCCTCAAAAATAGAGAATAATGGATAGCGACAGTTTAGGCGCACAAACCTGCACATAAAAAACTTGCTTTATATGGCGATTTTTGCTAATAATTATATTAATTATGATTTTTGATTCTAAAAAGGTTCAAATTTGGCTCGTAGGAACAGAAAATGTTGGCGTAATGGTTGATATTTTAGAATCACCTTCGGTGTTACGTGGACTGTAAGCGCAACTAATGAATATGTAGCAAAAAATAACCATACAAAAGACAATATGATAAAAGGCGCCTTACCTGTGGTTCTGGGGTTTTTCTAGTTCAAAGTTAATTGTTAATACCGGGATCCCGGGTTTTGTTTCGGTTGCACAACACTACCGGCTTTTATTTCGAAACCGGTATACGGCGAGCTCGCGAATTCATCGACTTTCTTGTGTGCGACAACGGATTAAAAAAATGTGTGTTCGTGTTTCGTGTTTGGCGAAAAGAGAGAGAGTGTTTCGCCGTCGCTTGGCTGTACGAATCAAGTTTTTTTCGTACCTTTTTTGTCGACCTCGGTTCCATACCGAGGGCGCTGTTGTTCCCTGCATAGGAGGCGCTATACCTACTTGAATTTGTATGGTTTTTCAATTTGAGCAAAATTCGTGACTTTGGCACTCTTGAAGAGATGCACATACAGTAGTTTTCTATTGAAATAAAGTAAACCACAGCTGGAGTCTCATTTACAATAAGAAAGTTAGGGTTACTTCCAATCAAACGGGAAGTGATAATAATAATTAATTGAATACTTCAAATAATGGACCTTCGAGTCATAAATACACACACCAAATTTCATTTGTATATTTGTAAAAATAAAAAAGGTATAGGGGTGGGCGAGGTTTGAAAAATAACCGGTATGTGATTTATATTATAACCTAAAATAATAAAAGAGTAAACATTTGCAGGAAATGCCACATTAGCAGATTTATCTGCAGACATCATCAAGCAGAAGTACATATGTGAAAGGCATTTCACTCCCAACCAGTACAGAGGCAAAAAAACAATTTTATTTAAAAAAGGACGCTGTCCCGAAAAATTACCAGGAGGAGGAAAATGTTGACAAATTGAGAGTTTTAACTCCTGTTAAAACATACTCCAACCGCCACCTCAACCAGACTCTACCAGTTAAAAAGAAATTGGATTATAGTAATTTGAGCGAGGATGACTGCAGATTCGCCGAAAAGTTGACCGATTTGCCAGACAGTTTAGAAACCCCTCGAAAAATCAAGTTGAGAAAAAGGATAGCGTTTCAAACAAAAACAATAAAAAACTGCCAGTCTAAAATCAACCGACTACGAACAAACATCAAAAGAACAAGAATGAATTTTAGCATTTCACCATTCTTGTCTATGTTAAGCACTGTAGCAAAAATATTTGTATTGATGCAGATGCGAGGAAAACGCAGAACTTGGGAAAAAAAAGAAAAAGAATTTGCGATCTCATTTTTTACAAATCCCCTTCTGCGTATTCTTTTCTACGAAAAAAAGGTATCATTCTGCCAGGACCCAACACAATTCGTGGGTGGATAGGTCAGAACTATTTCAAAACCGGTATTGACGAGGGACTTTTACAACATTTAAAATTGAAAGCGCAAACACAAACTGAAAATCAGAGAAAATGTGTCTTGTCATTTGACGAAATGACTATTAAGGAATATTTGGAATTCAATAAAAAACTTGATCTTATAGAGGGATTGGAAGATTTAGGTCCATTGGGGAGAGCTCCTAAAAATGCTACTAGCGCGTTGGTATTTTCTATTCGTGCGTTATATGGTAAATGGAAAATACCAGTTTCATATTTTTTCTCGCAAAATTCTCTATCAAAGGCAAAGCTCAAAGAATTAATTATTTACAATATTAAAACATTAGTTTCTGTTGGATATTTGCCAAAATTGGTTGTTTGCGACCAAGGGGCAAATAATAGGGGTGCTTTAAATTTACTTGGAGTTACTACTGTAAATCCATTTTTGTGTTGGTAATTTGAAGATATTTGCAATGTATGATGTACCCTAAATGGAACTTTTAAACTATGTGGAAAATATATTTCATTTGATGTTATAAAAAAACTTTTCCACAAAGCTTCAGGAACTGCTAGAGCTGTTCCTAAACTTTCTGAAAAACACTTAAACCCTAATAATTTTGAGAAAATGTCATGCAGCTTAGCTTTGCAAGTATTTTCAAATACTGTAGCTGCAGCAATAAAAACATGTGTAGGAACAGGACAGATGTATAAAGAAGCCTTGGATACTGCTGAATTTGTGACAAATATGATCAATTTATTCGATGCGCTTAACAGTAAAATATTGTATTCGAAAAATCCATTTAACTGTGGGTTAAGTGATAAAAACCCGCTTGTTCGAAACACTCTTGAATTGGGAAAACAAATCTTTCAATCGCTCATCCAAAAAAAGTATAAAAAATACAAGACCACCTAAAAACTTAAGCCCCACTAAAAAAATGAAAATAAATGATGAAGTAAGAGAAAGTAGGTCTCCCTGTTTTGACGGTTTTGTGCAATCCATAAACGCAATTTTTGGATTATTTGATTCAGAAAAACCAACTAATAGGTTCCTCTTAACCAACAGATTAAACCAGGATCATCTAGAAAATTTCTTTTCAATTATAAGGCAACGCGGTGGATGGAATTTGAATCCATCCGCTAAAACATTTAGGTTGTCTTTTAGAATACAGACAATTACAAGTCTTCTTTGTCCATCAAAATCCGCTAATTGCGAAGAAGACTTTGACACCCAATTTCTAATGCCATGTTCTAGCAATGTTCTGTCAAAAAATACCACATATAACAATCGCAGAGATAGAAATTATACCAGTTCCAGTAACATCGAATCTTCCTGTGAAGATTCTGATGCAGAAGCAACTATTGTACAGCAATCAACTGATAAAGTTTCCAGCTCCACTAAGCTAGAAGATTGCGCAGTGGTATATTATGCAGGATACTTAATTAAAAGTGTAAAAGAAAAATTTGGGTGTAGAGAATGTTCCTCGCAATTAGAGAAGTCTTATGATTTATAAAATGATGATAACCAACTCTTAATCGTACATAAAAATTATGGTAGCAGTACAAATATATATTTTTCCTACGAGCGTGCGCAAAGTAGTACTTTTCCGCACGCATTACGGTTCTCAAAGTTACACTTTTCCGCACTCAGTGCGGATACGGGCCTTATCCGCACTGAGTGCCGAAAAGTAAAAATAATTGTCAAACAACAATAAGTGCACCCGTTGACTTTGACACATGATGACAAATTTTTCCTCTGTTTCTATATCAGCCAACATCTATACAAACACTGAATATAATTATTATCTTTAACGTTAGATTTGTGTTCTCCATTTACATGCAAGAATCTACAAACTTCTTTCGCATCAAATTTAAACACTTTAAAGCCCGGGACACATCTATCATACATTCTTCCGATCCGACTCCGATCATACAAACAGGGTCCTTATTCTTGGAACAGAGAGCAGTGTTTCCAGGCGTTCGCCTGGGATCGCTGCTCGCCTATTCCAAGAATAAGGACCTTGATTGTATGATCGGAGTCGGATCGGAAGAATGTATGATAGATGTGTCCCGGCCTTAAGATGAACAGCTCTGACGAGGATTTCAATTTTCTGTTTTTTTTTGTTATGTAATTTTTTGATGAATGAATAGGTTGGCTTCAAGTTAATTGAAAATAATTGAACAAATTATCGTTTTTTTTTTTTTTTAAATTTTTGTTGTTACCTACCTGATATGAAGCTCGTAGGAAAAATTTTGTTCCTAACACGTGCGCAAAGTGTCTTTTCCGCACGCAAACACTTATCCGAACTCCGCTTCGCGTCGTTCGTATAACTGTGTTCGCGTGCGGAAAAGTAACACTTTGCGCACTTGTTAGGAAAATAACTATAACCGTACCCACTAAAGACGCCGAGAATTTAGTGAAGAGATCCATGGAAGTGTTTTTAAAAATGTTTACGAAAATAAGAGAACAAGAGTTTTTAGGGTCAAAAATTAAAAATAAAATTGCAGCCAAAAATATAAAATGGCTAGGAAGTAAGGATTCAAAATGTTACGAACACAAAATGTTTTTGATTTCTAAACTAGTCAACACGAATTTGTTTAAATTTTGTAAATGGGAGCGTTGCAAACGCAAAAATTTAAAACAAAAAATTAAAAATTTAAAACATAATTAATAAAACAAGGCAACGATGAAAAAAAAGTAGTACAAGAAAAATTTCCAAAATCTCTATGATCTATTTATTATACATTAGTATAATTCATAACCAAAAATTACATATGTTTGGCATTCTCCGACAAATTTTTAACCTAGGCCGTGTTCGTTTTTGTCATCTTTTTCATCGATTTGCTCCGAAATTTTGACAGGCACGTGATTTGTAAATTGAAACTGTCTGATCCAGTCACGTGCCTGTCAAAATTTCGGAGCAAATCGACGAAAAAGATGACAAAAACGAACACGGCCCTAGAAAGCTTCAGATGACATTACTTTGGCATTTTTGCACCAGGTTTAAACCTAGAATATGTCATTGCCTAAACTATTCTGGAATGTTTGTTTACATGTTTGCTGGGAAATTTTGTATGTTACACCGGGAGCTCAAATTGGGGCCAATAACTTTTGTACTACTTTTTTTTGATCGCAACTGTATGTACATACAGGTCCATGTCAAAATGCATTTAAATGAGGGATGTTTGAAACAAATACGCATTATATTCTAGATAATGTCCTTGGTACATAAGTAGCTACGCTATAAATATTTAATTTTAGAAAATTGCACACAGTAGATAAACAACAGGGATTCAAAAATCAAGCATTCTTGACACGTGGTGGATGCGCCGTCGTTGACACGAAGGTGGATGCGTCGTCGGCGCCAACTTGTCAAACATCATGGCGCCATCTGTCGTGAGTGTGGTGAATTCTTGTAATTGATCGACAGGAATGGTGCAAAATTACAGGTTCCTGTAATATGGAGTTTGCGTGGAAGGGATTGTTCCGAGTCGTTTCGAAATCGCTACGTAAATTTAATTATGGTTCGGGGAATCACAGGTTCCTGTAATATGGAGTTTGCGTGGAAGGGATTGTTCCGAGTCGTTTCGAAATCGCTACGTATATTTAATTATGGTTCGGGTTCTGTGATGACGTCATAGCGACCTGGGTCACGTCCGTGGAGTCATTTAGAGTACATAGTGCAAAGTTTGATTCAGGGTTCGGGTTCTGTGATGACGTCATAGCGACCTGGGTCACGTTCGTGGCGCCATTTAGAGTACATAGTGCGAAGTTCGTTTCATGGTTCTGTGATGACGTCATAGCGACCTGGGTCACGTGGATTACGCCAGTGCGGGTCCGTGGCGCCATTTAGAGTACATAGTGCAAAGTTCGATTCATGGTTCGGGTTCTGTGATGACGTAATAGCGACCTGGGTCACGTCCGTGGCGCCATTTAGAGTACATGTGTCAAGTTTGATGTGTCTTATAACAGGATGCTGTGGTGGTGACGTAACTATGAGGGTCCAGCAGCTAGCTTCATGTTGTACCTGGTAGAGGGTGTTCGAACTTAAGGATGATACACACCTACAGTATTGCTCATTGACCTCGTGTGTTACCATTTACGACGCCATAACTAAGTCATCAGCTGTTTAAACAACCTACATGAAGGCGAGAAATAACATGCTGCTTACGTCACAACTGGTGATTTAACGTTGGGGAGAGAGTGGATTTGTTCCACACAGGCCTTATGAGGATAGGCTATCCTGTAGTAGTAGTGTGTATTATCCTTGGTTGGAACCAACGTTTGATGGGAAAGGGGCCTCGTTTTTTTATTAAAAACATAAATTTTTTAAGACAACGATTTCAAAAAGCGAATATTTTCCATCAATAAACTGCTTAATATGTTCCAATCATTTTGGTGGTACGTCTTGGGAGAAACTCTGCCTTATCGTCAAATTCAACGAGTATTTCAAATCCATAGCTAAAAATACGCCACAATTGTATCGATTACCTAAGTATATAAGATATTTACTTACTAGTTTAAAATAATAATTTCTGTACAATAGTTTTATGATCTACCTTAATTTGTATAGTTTATTGGTTCTAGTAAAGATTTGCAATTATTTTGAGGCCTCTATCGTAGAAAATATTGGGAACTTTCACTTTATACCAGGTCTTATAATTTTCTCAGTGTTTTTGATCCTTTGTTATAAAAAGACAGGCCTTGTTGATTGATTTCAAATCCATATCTAAAATATTCCATAATTGTATCGATATTAGTATATATAAGATATTCACTTACTTGGTTAAAATGATAATTGTTGTGCAAGAATTTTATTAAATACCACATACAAAAAACGCTGCCAAAATATTGGGAATTTCACTTTCTATCAGGCTTCAGGTCTTGTAATTTTCTCAGTGTTTTTAATCCTTTGCTATAAAAAAACAGGTCTTGTTGTTGATTGATATTAGTATATAAGATATTTACTTACTTGGTTAAAATCAAATTAATTGTTGTGCAATAATTTTATATTTTCCACTGTTGACTAGTTTGAGCGAGACTGAAAGAAGCTTGTTATTATAAAATCCGAGTTAAACTTCGAAGTATCACATACAAAAAACACCGCTAAATGCAAACGCTTAATCGGCAGTTTTTTTATCTGAATTATATCAGGACCATTCGCAGAAACCGCCCGAGAAAAACAACAACACATTTTAAAGATAATTTTTTAGTTTAAGGTGTAATTATTAAGTTAGATATTAATATGTCCATTTTTATTTTAAAAGGTGACAAATTCAAACAATTTATCAAAATTTAAAAGAATAGATTTAAATTAACATCGTTGACATTTTATGAGCCAATACCCTTATGCAATACAAAATTTCAGTGGATACATTGTTACCTGTAAAATATGAGCATTCAATTTTTTTTCTTTGTACAAAAAACGCAGCATCCAGTACCAGTACTTTGAGCCTGGATTTTCAAAGTTTAGTTTTTTGGGCGATAAGTGTCGGTTTCGAAAAACTGTAAGTACTATTTTTAAATATCTAAGTGATGTAGGATAAATCATGCCCCGAGACATATTTTGAATTAACACAAACCTCGATTTTTGAATTATTTTTATTTTCCTTAACACATAAACATATTGTATGTTTTTTAAAAATGCAGACAACCCTGAGTACCTACCTATTTCTTAATTTAATTCCAATAGTTTTTTACGCAGCAACTTGATTTTACTTTTTCACTTACATTTGCACAAAACTCAAATTTCTTTTTCTAAAATTTAGGTAGGTTCTTTAACCAATTTAAACTGGTTTTATTTTTTCATTTACTTTAAAACAAACCTCCATAAACAGCGAATTTTTAATTTTGTGTACAAAATGGTTCACCAGGAAGGAGATAACCTGAGACATCATGAGGATTGCTAAACATCTTCCAAGATCTGTAACCAATGTGGTGGGATTTTTGAAGCAGAGGGGGCTATCCAACACCACCAAAACACCCAGCTCCAAGAGAGCCTCCAAACGTAAGGCTGGAGATCCCGCCGCCCCCATGATGAAGCAAGCTAGACTTTTGCTGGTAAGTTGACATTAATCGAATTTTTTAAATCTAATTCAATTATTTTCAGGACTTTCAATATCAGCCACATGCCGGTGGTGTGAGTATTGCGATTTGGAGAATCCGATAAATCAATGAGTTGGTCATCTTCGGTGTCTCTAGCACCGAGCCAACACCTGTTGAAGCAGGAGGAAGACGTTAGTCTTGTCAAAACATCTTTCAAGAACCGAATTGCAACATAGCGGCTTTCATCAAAGCAGGACCCTATCAGCGTGAAGCACGTTTTGAAATTAGCTGTGGCATACCTATTCAGTATTAGGACGGACGGAGGACTGAATGATTTTATGACACACTTACCAGGATAGCAGAAAATGCGTTTGCGAAAAAATAATTTAGAGCAAACAGTTAAATAGCGCAAGGATATGAGAAAACTAACTTCGCACATTCTTGAGCAACCGACCCACCGAATTCAACAAACATGCGTACACGTAAACGAGAAGAAGGGGTTTTAAAACTAGTTTTTCCTTCAACAAATCACGGTAACTATGGAATAACATAGAGGACTAAAATATGACAACCACTTTCAAGTTGAAACTGGAAGTGGATACCGGCTGCCACTACCACCCCCTGCTCATAAATAAATTTGGTCATTTAGGTTTTCAGTCATCCTAAACAAAAAGTTCACAGAATTCTAGGAAAAAGAAAGCGGTGTCTATCATTTCAATTGCAGTGTTATATACTAAACAATGTCTCTTACAGGCTGGACGCTCCAGCAACTTTAAGCTCTAAATATGAGTATTAATAGGATCATAACCCTCTAAAAGCCTATTCATATCTGCCAGTACCAGGATAACCTGTAACGTCATGGGAGTTGCCGAACATCTGCCAAGATCTGCAATCAATGTGGTGGAATTTTTAAATCATGTCATCCAGAAATAACATGGGTTGAGGAAAAAAGTATTCCAGTACTTCCAAGCTAGATATTCAGGAATGTGAGAAATTAGCAGTTTATACGAATTACTTCCAGAGGAGTACGTTCGCGGATTTCGTTCGCAGGCGGAAATTTGGGATCTGTTTCTATTTAAATACTCAATATATAGGGAGGTCCAAAAAAAACCGGAATTTTGTTTTTGATCAGTAACTTTTTTATTTGTTGACCAATTTTCTTTTGTTTTGGCTTGTTTGAAAGAGAAATGAACAGGCTAACGAATCAGAGTGAAACTGTTGACATTTGAGAAAAATCCAAAATGGCGGACTCCTTCAAAAATTGCCTAGCTTTGGATAGCGCTGGAACTTTTTTGTGACACCCGGTATAAGTTTTTTTAATAAATGCTTAAAGTTCATTATTTTGCAAACATTTTAAGACCTTGACAGAAAAAATCGGTTAAAAACTAAGTGAAATATTGGATTTTTTGTAATATCGAATTTCAATTTTTTATGTTGACAGCAATATCTAAGATATGCTATTTCAGCTAGATTTTTTTTTCTACTCGACATATTTTTTCTATTTCGGACTTGTTCGAAAGATAAATAGATAGGATAAGGATTCGAAATGAAGAATTTGACTGTTGAGAAAAAATTAAAGATTTCCCAGTTCCTTTAACATAGCTAATTTTGAAAAAATTAGCGTTAAGTTTTCTTACAATACGACCAATATTTTTATTTATAAATTTTAAAAAATAAGGTAAACACATTGAAGGGGCAAGAGGCGATATGCTCTCCGTGGGCCTCAACAACCCATGCTAAACGTCTACGCCAAGAATCGATAGAATTGGCAATGTTACGTTGTTCCAGCCCTTCTCCCCAACACTCAATGATTCGGTTGCACAGAAAATTTACTAGTACAACTTCATAATTTAGGTTCTACGTTCGGGTTTTGCAAAATAATGAGATGGTATCCTTTTTTGTTCAACAAATTGTGAAAATTCGCAAGGCAAACAAAGTCGATTGGGTATATCAGTTTCACCCTTACATCTGGGGCATGTATACTTAATGGGGATTGGCATTGTAAACAGTATCAAGTCTATCAACGTAATGCTTCATTTCAATGAGAAAGTCTCCTGTTATACAATTTTGAAGTTTGATAATTATGACTAATGCGACATGTTTTGAATAAACTCCTGTGATAACATTTGGTACTTTGGGAGACTTGGGTAGCATTCGAATACTAGGTATTTTGAATCCTATTCGAATCCCGTATTGGAATCAGGGGCGGATGGGCAACTTTCAATCGGCCCGGGACGGTTTTTGCTCAAGCGGCCCCGCGCGCTCACAGGAGGTGAATAACACTGGATAGGGTATTAAATAGTCTCCTTTTTTAGAAAAAAAAAACCTCCTTATATTACTCAAAAATACGAAAGCGTAAAGCCATGCTGATAGGTATTGTAAAATATTTTCATGTTCTAGTTTAAACTTTTTCTATTTAATCAGACATTACCAAAATTTAAGTACCGCAATTTGGGTTAGTTCGTAATTTTATTCAGACATTACAGGTCTATGTTTATTTTTCGAAAACAAAAATTGCGATTTTTTTTTCCGAATGCTTTCATTTCAAAAATCAACCATTTGGAACATAGGTATTGACTTTGAATAACTTCTTTCGAAAATGAATAATTTTGAAGCATGTCCAAACTAACCGGGTTATTATTGGTAATGTTTGATTGAAATAGCAAACTAAACCCCAAACTAACCAGGAACATCGGTAAGTTTAAAAATGTCTGATTAAAATTGAAAACTAACCCAAACTAACCGGGTTATTCTCGGTAGGTTTGAGTTTGGTAATGTTTGATTACAATAGATTTCAAACTAACACAAATTTTGAAAACAAAATGGTTATGTTCGATTGAAATTGCAAACTTACCCAAACTAACCGGGTTATTATCGGTAAGTTTGGTAATTTCTGATTGAAAGTGCAAACTAACCCGGATTATTATCAGTAAGTTTTAATGTTTGATTACAATTGCAAACTAACCCAAACTAACCGGGTTAGTATTAGTAAGTTTGAAAATATCTTATTGAAATTGCAAACTAACCGGGTTTTTATCGGTAATGTCTGATTACAATTGCAAACTAACAAAAACTAACCGGGTTATTATTGGTAACTTTGATTATGTCTGACAAAAATTTCGAACTTAGCGGGTTATTACAGGTAAGTTTGGTAGTGTCCTCGGTAATGTCTGATTGAACGGAAAAAGTGTAAGTTTACAGAGAAAGTATAAATTTACAGAAAAAATCTAAATTTTAATGAAAATATTTTTCAATATTAGATGGCAGCTCAACGCCCTTGTGAAAAACGACAAAAACGTTGACTGCTTTCTGTTGAATTGGCAGAGTGTTGTCGCATTACGCCTTAAGTGATTTTTTTTCTATCAAGTTGTGGCGTATTGTTTATCGTATTTTTTTTTCCTTAACCGGCCCACTTGACTCTCCGGCCCACCGGGAATCGTCCCGGTGTCCCGCCTGAGCCCATCCGCCCCTGATTGGAATCCTACGGAAAGAGACCGACGTCGGTTGAATCAGAAAAAAGTATAGTGCAACTTTGTGCTCATTATTATGCTGCTTTGATATTTCAAAAATTCCGAGTGCTGTCCAGAGATATCCGGAAAACCCCGAAATTCGCCAGAAATGATTTTATTTTTCCAATACCGCTTGTCAATAATAGGCAATCCTCCTTACGCTTATAATCCTTGGTTTGTGTCAATATCGGCGCTTGTCAATAATGGGCACTCCTCTCGACGCTTATAGTCCTTGGTTTGTGTCAATCAATAACTGTCTTTCTCTGTTCCTTTACTTTACATCTTTCTTGTCTCTCTAGTAACGAAATTTGCCCGAGACGCGTTTTTCAAATCACTCTTCATTGTCGTCCAAATAGCAGAACGCCGTTTAAGAAGTTTCTTTTCAAAAATTATTGAAATGGAAATAATCTTGATACAATTTTGGAACATAAATAAAAGTTGTATGATATTTATGTTAAGTGTGCGCTGGCGCTATTTGACTGTGGGTTGGTGGTATACAGAGATCAATGGTGGCTTCATCTCTGTCATTGTCAGGAGAATAAAACATAGTTTATACTAAAGCTTATTTTTATTCTCAACAATCATTGCCAATACGGTTAATAGTACTGTGAGTGCGACTACCATCTAAATTGTAGCAATATTCATAATCATAAAAATGAAATACGTCTTTATCGTCACCCTTGAATTTTTTTTTTTTTCAATATAAAGGAGGACCCAGGACGGACTAACATTTCAACTAATAAAAAAGATCTCTCCTCAGGCCAACATCAAAAATAGGTAGGGTGGTCCAAAAAAAAACGGAATTTTGTTTTTGAGCTGTAACTTTTTTATTTGTTGACCAATTTTCTTTTGTTTTGGCTTGTTTGAAAGAGAAATGAATAGACTAACGGATCAAGGTAAAACTTTTGACATGTGAAAAAAATCCAAAATGGCGGACTCCTTCAAAAATTGCCTATTTTTGGATAGCGCTGGAACTTTTTTGTGACACCCTGTATAAGTTTTTTTAATAAATTCTGAAAGTTCATCATTTTGCGAATATTTTAAGACCTCGACAGAAAAAATCGGTTGAAAACTAAGTGAAATACTGAATTTTTTGTAATATCGAATTTCAATTTTTTATATTGACAGCAAAATCTGGGATATGCTATTTCAGCTATATTTTTTTTTCCTACTCGACATATTCTTTCTATTTCGGGCTTGTTCGGAAGATAAATAGATAGGGTACGGATTCGAAATGAAGATTTTGACTGGTTGAGAAAAAATTAAAGATTTCCCAGTTCCTTCAACATAGCTAAATTTGAAAAAATTAGGGTTAAATTTTCTTACAATACGACCAATATTTTTATTTATAAATTTTAAAAAATAAAGTAAACACATTTAAGGAGCGATATGCCCTCCGTGGGTCTCAACAACCTATGCTAAACGTCTACGCCAAGAATCGATAAAATTGGCAATGTTACATTGTTCCAACAGTTCTCCACAACACTCAATGATTCGGTTGCGCAGCTCTTCTAAATTATTGAACGTAGCCCCCACTTCCGTGGACTTTTTCTTCGCCTTATATGACCCTAAAAAGTAATCGTAGGGATTCAAATCTGGGCTATAAGGCGGCCAGCGGCCAGTCCCGTTGACTGGCCGCTCTATAAAATTCGCAACTTGCTCTCTTAGATAGTTGACAGTAAAGAATAATTAAAAGTGATTTAATGCTGAAGCATGTTAAACGGGACTACACATTTGAACTATCCTACTTGATAGATTTAGTGCCCGTGCTGAAATCCGAAAAATCTGGTTCAGTGATAGGAATATTTTCACCTTATCCGGAGTAAAGAATTCGCAAAACGACCAACTACGAATTCCCTCCAAGCTCGAAAAGCAGATAAAGGAAGAGAAAAATTCAGCAGTTATTTAATGGTATCTATCTGCAGCAATTTCTCGAAGCCACAAAGCACAACTAATTGTTATCGACCAAGGAGTTCGCTTGGATTCACGCAAGTATTTTCAGCTTGTGTTCGCCAATTGCTATCCGAAATCAAAGTTGTTTGAGAGAGGTAGGTTGCCTGATAACTTTTATGACGTCATCTGAATGCCTGAACATAATGCAAATCTCCATAATATGGCACTCTAGATGCGTCATCAAGTTACCCCTTACCAGACAACCTGTTAACTTTAGGAACCTTGATCCGAAATTGAACAGCTCAGACCTCAAAACTAGACTTTTATGCAGGTAATTTTATAACTCACCTAGTTAACATTTATTGTTCAGATTTGGTTCTCACAAAAACTTGATAAAATTGTACGTTTTTGTATTTCTCTTTTTATGAGATACCTAAAAGTGATAAATACTGTTCGTATATAAGATGGAGCCAGGTGAAAATAATAGCCGCTATACTATCAACTATCTAAGAGAGCAAGTTGCGGATTTTATACAGCCCGTTGACTGGCCGCCTAATAGCCCAGATTTGAATTCCTGCGATTACTTTTTATGAGGGGATTTGGGAGAAAAAGTCCACGAAAATGGGGCTACATTCAATAATTTAGGAGAGCTGCGCAACCGAATCATTGAGTGTTGGGGAGAAGGCTGGAACAACGTAACATTGCCAATTCTATCGATTCTTGGCGTAGACGTTTAGCATGGGTTGTTGAGGCCCACGGAGAGCATATCGCCTCTTGCCCCTTCAATGTGTTTACCTTATTTTTTAAAATTATAAATAAAAATATTGGTCGTATTGTAAGAAAACTTAACGCTAATTTTTTCAAAATTAGTTATGTTAAAGGAACTGGGAAATCTTTAATTTTTTCTCAACAGTCAAATTCTTCATTTCGAATCCTTATCCTATCTATTTATCTTTCGAACAAGTCCGAAATAGAAAAAAATATGTCGAGTAGAAAAAAAAAAATCTAGCTGAAATAGCATATCTTAGATATTGCTGTCAACATAAAAAATTGAAATTCGATATTACAAAAAATTCAATATTTCACTTAGTTTTTAACACGATTTTTCTGTCAAGGTCTTAAAATGTTTGCAAAATAATGGACTTCAAGCATTTATTAAAAAAACTTATACCGGGTGTCACAAAAAAGTTCCAGCGCTATCCAAAGCTAGGCAATTTTTGAAGGAGTCCGCCATTTTGGATTTTTCTCAAATGTCAACAGTTTCACTCTGATTCGTTAGCCTGTTCATTTCTCTTTCAAACAAGCCAAAACAAAAGAAAATTGGTCAACAAAGAAAAAAGTTACAGCTCAAAAACAAAATTCCGGTTTTTTTTTGGACCTCCCTATCCGGTTTTTTTTGGACCTCCCTATATATTGAGTATTTAAATAGAAACAGATCCCAAATTTCCGCCTGCGAACGAAATCCGCGAACGTACTCCTCTGGAAGTAATTCGTATAAACTGCTAATTTCTCACATTCCTGAATATCTAGCTTGGAAGTACTGGAATACTTTTTTCCTCAACCCATGTTATTTCTGGATGACATGATTTAAAAATTCCACCACATTGATTGCAGATCTTGGCAGATGTTCGGCAACTCCCATGACGTTACAGGTTATCCTGGTACTGGCAGATATGAATAGGCTTTTAGAAGGTTATGATCCTATTAATACTCATATTTAGAGCTTAAAGTTGCTGGAGCGTCCAGCCTGTAAGAGACATTGTTTAGTATATAACACTGCAATTGAAATGATACACACCGCTTTCTTTTTCCTAGAATTCTGTGAACTTTTTGTTTAGGATGACTGAAAACCTAAATGACCAAATTTATTTATGAGCAGGGGGTGGTAGTGGCAGCCGGTATCCACTTCCAGTTTCAACTTGAAAGTGGTTGTCATATTTTAGTCCTCTATGTTATTCCATAGTTACCGTGATTTGTTGAAGGAAAAACTAGTTTTAAAACCCCTTCTTCTCGTTTACGTGTACGCATGTTTGTTGAATTCGGTGGGTCGGTTGCTCAAGAATGTGCGAAGTTAGTTTTCTCATATCCTTGCGCTATTTAACTGTTTGCTCTAAATTATTTTTTCGCAAACGCATTTTCTGCTATCCTGGTAAGTGTGACATAAAATCATTCAGTCCTCCGTCCGTCCTAATACTGAATAGGTATGCCACAGCTAATTTCAAAACGTGCTTCACGCTGATAGGGTCCTGCTTTGATGAAAGCCGCTATGTTGCAATTCGGTTCTTGAAAGATGTTTTGACAAGACTAACGTCTTCCTCCTGCTTCAACAGGTGTTGGCTCGGTGCTAGAGACACCGAAGATGACCAACTCATTGATTTATCGGATTATCCAAATCGCAATACTCACACCACCGGCATGTGGCTGATATTGAAAGTCCTGAAAATAATTGAATTAGATTTAAAAAATTCGATTAATGTCAACTTACCAGCAAAAGTCTAGCTTGCTTCATCATGGGGGCGGCGGGATCTCCAGCCTTTCGTTTGGAGGCTCTCTTGGAGCTGGGTGTTTTGGTGGTGTTGGATAGCCCCATCTGCTTCAAAAATCCCACCACATTGGTTACAGATCTTGGAAGATGTTTAGCAATCCTCATGATGTTTCAGGTTATCTCCTTCCTGGTGAACCATTTTGTACACAAAATTAAAAATTCGCTTTTTATGGAGGTTTGTTTTAAAGTAAATGAAAAAATGAAACCAGTTTAAATTGGTTAAAGAACCTACCTAAATTTTAGAAAAAGAAATTTGAGTTTTGTGCAAATGTAAGTGAAAAAGTAAAATCAAGTTGCTGCGTAAAAAACTATTGGAATTAAATTAAGAAATAGGTAGGTACTCAGGGTTGTCTGCATTTTTAAAAAACATACAATATGTTTATGTGTTAAGGAAAATAAAAATAATTCAAAAATCGAGGTTTGTGTTAATTCAAAATATGTCTCGGGGCATGATTTATCCTACATCACTTAGATATTTAAAAATAGTACTTACAGTTTTTCGAAACCGACACTTATCGCCCAAAAAACTAAACTTTGAAAATCCAGGCTCAAAGTACTGGTACTGGATGCTGCGTTTTTTGTACAAAGAAAAAAAATTGAATCCTCATATTTTACAGGTAACAATGTATCCACTGAAATTTTGTATTGCATAAGGGTATTGGCTCATAAAATGTCAACGATGTTAATTTAAATCTATTCTTTTAAATTTTGATAAATTGTTTGAATTTGTCACCTTTTAAAATAAAAATGGACATATTAATATCTAACTTAATAATTACACCTTAAACTAAAAAATTATCTTTAAAATGTGTTGTTGTTTTTCTCGGGCGGTTTCTGCGAATGGTCCTGATATAATTCAGATAAAAAAACTGCCGATTAAGCGTTTGCATTTAGCGGTGTTTTTTGTATGTGATACTTCGAAGTTTAACTCGGATTTTATAATAACAAGCTTCTTTCAGTCTCGCTCAAACTAGTCAACAGTGGAAAATATAAAATTATTGCACAACAATTAATTTGATTTTAACCAAGTAAGTAAATATCTTATATACTAATATCAATCAACAACAAGACCTGTTAAGGATTAAAAACACTGAGAAAATTACAAGACCTGAAGCCTGATAGAAAGTGAAATCTTTGGAAATTCCCAATATTTTGGCAGCGTTTTTTGTATGTGGTATTTAATAAAATTCTTGCACAACAATTATCATTTTAACCAAGTAAGTGAATATCTTATATATACTAATATCGATACAATTATGGAATATTTTAGATATGGATTTGAAATCAATCAACAAGGCCTGTCTTTTTATAACAAAGGATCAAAAACACTGAGAAAATTATAAGACCTGGTATAAAGTGAAAGTTCCCAATATTTTCTACGATAGAGACCTCAAAATAATTGCAAATCTTTACTAGAACCAATAAACTATACAAATTAAGGTAGATCATAAAACTATTGTACAGAAATTATTATTTTAACCTAGTAAGTAAATATCTTATATACTTAGGTAATCGATACAATTGTGGCGTATTTTTAGCTATGGATTTGAAATACTCGTTGAATTTGACGATAACGCAGTGTTTCTCCCAAGACGTACCACCATAATGATTGGAACATATTAAGCAGTTTATTGATGGAAAATATTCGCTTTTTGAAATCGTTGTCTTAAAAAATGTATGTTTTTAATAAAAAAACGAGGCCCCTTTCCCATCAAACGTTGGTTCCAACCAAGGATAATACACACTACTACTACAGGATAGCCTATCCTCAAAAGGCCTGTGTGGAACAAATCCACTCTCTCCCCAACGTTAAATCACCAGTTGTGACGTAAGCAGCATGTTATTTCTCGCCTTCACGTAGGTTGTTTAAACAGCTGATGACTTAGTTATGGCGTCGTAAATGGTAACACACGAGGTCAATGAGCAATCCTGTAGGTGTGTATCATCCTTAAGTTTGAACACCCTCTACCAGGTACAACATGAAGCTAGCTGCTGGACCCTCATAGTTACGTCACCACCACAGCATCCTGTTATAAGACACATCAAACTTGACACATGTACTCTAAATGGCGCCACGGACGTGACCCAGGTCGCTATGACGTCATCACAGAACCCGAACCATGAATCGAACTTTGCACTATGTACTCTAAATGGCGCCACGGACCCGCACTGACGTAACCCACGTGACCCAGGTCGCTATGACGTCATCACAGAACCATGAAACGAACTTCGCACTATGTATTCTAAATGGCGCCACGAACGTGACCCAGGTCGCTATGACGTCATCACAGAACCCGAACCCTGAATCAAACTTTGAACTATGTACTCTAAATGACTCCACGGACGTGACCCAGGTCGCTATGACGTCATCACAGAACCCGAACCATAATTAAATACACGTAGCGATTTCGAAACGACTCGGAACAATCCCTTCCACGCAAACTCCATATTACAGGAACCTGTGATTCCCCGAATCATAATTACATATACGTAGCGATTTCGAAACGACTCGGAACAATCCCTTCCACGCAAACTCCATATTACAGGAACCTGTAATTTTGCACCATTCCTGTCGATCAATTACAAGAATTCACCACACTCACGACAGATGGCGCCATGATGTTTGACAAGATGGCGCCGACGACGCATCCACCTTCGTGTCAACGACGGCGCATCCACCACGTGTCAAGAATGCTTGATTCTTGAATCCCTGTTGTTTATCTACTGCACACAATTATATTTATTGATTTAACTCCATTTAGTATTATTTTCAATATTCGAATTAGTGAGTAGAGTGAATATTTTTATGTTAATTAGGATTATACCTACATATCGAGTCTTCAAAAAAAAAAACAATCAAAGATTGCTATGGTTTTTAAACGTATGTCCTCTCGTCAAATAACATTTGTTTAACCATGAGGCATGAGGTGTGATTTTTTTTTTCTAGTATAAGATCATTCTGCCAAAAAGGTAAAATTTCAAACATCCATATCTCAAAAACCAGTATAAGTTTAAATCATTAGTTGGAGATATCACAACTTTTAGAATTCCAGAGCGATCTCAAAAATAAAAATAGTGGAAATGGGGTCACAAAAAAAATAAGCATGTTCTTGTGATGGGGGTTTTCATTTGATTATTTCCCTCCTGTCATTTTAAAGCAATCACAAATATGCATTTTAAATTCAAATATTTAATATTGTATTCAAGTGGGAAAATTCATAAATTGTTGATAGGTCAAAAAAATGTTGGTTTTCTTGTAACTTGTAATGATAACCAGAAGGTAAGTTAATTCATTGCTTTATTTAATATAAGAATTTTGAATTTTTGCTCTTAGATTCAAAATGTCTTGAGCGATTTAGTTCAAATTTTTAGAGTGTTTGCGATGTTCTCAAGCATCCTTCTAAAAAATCCGTTTGAGTTTCACTTTTCTAGGACCGGATCTAGAGTGACTCTTATTTTCTTAACAGAGTGGAGTGTATCGAACAATGAGATTTTCCAAACAATATATTGATTTTTATTTTTTATCTCGTAAACGTCGCATCGATCAAGAAAAACTCGGGATACCTTTTCCGTTTAAAATTAAACAAGGAATTTAAAAATAATTTTCAATTCGTCAAAAATCCCAGGGGCATGACACTTTTTTCTTGAAAAAAAAAAAGAGTCAGTCTAGGTCTAGTCCTGGAAAAATGAAAATCAAACGGATTTTTTGGAAAGACGCTTAAGAATATCGCAAAAAATATCTGAAAGTTTCAGCAAAATCGCAAATCGCTCAAGGCATTTTAAAACTAAAGGTAGAAAGTCAAAATTTTCCGAAAATTTCAGCACTATGTAATTTGTTAACAAGACGTTTGCTGACACATGTACTTACTTATGCAAAAAGAGATTGTCCTACTGTACTCTATCTATCATAACAAAATGCACACTTATTTCGGACTCACCCTGTATACCTTATAAAAATAATTGTTTTGCTGAGTCAGGAAATAATCTTACTAAATATCATACGTGCTCTAATTTTTCCTGCGGAAATATACTTACCTAAGAAACTAATTTTCAAGCAATTTATTTAGCAAAAAGGACTCACGTGAAAACCCTCGTCTTCAAATCGAGTTTTTAATAACGCTTAACGCTCATACTTTTTTCCAAACAAATAAGGACTCGTCAACTCGCCTTTTCAAATCTTCCCGGAAAAATAGGAAGCACGAATGATTTATAGATATTACCCCCGAAAAAATTCATGTTTGGTTGACACCTAATTTTTAACAGCTCTGTCCATACCTACTTAATGGCAAAAAACATTGGTAAAATTCTTAAAATTAGCGAAATTTTTTTTATTCCCATCACGCATGAAAAGGACACGAATACACTCACTGAATTTTATCAATAGATTTCGCTGTGAAATTATATTTGCAAGTTGCACATCTTATAATATTAGCTGGAAAATTGTTTCCTGAAAATATGTTTCGACTAAAAGAACTGCATCTGGCAACTCCGTTGATTCAATATGTAAATTATTTCAGCATTTTCAGCTACTCGGCCATAGATGGCGCTAAAATCAGTACTATCAAGGGCAGAATCAAGCTGTTTACGGCAGACGGCTTGATTTCGAGGCGCGTTTTTTTACCTTTCATTCGGAATTCTGGAGACGGTAGGCTATTATATTCTTTGGTGATATCGTTAATGTAATATAAAAAACAGTCGATTGGCATTGAAACTACACGTACATGTATCAATTTTTTTAGGGACGTCAGAACGACAACTTCACGAAGAGCTAGCGCGGCAATTTCCCATCGCCGGTGGAGATATGAAAAATATTGTCCGACTTGGTTAAAAAAACTCATAAAAGCTGAGCTAGATCGACCTCGGAAATTCCAATTTGGTCCAGGAGGATAATTTAAACGTTTTAAGGAATCGAGGCCCGAAGTCCATCAAGGCTTTTGATCAACTTTGGCTGATTGCCATTCTAGCTATTGGTAAATTTATTCACTCCAATTTGCCAATTTCGTGTTGAGAACCAAGGCAAAATAATTTATACTTTCTAACCAAACTTTTAAAACTCTTTGCTTAGATCTGCTTGTACAATTTCAGAGTTAAGAAATCTAGGTTGAAGATTTATTTCGCTAAAATATAATTATATAGAATAAACTTCAATATGCAGTTTGAAGAGAAATACGCTTTGACCACCATCTGCCTGCTGTATTTCGAAATATTGAAGGAAATAAATTAGATTTTAAAACATGGCTCAGCAAACAAATTTCTGCAGCAGCAATACTATAAGTCAATAAGAGAGCGCAGTTATCTTTACCAGTGAAAGTACTCGTAAACATCTGTTTAATCGAAATTTAATGGAAAATAAGTGATCAAGGTCCTTAGATATAAACTGTAATAACATCGAACAATAAATATCAAGAACCAACCGTTAACACGAAATATATGGAAATCTGATAATTAATTCACTGAGTTCACTATATTGATTACCAAAATAGCAAGTTATCCATTCTAAACGTTATGTATTTATAATGAAAAATTGCCTGGCATATAATATAATATCACTCAATTGTTCAAATATTCTTTGTTAATATAGAAAAGTTTTCAATTTCAAATTTCATAACACATGCTCCTTTCTTCTTAAATTGTTTTATGTTCAAATGGTATATAAATACAGCACACATTCATAATGTGATCGCACCTTTCTATTGTGTTTTTTTTTTCAATCTCCATCAGCAGCATTGTGGTATGTAGTACAAGCTTCATTCCCATTAGGATAACCTCTATACAAAAGTATAAATTGATCTCAATCTGCATCCCTTATAAACTTTATTCAGTTCGGTTTACATGTTGACTTGGTTCTCTTGACAAGCTAACGTCAAGGCATATATTTTAGGAATTTCAACCTCATTTGCCTATTAGGAGCTTTTTATGAAGGCAGTAAATATCTAATACACCAAACAGATAAAAGTTTGCTTCCACTGTTGACCACAATGTATCTTGATTCTTTGCATTTTTATACAGGCTGCTATAAAACGGTGGATCGTTTTTGATGTATTTTTTAGATTGCGTTAAAGCATTTTTATTTTTGAGAAATTTGATATCAACTTTTTTCCAAATGTGCTACATCTCAATCGATTTATATATTACTGATTTAATCAAAATCATGTGGGAAATTTTTTTAAAAGCAAAATTAATATTTTCCTTCAAATATTCATTAGGGATCCTCATCTCGATTTATTCGAAATAAGTAGACACTATCAAACCATACAAAATAATCTCCAAAAAGATAATCATTTGGTGTCCCTGCCGTAAAACAGAAAGAGCCCCAAAGAGTATCAGGTTTTTGTTTCATACCGTCAAGCGAACAACAATCAACAAAAATCTTCAGTTGCTGTCAGATATTATTCAAAAAGCAAATAAATGTTTGCTTTGGTCAAAAGAGAACGCAAATGTAGATTGAATTAAGAAAGTGTTAAAACTAAATCGGTGTAGTCATTTTATTGATATCCTGGAGGGAAATTCAAAGTTTTATAAGGGCAAGCATAGATAGAGTTAAATATAAATCTTCAAATAATGACCATTTTATATTTGAATACGAAACTAGTTATTTTAGATCAAGTAAGCAAAAAATGCAAGGCTCTCGTCTGAGATGCCTAGAAATTAATTTACGTTATAAGCACATCTTATCACTAGGTAGCTAAGTGGAGTTCGGAATGCCCAAGGCGTCAGTTGCTGACGTAGGGAATGTAGGATAGGAAGCAGGAATTAACATCCACAATATACGGTCGCAAATCAGAGATTTATTTGCCAAACATTAATATAATAGGCCCAAGGAATGTAATAAATAACCGACGGTAGGTACGGTAAGGCAAAAAAAAATAAAAAAAAATAGGTAATCTAAAAGGTATTCGGGTCTCGGTTTAAATAAATCGAAATTCATTTGAATTACAGTGGTTTCGGTACCAAAACCCAAAGGTAAAAAAAAAATTATCGGAAATATATTTTTTTTAATTACGATAGCCGGCTTAGATAATAAATTCTAAATTCAGGAAAAAACAATAATATAACCTCTTACCGCGGTGTCGGTGAAAAAAAAAAAAAAAAACAGGGTAATACCCATAAAAAGAAATAAATTCAGCAATACAACTTTCTTTTTAGCAGTTCAAAAGCGGAAAAATTGTAAAAGACATTACCTGGACTCAAACAGTAAATAATTTAAATAGAACTCCTCCAAAAGCTCGTACTTCAAAAACTGAAGAAGGGGTCAACTAGTGGACGTTTTCCTACAACCCAAAAATTATCTGTTGGTTTAGCCTCAAAACAATAAAGTCAAAACCATCTAAGAGGATCTTCAGACAAAGATTTTTTTTTTTTTCATAAGACAAAACAATTTGAGACGGTTTGGAAAGTCAGGAATGAATTTGAAAAAAAAAAAATATCAATGAAGGGACGGAATCGATTAGACACAACTATCTTCTAAAAACTAATCTGGCATGGTGTTCGAAATTGCTCCTCCAGAGGTTCGTACTCCAAAGACTAAAGTCGGGGCGGACTAGGGAAGGTTTTCCGGTTTCCAAAAAGCCTATGTCAATTCCCTTCCTATAGAGACTACGTGGTATAAATTTCAAGGAGATCGGTCCAGCCGTTCTTGAGTTATCCGCTTGCGCACTTGTTAGGAAAATAACTGATTTCTACGAGCGTGCATTTTTTATCACTTTTCCGCACGCATTTTAGTTCCGAAAATGTCACTTTCCCACACGAGTGCGGGAAAGTGGCGTTCAGAAGTGTCAGTTTTGTTAATTAATCAAACATTTTATCAATTTTGTCTGCATACATTTTTGCTTTTTAAATCCATATTAATCTAATTTGTGGATCTTTCAAAAATTTTATAATTTTTTTTTGACATTGTATACAGGTATGGTTTTTTTACGTTCCCATGACGCCGTGCGCGAAATGCTACTTTATATATAACCTTGTATATACAGGGTGTATATTTTAAGTGATACCACTATTACTATATCCGAAACGGTAAGAGCTACAAGGTCGGTTAAATTAGAGAAAAGTTGCCTTTTTTGATGCCCATTCAAAACTTGTTTACAGTGTTGTCAAATTCCTTTTAGTTTATGAAATACAGGGTGATTTCTTAAAAACGCCAAAAACTATTTCATCAACTATGTCGAAAACTATTGATATTCGAGACACAATTTAAATTTGAAAGTTTTATAATTTTTTTCGCTCTACAACACGGCACATTCAAATTTCAAATCCGACGTTTCTTGATCGAACCTCCATCAACAACTTCATTTTTTTTAATACGAACCTGGTCTTTTTATGTCATTTTTACAAAGGGAATAAAAGGCACTTTCTAAAAATGACATAAAAAATCCAGGTCCGTATTTAAAAAAATTAAGTTGATGATGGTAGCTCGATTACGAAACATGGGATTTGAAATTTGATGACACCATGTTGTAGAGCGAAAAAAATTTAAAAACTTTTAAATTTAAATTGTGTCTCGAAAATCAATAGTTTCCAAAATAATTGATGAAATAGTTTTAGGCGTTTCTTAGAAATCACCCTGTATTTCATAAACTAAAAAGAATTTGGCAACACTGTAAACGAGTCTTAAATGGGCTTCAAAAAGGGCAACTTTTTTCTAATTTAACCGACCTTGTAGCTCTTACCGTTTCGGATATAGCAATAATGGTATCACTTAAAATATACACCCTGTATACTTATATATACCGGGTGACCACGAGATTACTGACCAAGCTCTAGTTCAGGCATGAATATCAATATCGATTTCAAGTTTTGAGGATGTATATTATTGATATCGATGCAGAATTTCGCTATAAAAACAATCGACTATCGCTTCTGGTTTGACCGCAAGTGCCATCAACTTCTTTATTTCAACTAGATCACCCCCTATATTATTACATTTTTGGATTCTATGAGAAATTCTAAGCATATTTTATGTATAATATCCTATACCTAACTTTAAGGTCGCAAATAGTCCAAAAAGTTAGGGACGCAAACGTGAACAATACAAACGTGAATAATACTGTAAAATATCTCAAAAACAGTAGACTTTAGGTATAGGAAAGCGATACGAAAAAGATTCAAAATTGTTCCTAGAATACGAATTTTCAGTTCTAAGTATGGGATACCATTGAAATTATTGCAGTAACATAACCTCAAAAGTAGACCGACCGAAAACCTTCGATTGAACCGGAACTGATATTTTTGTGGTGGGACCCTTTAGTGCTTCTAAAATGAGTTAAAAATATCGTAAAAGCTTCAACCTTCTTTCCATTGTTTGCTGTCAAAACTAAAATAAAAATTATTTTTTGTTATTTTCAATCGCGATTTTCTTGAAAACTGTTTAAGTTAGGTATAGGATATTATACATAAAATATGCTTAGAATTTCTCATAGAATCCAAAAATGTAATAATATAGGGGGTGATCTAGTTGAAATAAAGAAGTTGATGGCACTTGCGGTCAAACCAAAAGCGATAGTCGATTGTTTTTATAGCGAAATTCTGCATCGATATCAATAATATACATCCTCAAAACTTGAAATCGATAATATTGATATTCATGCCTGAACTAGAGCCTTGGTCAGTAATCTTGTGGTCACCCGGTATATATGTATTTTTCTTTGGAAGGCTTCCTATATATATTTATTATTCACAACCAACTGGTATGACATAAAAGTTTATATGCAACAACGGTACTAATAGACATATAAACCCTCGGGCTAGAGGCACTCGGCTTTGTAAGACTGTCGCCCTCAGGGCATAATCATCTACTTAGTACCCTTGATACATAAATAACTATTGTAATTGAACGATTTCTTCAATAATATATCGCTTGGAATTTACTTAACTTTTATTTTTATATTTCAACGCGCTCGTAGAAAAAATAATGTTCCTTACTCATGCGAAAAGTGTCTTTCCCGCACTCGACTGCTTGCCCGAACTCCGCTTCGCGTCGTTCGGGTCAACGGCAGTCGCGTGCGGGAAAGTATCACTTTCCGCACTTGTTAGGAAAATAACTATTTCCTACAGCCGTGCGGAAAAATCGATTTTCCGCACTGATATGCGTGCGGAAAATGAGTTGCCCCGCATGGTGCGGTAAAACTTTTACCGCACGCATATCAGTACGGAAAAAGTTTTTCCGCACGGCTGTCAGTGCGGATTTTTTTTTTCCTACGAGCGTGCGGAAAAAGCCCTTTTTCCACACGCGTTGGCCTGCGGAAAGAGTAGTTTTTCCGCACTAGTGTGGAAACATTTTTCCGCACGCCATCTCTTCCTGGATGAAGAAATACCCACAATATGCAAACAATGGTGAATGATGAATGTACAATTTTCAGCAGATTGTAGATTTAGCAAAAGCAAATATTAAACAAATGTTGCAGATTCTATCGGGTCTTCAAACAAAAAAAAAAAAACAATCAAAGTTTGCTATGGTTTTTTGAACGTAGGTGAGTCGCATTATTGTTCCTTTATTGGTCAGGATTTTCGACATGACATTTTTTGACATTAACGGTTATTGACAAAATTGAAGAAACATGTTAAGACATATACGTTTAAAAAATCATAGCAATATTCGATTGTTTTTTTTTGAAGACCCGTTATCTTAGAAGTAATCACCAATAGTCAACAGTAGAAACTTTGGGGAGGAATCTGATCGATACCATCATCATGTGCTTCACCGACAATTTGCATCAGCGATAAATTTACAATCTGCTGAAAATTGTACATTCACCAATAAAGTTGTCTATAATAAATAAATAATGTTGTTTATTGCTCAATATAGATTCATATTTGTTTTTTATTGTCTGCTCGTAGGAAAAATTGTGTTCCTAACACTTGCGGAAAGTAATTTTTCCGCACTCGATGTCTTTCCGAACTCCGCTTCGCGTCGTTTGGCTAACGACAATCGCGTGCGGAAAAATGATACTTTCCGCACTTGTTAGGAAAATAACTATAACGCACTGATATGTCAGAAAAAAAAAATACATTTTTACACCTGTAGGAAAAGTATTGTACCTAACACTTGCAGAAAATTTTTTTTCCGCACTTGTTCGGTAAATAGATGTTTCCTACGCGTGCGCAAAGTAGTACTTTTCCGCACGCATTTTCGTTCTCAAAGTTACACTTTTCGGTACTCCGTGCGGAAAATGTATAAGTGTACCTGTCAAATTTGACACATAAAGACAAATTTTTCCTCTGTTTCTATATCAGCCAACATCTATACAAACACTGAATATAATTAACTTTGACACATTGTCAGATTTGTTCCCGATTTATATGCAAGAGTCTACAAACTTCTTTGTCGTCAAATTTAAACGCTTTAACATGAACAGCTCTAACGAGGATTTTCTGTTATTTTTATTTGTTATATGATTTTTTGATTAATTAAGCAGTTTTGCAAAATTTCATCATTTTCCGAGCCCTTGTTCATATTTGAATAAATTATCAAAACGCTCCAAATTGCGTGTAGCTAAATTCAGCTGGTGTCGGCACCGTGGAAGTGTTATGTGCTAAATATTTTATTGAGCGCGAGCGGCTTGGTAATATTTTCGGGCCTGGTGGACTTGGCGCCACTGCTGGCGATTTGCCGATGGTGGTGTTTCAGAATATTTCCACCTCCGGTCATTTGTACAATTATGAGTTATGAAAAAGATTAACCTCGAGTGCTTATGTTAATGGAGGAAGTAGAAACTGATACCAAGGGAAATTTTGATCATGAGGAGTCTGAAGCAGAGGACGACATTATTGAGGAACGATCGTGGGACCAAGATGGTGAAGATAAACCAGAACTACTAAATTTTTGACTTGGGGAATTATCTTTAAAAAAAAACAGACTTTAGATTCGCAAACTCGGAAACTGTGTCCCAGTTGACACTGCGTTATGCAAAACCGTGTGTGACGGCCTTTAGCCTATCTCGACTCGAGAGCTGACGTCATACCATCTCTAGGCGATATATTTCTGAAGCATAATGTTTTAATATTCAAAGACACATAACTTTTTTAATATTTATCCAATTGAGGTGAATTTTTTTTTGTGAGCTATATGTGAGTAATACTTCATCAAAATATGAAAAAACGTGGTTAATGAAAGTTCACTGAACGAGCCTATTAGCATTTTCCCCCCCGTTTGTCTAAAACTTGAAAAATTCTTTTCCTACGAGCGTGCGCAAAGTAGTACTTTTCCGCACGCATTATCGTTCTCAAAGTTACACTTTTCCGCACTCAGTGCGGATACGGGCCTTATCCGCACTGAGTGCCGAAAAGTAAAAATAATTGTCAAGCACCTGTCGACTTTGACACATGATGACAAATTTTTCCTCTGTTTCTATAGGTATCAGCCAACATCTATACAAACACTGAATATAATAAGCTTTGACACATTGTCAGATTTGTGTTCTCAATTTACATGTAAGAATCTACAAACTTCTTTCGCATCAAATTTAAACGCTTTAAGATGAACAGCTCTGACGAGGATTTCAATTTCCTGTTTTTTTGTTATGTAATTTTTTGATAAATGAATAGTTTCGCTTCAGGTTAATTGAAAATAATTGAACAAATTATCGTTTTTTTTTTAAATTTTTGTTGTTACCTACCTGATATGAGGCTCGTAGGAAAAATTTTGTTCCTAACACGTGCGCAAAGTTTCTTTTCCGCACGCAAACACTCATCCGAACTCCGCTGCGCGTCGTTCGTATAACTGTGTTTGCGTGCGGAAAAGTAACACTTTGCGCACTTGTTAGGAAAATAACTATATGCTACTCGGTTCACCTAATTTTGCACACCAATTTTAAAAATTTTCACACTATTCTGGGAAAAGTTATAAGTTAAAAGGTATCAAAAATGTGCACTATTTACCCCGTTTTTCGAAAAATTGGAAAATTGTTATGTTACTCAATTCGGCTAATTATGCACAACATTGTTTTAAATAGTTGATTTTTGATAATAAATATACAAATCCTAATATTATAACGGGTCTTCAGAAAAAAAAAACATCAAAGAGTGCTTAGATTACGAAAACATACGTCGCATTGTTGTTTCTTTATTGGTCAGAATTTTTGACATTAAATTTTGACACATAATTCGATGACAAAATTGAAGAAAAATAGTGCTAAGACATACGTTTAAAAAAGAATAGCCATCTTTGATACGGTTTTTTTTTAAGACCAGTTATATTCGTATAGGTATACTGTTCGTGCAAACTTCCCAAGCGAACAGCATTGAAGTTTTTGACCTCATAATTTCCTCCAGAGGAGTACGCAGAATTTGAAAATAGGTGTGCAAAACTAGGTGAACCGAGTAGCATAATAGTTTTTCAATTGTTTGACATACGGGGAGGGATGCAAATTTTTGATACCTCATAGCTATCCCTCCCCAGCAGAGTGTGCAAAATTTGAAAATAGGTGTGCAAAATTAAGTGAACCGAGTAGCATAGGCATTTTTCAAGTTTTTGACAAACTGGGGGAAAAGTGCCAATTTTTAATACCACATATAACTTTTCCCAGAGAAATGTGCAAAATTGTGCCAAATAGGTGAACCAAGTAGCATATGAATTTATCCATTTTTGGAAAAACAGGTGGGAAAATGCAAATATTTGATACCTTATAACTTTCCCCAGAGGAGTGTGAAAAGTTTGAAAATAGGTGTGCAAAATTAGCCGAGGCGTGTATAAGAATTTTTCAAGTTTTAGTCAAACGGGGGGGGAAAGTGCACATTTTTCACACCTCATAACTTTTCCCATAACACCGTGAAAAAATTGGAAATAGGTGAGCAAAATTGTGCAAGATTAGGTGAACCTAGTAGCATAAGAGTTTTTCAATTTTTTGAAAAACGGCCGAATTGTGCAAATTTTTGATACCATTTAACTTTCCTATAGGGACATTACATTTCAACAAGTTTTTTGATAGTGGAGTGTTATCTTATCATGAGTATTCAAGTTAAAAAATCCACGTTTTTGTGGCAGTGCGAAATGAAATGCTAAATCAAATATCAAGTGTTGTTTTATTGACACCGACGTATTTCACGACTGATACTTATTGGCTTTTGCGTTCCCTATTTATTACCGTAAACTGTTTTTCTAGGGTCACAAAAGCAATATTTTTTGTGTCAATAGGGAACTTGCACAAGAAATTAAATATGGAATAAATTATAAAACACAATAACAAACATCCTAATAATTGATGCAATTAGGAAAAAAAGTAATATTTTATCTCTGGTGTCCAAAATCTTCAATTGAAAATACCAAATAATTCGAAATTCATGACGCGATCAAAAACGTTTTCTCATGAGTCGTGACGTCACAAGGCAGTAATAATCGGGTCGCGCCGCCGCCACGGCATGTGCTGCTGGTATCGCCATTGTCAAATCTATCGTAAATGGCATACATAACAACATAACCATAATCTAAATCTACCTGCTCGAAGTTCGAAGTGCTCGTCACTGTCAACGGAATTTTGTTGTCCAGTGACGTCACACTAATTGGTCGTTTCATATGGCGATGTTTCGAGTGTACCTTCAAATATTTATAAAAAATTAACGGCTGATTTTTAATGTTCGATATTTGGTATGACTAAGTCTTTAGTGTAGTACAACTCATTTTTGAAATAAAAAAAAAATGTGCAAGTTCCCTGTTCCAATAGTAGAGTGTGCGTTCATCAGTAAACGGCCATCCCTATTTTTCTGGACTCTATGCGCTTTTGCAATAATATTTCATCTAATAGGTAGTAGTTTCGATTCATTATTAATGTAACTTTTTCAAAACCACCCAAAAAAACATTGATTCTTGTATATTTAGGCTAGAAGAAGAGTTGATGATTCGGATACCAAATACATCCATGGAAAAAAATTATTAAGGAGTAGATATGATATCTCCAGAAACTAACCTAATATCTGTTACATTTTTAATTAAGACAATCCAGAGATAGATGTAATACTTACCTATTCAAAAATATCATAAAGGAAAATCTTTATGTGTAAGAATATCAATAGCAAATTCATAATCTTTGTTCAAGCTCACCTTTCGTGGGAAGAGTTTTATTTTTAAAGATAGTTAAACTAATGGGATTTATAAACACATGGAGTTCTGCGAACGACCTAATCTGTCCGAGGGTAAAAATCACTTGAAAGCCAAAAAAGTATCGAATTTTATAGCTTCAAGATTATTCTGCTGTAACCCGACTTTGTCGAATCTCAAGCCTGGTACTAAGGGATAGTCAATGGGCTTCCGAAGTGGTACCCAGAGAGTGGTTCCTCTTGCTTATTGAAACAGATGTTGAGGCCAGCTAACTTCAGTTATCGCCAATTCACCACCAGTTATTACTACTAGTTATCGTCGGAAATATACGCAAAATCGCAACGAGTTCTCGATCCGTTCCTCACCCTCTAGTTCATCTGCCGCCCGGTGTTTTAGTAAAAGCTCTCCAAAGAGGTGATAGTTTATTTTTAATTTCAGTTCCATTGAAGGGTCGGATTTGGTACCAGATCTTTCAATTGGGCAAATATTCTCTTTTCTCTCTTTTTTCTTTAGTTTAATTTGTTTATATTCCATTATATTTCATTAATGGATTGTTTTAGTTTCTTTATATTTTACCTTAGGTACCTTTTTTTTCCTTCAATTAATTAACGCTAACTTTTCTTTTTACTCATAAATAAATTAATTTTAATCTTTTAAAATTAGTCTCTCCTTTTCTGGTTTCAAAATTCCCCTTACTGGTAGTGCGGTTAAAGGAGGTGCTTGCAGCTTCAGCAGGAGAGTAGTAAGTGGTACTAATTTTGAGTCTCTAATAACACCTTCCAAATGAACTTTTCAGCATAATTCACCACGAAATTTTGAGATGTGACAGAATTATTCACAAATGCAGTTTGAATATTTGAATCCAACCATGTACTAAATTCGAGCAAATTTTCTAAATGATTAAATAAACCCATACGATATTTTATAGTCCTCCGTATACATAATCATGAGAATATTTTAATTTCGGATCGTAAATATACAGAAAGCTATCCATGTTGCCATTATATTGCTCTTAACTTGATTATATCGAATCGCTTACATACGAGACAAGCTGAGGCAATCTTTTTTTAATGAATAAATATTTTTCTCTCTCTTCTTTTATCCGGTATCTACAGTTTTAACAAGTTCGAAAAAACATATCGGATTCCTGTTAAGTTCTTTCGGTTGCAATTAGCTTTGTAATGCAAACAATTCTTTTGTGCCTGAAATAAAGTGAATAGTAATTTATTTCCACTCCGTCGACTTTGGAAAGAAATATACAAAGCTATCTTCTTATTTAAAAAAATGCTCTACATTGATGTTACTTGTGAATTACCTATCTAACACTGATTGACTATTCAAAGACAAATTGTTGCTTTCAATTAAACCCCGTATATGTGTATTTTAAAAATCCTACACAATGTTCTCTAATTCTCTTCCGAAATAGTTTCGCTACTACTGAATATAGTATGCAAGCGTCAGACGGAACTTGAACAATAATACAACCTTTTCACTCATTAGATATACGTATAAAGCAAATTTACCTTTATTAAGAGAGAGGGTCTAAGTAAAATACATTTTATTATATTTGTATTATTTAGATTTAGAGACGTCTAGCGGCTAGAAGCTTTAATCGACATAAGGAGTTAAGGTTTGCAGACCTCCTTGACATTGTGGTACCTCCATTGCACACCAATAGAGGACGCCGGAAAGCAGGGAGGGATGGGCTCTGTGAGACCGGCCCGGGAAAATTTCGGGTCAAGCGGCCCACTTGACACTTCATGTGTAGGAGTTAAATTTTTTGGTAAAACAGAAAATAACTTTTATAATTTCTTCGTTATCTATTTAATTGAGTAGGGTTTTTTCTATGTTCATAAGCTTGAAAGATTCAAGCCTTCTCGCCATCTAACCTATTTTTAATATATTTGAGAATGGAAATAGTTAATTTCCTAACAAGTGCCCAAAATAGTACTTTCTCGCACGCCATACCAGTTAGACGAACGACGCGAAACGGAGTACGGATAGGCTTCAAGTGCGGGAAGGAGACTTTGCAAAGTGTTGGGAACAATATCTTTCGTACGAGCTAAATATCACATAAAAAAAATTAAAAAACTATCAAATGGTGTTTGTATGATATAGAAACGGAGGAAATGCGTGCGGAGAAGTCCTACTTTGCGCACACTCGTAGAAATACGATCTTTCACATGTCACCTGGGTGATTGCCACAGTTAAAATGTGTATCGGATTAGATACACTGTGGCTAAAACTGTTACCTGATACAGATAATATTTCAAAATAGCGACGTTACCGCAATACAAATACACGCAATCCTTATAGGAGCAAGTTTTTGTTGTATCTTTAAAATCTATAGGAACATTCTCTGATCTCATCCTGAGCAACTATGAGTGGAAATGTCAGCTCTACTCTAGCGTTTTCTGGAGAGATAATTTGTAAAGGACCCAATTACCAGCAAAAATGAATATTTTCTCTGACTAAATATTGCAACCAATTCAGATATCAAGAGCATACTTCTGTTGGGTAGTGGGCCATATCACGTTATTTTTCCAAAATATGTCGGGTTGAAAATTGCTATATCAGCACAGAGGTCTTTCTATATTTTTTGGCATACTTAGACATTGATTCACATAACATATTCACAAATACCATATTCATAACCACATTGTACGTTTGAGTTTGAACCCTCCATCTTGTATAGAGCCTCATCAGAAGCTTTTTCATCAAAAATCTTTTCAACTCATCTTTGTCTTGAAAAATAGTTTCTAATTCAACGTGCAATCCACGTTCATCCAGTACTTTATTAACTAAAGACGATCTTAGGATGAAAAGTAGGTGAACACAAAAATTTTTGGTAATATTTAAAATATATTTTCATTGTTCGTAACCATCCAGTCGACCGGCCCACCGGAAAATTTCCCAGTCTCCCGCCTGTCCCATCCGTCCCTGCCAGAAAGGCAGTTGTAAATAACAGGTACCTTGGCGTTTTCAAAGACATTTCTCTGTTTGATATTTAAGGCTCAGCCTGCTATCCAATCTATACTTTCAAGAAGACAGAGGATTGGGTGCCAGAAGCCAAAAGGACAATTTTTTGGAGACATGCAGTTATTTTCAGTTGGAAGGAGGGTCTACCATCTTTAAAAAAGAGACACACAATTTTATAAAATGTTGTTGTCTGCTAATAAAGGGGATGATAAATTTACAATTGCCCGTATTATTGTGAGAATTTCATCTGTCAAAACTGGTATTCCAACAATAAATTGACATGTTTTGATTGTTGATTTGAACCAATCAGATTGTAATTACGCGATAATTTGCACTAGTGCAAATTATCAGATAATTGCATACTAACTGGTGCGAAAACTGGTGTTTTGACAAAAAATTTAAATTTTTGATTTATGAAATTCTCTCATTAAATACAACTCGTCCAATGGAAATATATTTATAATTTTCGACAAATTTGCACTCATGCGTTTTTAACTGAAAAAGGCACTCGTGCGCACTTTCTCAACTAAAAATGCATTCGGGCAAATTTCCCAAAAATATCAATAATTTCCATTGCACTAGTTATATTACTATTGATTATTCCACTCATGACGAAATAGACGAATCAAACAACGTCATTTTTTGAATACATTTTGTTTAAATACGTGATTATTGCACAAGAGCCTGTTTATTCGCGATTGAATTTTTGTTTACCTTTTTTTGACAGAATTTTGATAGAAATATTCTGACATTTTATCATAAATAGAGCTCTTTGTTGCTTGCTTTATACCTAATTATTCAGGAAATAATCTAGCCGTATATCACTCGACCTGATAAATTTGAATGGATTAAACTATCCAAATATTTTCTGCATTCTTTTGCTTTCTGGCAAATAGTTTCATGCACGTCCTAATCGTGCTTCAAAATAACCAGATAAGATAATTTTGCGTTCAAGCGTTCTTTTCTTGAAAAACTGCATTCGTTAATTTTCATATTTTTCTAGAAGAACCCTCCACCTTCGATGTCGCAAAAAACATGAAAATCAACACGCTTTCATCCATTACCCCCGATAATTGCACAGTAACTGGTGTTTTGACATTTTTTGATTCATGAAACTCTCTCATAAAATACAACTCGTGCAATGGAATAGTACATCCTTTAACAAGTGTGGAATAAGCAAAATTCTACACGAGAGGTTTATTCCCCGAGCCGGAGGCGAGGGGAACGGCTATTCGAGTGTAGAATATTGAATTCCACACGTGTTTTAGATTATACTTTTTCTACGACATCAAATCAAACAACGGTAACAACCAATGTGAGTGCGACATGAACATTCAACTCTTGTTGTCATTCCATATTTTTATTTTTTGACAATATGTCAAAAAGCGTTTTCTATTTTCCATCCATTTTTGTTCAAAAAAGCTGCAAATTACAATATTTTTTTCCACGAGCGTGCGGAAAATTGTACTTTTCCGCACGCATTTTAGGTCATGAAAGTACCACTTTTCCGCACTAGTACTTTTCCGCCGGAAAAGTGTTTACTTTTCGGCATTGAGTGCGGAAAAGTAGAATACCTACCTGAAATTTTTAGGTATACAGGTACTTACAGGTATACAGGTATACTATAGGTACAGGTATGAAAAAGTGAGAAAAAAAAATCTTAAATTGATAAATATGTTCTTAGGTAAAAATATTAACTTTCATCTCGTAGAAAAAATAGTGTTTCTAACTCGTGCGGAAAAGTGGTACTTTCCGCAATAGTTAGGATATAGGTATACTATTGCTGCACTTCTTGACAAATTAATACAAATCGTCAATAATATTTCATTTCATAGTAATTCTTAGTTGGTGTAGTTTTCATCTGTAATGTTAGATGGCATCAAAGGTACTCATTCCATAACAAGTGATGGAATAAATATTCTTTCACTAATGATGGAATGAAGCTTTTCATTGTAGATTGTAGATTGTAGATTGCGGGGGAGTCGTTTCGGCTTTTCAGCCGCTCAGCACTGCTATCTTAGCAGATATTTTGTACGTGACTCTACATCTTAATTTGTCTCCAGGAAGCGTAGACTTCTGCCGAAGGAAGCTATTTTCCTGGGTGTCAGTTGGCCCACTTCTTCTGGTGACAGTGTTGCCCCCTCGAGGAATTTCAGCCTCTTGCAGAATTGGGCTGGACATTCGCAGAGCAGGTGCTCTGCAGTCTCTATTGCGTCTGAGCAGCATCTGCAGAGATCGTTTTCCGCTCTGCCCATTAACCTTAAATGGTATTTTACTGGGCAGTGTCCTGTGAGCAGTCCCACCACCAATCTGATGTCTGGTCTGCTCATGTTTAGAAGCTTTTCAGCTCTTTTTGCTGAAAGGGTAATAAACCTTTTTGACTGTCTGAGTCCCAGTGTGTGCCTCCAATATGATGACAGTTGGTCTTTCTTCCATTTATTGAGTTCTTCCATGATGTGGCTTTTCATTAAGCCACAGTAGGGCTCTGGTCCATGGTATGGTGTTGAGGCCCCTTCCTTTGCGAGGCCATCTGCTTCTTCGTTTCCTTCTATGCCTCGATGATCAGGCAGAGGTAACGCTGATGTGACTGCTAGTGTTTTTAGGGTCTATTTACACTCCCAGACTAGTTTTGACGTGCATTTGAAAGCCCTTAAGGCTTTTAAGGCAACTTGGCTGTCCGATAGTATGAAGATGTGTTTTCTTTCTAGGCTTTGGTTAAAGGTGGTGTACGCCAAAAAAACAACTTCATCTCAAAAAAAAGAGAAAAAAAATCTAAGAATAACAGTGAAATCCGCACCCCTCTATGACAAATAATACCGAAGATATGGCTCTATGAAGGTACCGCATCTAACCCTATGACGTCACGAAAGCTCAAGCGACGCACGAGAAAGTGGATTTAATTAAATTTGCATAATGTTTTTCCTGTGTTACCTGCAATAATCTAAACAAAAACCACTCACACGTGCCGGGAACAATCAAATTAACAATGCAGAGCGCCGCTGGACGAAGTTTTCGTGACGTCACGAGAGCGTCGTCCACACTTTAAAGCGGTATATCTCAGCGATGGTTTATCGTAGAATAACGAGGTTTGAACAGTTATTCTTAGATTTTTTTACACTAAAACTTTAGTTTTTGGCGCACACCCCCTTTAAGACACTCTTGTGCACATATATCTATGGCAAGCAGTTCGGCTTGAAATATTGTAAGATGTTTACCCAATGCCTTGGAGAGCTTGAAGTTAGGGCCGGAAATGCCGAGTCCAGCTACTTCCATTAGCTTGGATGCATCTGTGTACCACAGAGATGCATTGTCTGCTTGTGGCCTGTGAGCGCTGGTTATTGCCTCCTTTTTCACACACAGGTGAAGTGGGGGCATGTTGAGTAGCGTTTCTAGGGCTGCGGTGGGGCAAGTTGACATTGCTCCCGTTATTCCTAGACATATCAGCCTTTGCACCTTTCTTAGCTTGATCTGAGCGGTGACTTGTTGGGTTTTGGGCCACCACACCAATGAGGCGTATGTGACCATGGGCTTTATTATGGTTTGGTAAATCCAGAATACCATCTTTGGCTTTAGCCCCCATGTTTTGCCAACAAGTTTTCGGCATGACCAAATGGCTGATGTAGCTCGAGAGCATGTTTTCTCTAACTGTTTGTTCCAAGTGAGGGTTCGGTCCAGGGTGACCCCTAAGTACTTCACTTCGTTGGAAAATGTTAGTTGTGTACCGTTAAGGGTTGGGGCTTTCAAATTTAGCTTCCTTCTTCTTGTGAACGGGACAAGGATTGTTTTTTTTTTGCGTTTAGGGATAATCCTTCGCCTTCGCTCCAATTTTTAACGATGTTTAGGGCACTTTGCATTCGGCTTGTCACTACGCCTTCATGTTTGCCCTTGATTACAATGGCTAAGTCATCTGCGTAGCCTATGACCTGGTATCCAGCACTACTCAGTCTGGTAAGAATTTTGTCTACCACCAGTGTCCATAGTACTGGAGAAAGAGCACCCCCTTGAGGACATCCTCTGACCGTGGTAGCGGTAGCTGATGCTCCGTTTATTTTAGCCGTAACGTAACAGTGTTTCAGCATCGACTCTATCCATTTTACAATTGGGACTTCAACATCCCATTCTTGTAATGCTCTGGCGATTGATTGATGTGAGGTGTTGTCAAAGGCACCCTCTATGTCGATGAAAGCTGTGAGAGCGATCTCTTTGCACTCGATTGTGTTTTCAATGTCTTTAACCAGGCAGTGTAACGCACTTATTGTAGACTTGCCTGGCTGATAAGCAAATTGCTTCGAGTAGAGCGGTCTTCTCAATAGTTTCGCGTCTGATGTACTGGTCGATTGCTTTCTCCATTGTCTTAAGGAGAAAGCTTTTGGCATTTTATAATTATTATTTTCGATTGAAAGAATATTCATTTCCCTGGATCATTGTTAATTTGGTTTTTTCATGGGTTATGGGAATAAGGAGTAAAGAAAACCACTTATCTTATGGCGACGTTTCGTATAATATATATACTTTTTCAAGCCTTAGAAATCGGTTAAGCAACTCCAGACCAATGTTAGTGTTGGTGAATTCAGGCATGTAGACATCCTTGGTGTAATTAATTACCAATCTAGCAAATCAATATAATAAAACCAATTGGGTAATTAATAACACCAAGGATGTCTACATGCCTGAATTCACCAACACTAACATTGGTCTGGAGTTGCTTAACCGATTTCTAAGGCTTGAAAAAGTATATATATTATACGAAACGTCGCCATAAGATAAGTGGTTTTCTTTACTCCTTATTCCCATAACCCATGAAAAAAACCAAATTAATTATTATTTTCTGCACTGATAAAATTCAATTGATTTACTTCGAATGGTTCAGCCGGTAAAGGTTCTGAAAAGATAATTTTCACTGAGTTTGAAATCGAAAGGTTTTAATTACGTCGTAATAATGCAAGGGTAATTTAATATGATTTGGTAATTCTAAAGTAAAAGATTCAAATTTTAGATTTGCTTTCAATTGTGTTAGTAAATCCAAGCCAATCAATCCATCATATTTATCCGAGAAACTGAATAAATAGAATTTGTGTATTCCGTTAGTTCTAAAACTGGGAAACAAAGGTAATTCTGCAGTTTGATTGTGAAATGATACTGCGTGTGCGGTTTGCACTTGGAATAATTCATCCTTTATGCAATTTGCAAAATAGTGGTAAGCAATATTTGGATTAATAAAACTGCGTGTACTACCAGTATCGATTGAGAATTTAGAATCAATTTCTGAGATATAAATATGTGGTAATTCTATGGATTGGTTGGTCAAATATACTATTTCGGTTTCTTGGGTTGAAAAGTTGGGAGAAAATTGAAGACCCTGATGCAAGAAGGGGATAAGTAACAATATGTAAATTTTTCAGGAGAAGCGAAAAAAATTGAATTTTATGTTGATCATGAAGTATGGCCAAATTAGAACAACAGCTATATATGATTTAAACAGCATTTGACAGCCAAATAAGAATGCTATTAAGCAAAAACAAGTTGTGGTGCAATAATGGGATAAGTTTGAAACTTTTTATAATTTACAGCAAGTGCAAGAAGGGGATAAGTTACATTTAAACCATATTCAGCAAAAAAGTAATTATTATTCAATGTGCATCAACCCCAGATGAATATAAACTGAAGTAATCTGCTAATAATTTTAACATAAAGTCAAATGTTTCTTATGAGAATAGCCAACTATCATCAAAAATACATAGTTTAAAAGAAAAAAAAATAGTGTGATCAATCAATCAGACTCAAAATCACCAGAGATATTAGTGTCCTGTGACATTTTAATCAACTTCTACCTCTGCTAGAGCTTGAAGGCAGGAACTCACTGCTGGAACTTTGAAATGGTTCATTCTCCTTACAGCCTGAGCTCATAATAATGTCCTATGATATTTCAAATAATAAAAAATAACGAAATATTTTAATGCACCGCACCCTTACTTAGGTACCAGGTTAACTTATCTTTACTGTCCAGAAAGTTGTCTCTGGTCCAACGGTTTTTTGGTGACTACCTGACTGAGGTAGTATGCACACATACCTTACCTGATCATGCAAACAAAATAGCCGGTGCATTAACGGCAAAATTTCCCACATATAAAAATAATACTAAATTTGGTGTAAGAACGGGATATGTTACACAAATCTTATCCCATTATTGTACCAGACCCTACCAGGGGATATGTGGTTCGCTATCATAATTCAGTATCTGTTAAGCGTACGTATCCCATACTTGCACCAGGCAAGAAGAGCAACTTTTTAAACCTAAATATGCAGCTATCTCACTTTTGCAGATTTATGCACTTATCCCCTTCTTGCACCAGAGTCTTCAATTTCGCTCTTGTTGAGTTTGATTTGAAGCTGAAGCTGAAACTTCATTGTCTTGTTCGTAAGGAACTTCATTATACTGATAATAGGGATCGTATTGTTCTTGTTCTTGCAAATAATATTTTTCACCAAAATAGTAATTATTAGAAGGGTCACTGAAATATTGGTCATAGCATGATTCATCAAAATAATTGTTTTGATCAATTGGTGCTTGTTTTGTCAAATCCAGCGATTGGGATTTATCTGGGGTTGGTTCCAAATCAGATGTTTCTTGACTATATAGCTCTTGAAAAGTGAACCGTGATCCGGGGTAATTGTTAATCACCGTATTTCCGGTGTTGTTCGATTATTAGACAAATTTGTTCTTTGTGTGGGATTTCGATTGAAATTTGGTTGATAATTAGTGGGTCTTATAGGTTGGTTGCCTTGATTTGGGTTTTGTGTTTGCATATTATTTGGTCTAAAATTATTATTAGAAAAGAATGGTCTGAAATTATTATTTTGAGGGAATGACCAATTTGGTCTGAAATTTGAATTAAGAAATTGTAATCCTGGTCTTGGGAAATTGTTATTGGATGATAACATTTGTGGATTATATGACGCGAAGTTTGGTCTAAAATTCGTCGGATTATAAATAGGTTTTGTCCCTAAAATTGGTCTCAAATTCCTTTGCGAATTATTTGCATTTCCAAAATGTAAATTTTGATTTTTGAAATACATAAAATTCTCTTATTCTCTTATATGTGACATGTCTGTTTCTAACGAATTAGGATTTTTCAACCTTATAACAAGCTGCATATTATAAGGTAATCCATTCATAAAAAATTTCAACGCAAAACTATCATAATGCTCAATTTTTATCAATTATTTTTTTGAGGTTTTAGCATTGGATATTAAATCTTGAATTAAACAATCTATCGATTTTGGATCAGAAAAAATAGTTGTAAGCGACTCTTTCAGTAATTACCAAGTATTTAATTCGGCACGTGATGCGATTAATTCTGCGGCTCTATGAGTTATGTGGTATCTAAAAGATATACATTGATCGGATCATCGGGATTTGGAAAGCTCTCAAAAGATTTTCACATGAACAAATAAATCTTTGTAAAAGTTTTGCATTTCCATCAAATAATGGAATGTTATCAGCTTGATACCGCAAAAGTGTATAGTTTACAGCCATTAAGTTTGGATTATTGAAATTAACAGGAAAAATTCGATGATTATCGATTGGTTCTAGTGAATCCAATGGTAATGCTGGGATATCTTGATTATTCTCGATATCAATTATTGTCTCATACATATCTCGAAAATCCTCCAGTTTAACTTATTTTTGGAAGTATAAAAATGTGAAAAATAACCAAAAATAATAGAAAAAGGTAAAAATGTATAAAAATTAAAATGCCTTAAATCTACTTAGAACGACTTACATAAAAATAAACAATGTATACATTACGCTTCTCATGTTGTATTAATCCTAATGGGCGATGCTTGTCCCTTTTAGTACTTTTTTTTGGGCGATTTTTGTCCCTCCTATTGCTAGTTTTTGGGCGTAGTTCTCCTTTCTAAACTGGGTTTTGGCGATTTTTTCCGCCCAGTTGTCTAACGATGATCAATCTTTGATCTCGATAGAAGATCACGTCAGCCTACGAACCACCAAATAGCGATTGAAATGAATGGTTCGGAGATTCACCTGATACGCGCTCGATCCGTGAAGTGGTAATCACTTCTTTTCGTTTTGCGGTTCTCACGGCCTTATTTTCAAAAGGAGCCACTCGTACTTTTCGGCACTAATGTCACGGGACAATCCTACCGACTGCACCAATTACGTTGTGGAATCACAAAAACGACTTTTTTAAAACAAACTTTATTTTTTAAAAACAAACTGTTATTTTTCGGACCGAACTTATGCGTACGGTTATACAGATGAAACTGAATTGAAAACAACAATGGCCGCGTTCACCGGATACAAACGTTGGTGAATGGTTTGCGATTATTCTGCTGAACGCTACGTTGAATTTATGCTAAAACCAAACATGTTTTGCAAACGGTCGCCATTTTTGCAAGCATAATTTCAGAGTGTTCATAATTTTCAACACTGTGTTTTGTGTGGTGACCTGTCATTCAGAAGGTGACGTTCTATCATTGAGAAGTTGAATCGTTCCGCAGAACCAAGAGTTTACCCAACGTATTCTGTTGGCATTTGTAAACGGTTTACAATCCGTTTTGGTTCTGGTGAACGTAGCCATTCAGATTATTTTATAAAATAATTAAGCAAATGCAGCAGATTAATATAATAAGCTAAGCAATTTTCAGCATGTAACTCCCAAGAAAAAAGCGAGCGCAAATATTTCTAACAATATTCAAGAATATTAATTCCAGTCAGTTACAAGCAATCTTGAATTATTTAGTGCACAAACGAAGCAAGATATAAATTAACTTTCTGTTTTAGATTGTAATTACTATTTCCTTTGTCCTTTGTGTTGGACTAGGGACGATAGGGAAAATAAATTATACGCTTTATAGTCATAACCGTGTCAGGCGATAATAATAGAGTTGTTTTATCACCTTGTTTATATAGTGGGTGTTCATTAGGTTTGTTGTCAGTGAAAATTATATTTCAAGCGATAGTGAGTGAGTCTCATCTAAAATTTTTGAAAAAATTTTGAATCAGGGTCATTTTTTTCATACATCAATAATTTCTATATTTCCAAACAAGTGACTCGTACTCACAGAACTTATTAATTTATTTGCGATGCCGGTTAGATGTCACCACCTTCGACAACATCCAGCTTTTTGAAAGTGCAGAGATGACAAAAAAAAGAATAATCTAAAAATCAGCTAATGCATAAATTATATAGAATATTATGTATGGATGTATAATGTTATCATGATGAAAAAATATTATAATAATATTATACAAACGAGATTGATTAAGCCGACACTTGATGGGTAATCCATCAGAAACTTATTAGGAATTAGCACTCAAATAATTTGAATAGAGAAGGCTTTATAGCGCTAGTTATGGGTTTATTTTTTTCTCAAATTTTAATTAAGGCTCAAAATCTCATTTATGCATTATACCAACCAAATTTCAGAATGAACGTCTTGGAAAATATCAAAGAAAAACGACGTGACGATACTTTCAACACAATTCAGTCCTTGGTTAAGGTATTCGGAGCAATGAATGCATAATAAATAGGCTTATCACACATTTAAATCACTGATAATCCTAACCGAGGGCTCAATTGCGAAAAATAATGTTTTTATGAACTGTTCTGTTCAAAAGCACCTCAGAAATCACTCCTTGAATGTTTGCCGCATACCTCATCTATATGGACTGATGTTTATAGATTATATTTCTCTTTCGTCTGTTCCTTCTAGGACAACGGTCTTTTCGAGTTCGTTATATTGCGTTGATTATACAACTCACTGTACATTATTCCCATCTGACACGAGAGGCTTAACAAGTGAGAAGCCTTTTGGGATTATCGCGCTTGGTGGCAATATTGTTCATTTGTATTGTTACGATATCGTCCGCCAGGCTGTCAAGAATCGATGGCGAAAATACTAGAATCTAGGGAATTATTCTACTTTAATCTGGAAAATTAGATTATCGTGTGTATTCTAGATTTTACAGGAATAGATTTAGGGATATATAAGAAGGCCGGCATTGATTTGTGAGTTAGTTTTTCAGTTCGACTGTGATACGATTTAAATAGTGGTTGTAAAGAGTTTAATTGTTGAGTTTGCTAATAAAGTAATTAGTGTCAGAGTGTTTTGTTAAGTGGAATAAATTATTGCTGTGTTAATTGGACTTTGATATTTGGAATAAACGAAACGAACAACGAACCCAAGATTTCTGTCAGGCAACCCAAAGCCGCGACAGTATAATAATAAAAAATTATAAAGTATTGAAGTTTAGTTCGTTGTATAACCTTTTGAATACAACTCGATATTTCACGATTACCTAATACTTTTACCTGCCACTCAACGCATTACCGGCAACACGTTTCGTGACAGGTAAAAGTATTATCCGGTAATCCTGAAACCTCTTGTGATATTACATTCGATAAGTTTGCTATTCGCCGACAAAAAAAAATCTATCGCCACAATAATTGAAACCACTATTTTTAAATGACTGCAAGTGATTTGCACACTCAAGATGCCCTAACCAGTCATCTGGTTTGATTGGTGGTTAGAGGTAAGTGGTTTTCTATGTTAATAAACTTGGAAAAATTCCTTTCGAAATGAGAAAACAAATCAATCAAATCAAAATATGCTTCATTGTCCAAAACACATGAGAATGATCTAACCTAAAAAACTACCAAATATATATATTTTTTGAAATGTTCAGTACAGTGTTGCCGATATTTTACTTTAAAATCCTACAGCACTAATTGTATCACCCTATATTTTATGAGCATATCCTGACTCCTTGTATGGAGAGTAAAACGATATCTGTTTGGAGCATCTAATACTATTTCTAAAGTTTTTGTACAATAGGTTTAAAAGATACCGTGATGTAGACGAAGAGTTTATCTTGACTTTTATCTTCTAAAGATTTCTGTCATCAACAAACGATATTATATTCTTGTCTTTGATCGTGATGTATTAAATGTGTTCAAAAACATGATTTTGGACTTGCATTACCTCTATTTTCAATAATTGCCACGTTTCGACACGAGATAGGTACTCAACTGGTGGAAACGTCATAGTTAATGAAAGTTAAAAAAAATGTAATTCCAAAATGACGTTTTTTATTAATTCCGCTTTCAAACAAACGTGTTACATGTAGTATTAAAAATTTACAAGCATATCTAAATAAAGTGTTTTCCAAATATGACAAAAACCGCACTTGCATTTATTTTCCGTCAATGGTGTTAAGTAATTTTCAGCAAACTCCTGTCGACCAGCCAGTGCTTCTAATGTAAAACTCTCCCAAAAAGCGACCATTGAAATGAGACGAAAGAGCAAAAACCTGCTTGAAAGGAAAATGTAAAGGGAAAAAAATGCTGTGTAGTTTAATTTAAATATTTTCCATAGTTTGAAAGTCTTCTTCAACTCGATTCGTTTCGTTCTGCGGTTGTTAAGCAATGATTAAGCATACTTGGGGGAAGATACTACCCCCTCTTTATGTAGGGTTGAGTTCGTTTTAATTCCTTATCTTCGGTGCTATTGCCCGTACCGTCAAGTCCGAGAGATCAAATTTGTGGGAGATAAAATTATCCATCTAATGATAATAAAATCAAGGTCATAGGACGATTAGCTGAATCACAATGGCCGGTCAAAGGTCAAAAGTGGGGGGTAGTTTTTGATGGTTTTTCGTGAATACCTTGAGGTTTTTTCGCATACTGCTTGGATACCATTTCGAAGAATTTGAAATTACCTACAAAATGAGTGCTCAAACACTCATCTACTGTGAATAGTTTGCCGTCAATCCAACGACCAAGTTGACCGCGCGTAAGTATACCCTTACTTTTAGAGACTTCAGTATTCCTTAGAAATTCTGAGGAGCTCTTGACGCTTTTGTCTTTCACGTTCTCCCCGGATGACATTTAAATCTGTAGGTCATTTCTTTCGCATTCCCATTTTGAGACTAGACCGTCTCCGTGCAAGGCATCAAAGTCCTACCTACATAATAGGTATACATATTATAGAGGTAATAGAGGTATACAACTTACCTTTAAAAAAAAACCGGCGACAGGTATAACCGACTTTCTATTTAACACTTCGAACAACACAAAACCGAAAAAACCGACTTGAACGATGTACGTAGCAATGCACTCAGAAAATAGAAATGAAATTATTCCTATTTCAACATATTTTTCTATGTCGTTGCCCGACTGCAGCTACCTTTGCGCATGTGCTTAGGAACTGTCTACATTAATGCCATGAACTGTTTCATTGTATTTATGATTTATCTTGATGTAATGGTTGCAGCTTTGTTTCTAGGAATATTTGCTTGTTTTAAATGAACCGTACATTATATCAATGAATTTCGTTCTTAAAAGGATAAGTTTCTAGTATGGCTATGTGAACCATATTCATATTATTCATGTTAATATTCATTTATATTATGAATATTCCATGGAAGCTTGTTACAAATTAACTCAGATTTGTATACTTTAAGGAAAAGATAACCCAGGGTCGTGAATTCAAAGGAAAATTAAGATAACGTGTAGTCCCTTTATGTGCAAATGAAACCACTCAAAAATCCAACAAACAATAATTTTATTTAATTTGATTCACAATGTTATGTAAAATGTCACTGCTAACAGCTTGGTTGTTTTGGTGAATCTGACACCAAGTACCTGCTTTATAATCCGGAGCTCTTCAATGGGTGTTGGGGTTTTACTTTCGTGAACTGGAGCTCTTGGTGTTGTTTCCTGTTTCCAGGAAGAGGGTAGATTGCTGGGGTGACGTCACTCCAGCTGATCCAGACTCCAAACAGTGATCTTTAGGTAGAGTAGGTACCCAGAAAAGAATAAGGCAGTATCAGGTTCACCAATATTTAGAATATTAAATCCCTGAATTCTGTTAAAAAGTGAGTGTCTTGCAAAAGAAATTAAAATTGGAATTTAATATAAAATGATTGTTATACAGACACTCCCTTCCAACAGAATCAGGTATGAACAGTTATTGCAAGTTGAAAAAAAAAAGATTTTATTATAAAAAAAAAAATAGGTACTTAAATAAGTAATTAAAATCATTGGTAAGATAATAGAAAAAAAATAATAATAATAAGGTAATAACAAGAATATTTTAGAATGCTCGTTACAATTTGAGCAAAATGCTGCTTCCTTGAAAAACAACTCTGGCCGGTAAGATACAAGAAAAAGTATGAGCAAAAATAAGGTGAGTACAAAAAAAATTAGAAATCAAATGTCTGGATTCCTCCCCAAATAGACAAAATTCTCTCCTCAAATTAAGTTAGCTTCCACGGATACTAGATAAACCTAGGGATGAAATTAATCAAATCCAGAATGTGTCAAAATTCTTGAGATGTTTTAATTAAAACTTTTAAACTGAACTTTTGACCTGTCTGAATTTCTATTAAAAAAAAATTACACCTTTTTAGTTAAGATATTTAAGATAGGATAATTTAGGGAGTCAAGCAGAAAATGGTTATTCAGGCCTCTACCTGGATTCAATAAAGGATTAATGGGGTGGACTCAAAAATTTGGTTTTCACCGACTCTATTTAGAGCAAATGGTCCAGTTTTCCCACACTAAAAATTGATTCTGAAAGTCAGAACAGCAGTACCTATTTAAAACCAAAAATAAAAAGTCTTGACTCACCAAATATGTGGTATGTACCTCGTGTGGTACTAACCAATAAATAATTCACACAAAATGGAAGCCAACAATTAGATAAAAAAAAAAACTTTAAAATATAATATTTATATTTCAGGAACAGATATATATCCATTTGCTAAAAGTGAGATGAATATAATTTCTTTCAATTAAAATACAAATAACTACCAAATGCGAATTTTAAAAAAACATCAATGAAATATTGGGCACTAGATGGCAGCACTAAAAAATCAATTCTCGATACTTGCATTTTACCGAGAATTTTACGCAAATGTGGATAGATGGCAGCACTTGTATTACTTGAATTTAAATTTAACTTTAATGGATATTTTTAGAATATTGGAAATTATTTTGAATTCTGAAATGAAAAAAAATACAACTTTTATAATGAAAATAAGAAGAGATGGAACGTGTTACGTAAATGATAAATTTATCGTAACAAGCTCCCATCAAAGAAATTTTCTTTAATATCAAGATTTAATTTCATAATATCAATGAACTTAGTTCTTGTAACCGATGCACTATTCAACATAGATTCATGTAGATGACTATTCATAACTTAATGAAGCTTCATTCTTTATTTTAATGATAGCTGTTCATGAAATCATAATACTTACAGTTTTCTGTACTTGGGAACAATGAAAATTTCACTGAATCAATGAAAATGTAATTGATGAAAGCAGTTCATTGATATTAGGATCAAGATTTTTTTGAGTGTCGGCAATAACGTGGTTCAATCAAACCACAACATTGGTGGTAGCGAACCACAACATTTGGTGGCAGCGGAAAAACTATTTTTGTATTTGAAGGCTCGCGTAGACGCAGCAAATCATCATCGTATCAGTAACGCGGCGCGAAAGTAGTGAACTTGCGAAGTGAGTATCAACGTCTAAAACTTGAAGGAGCGCGGAGTATGCATCAAGTTATTCGTAAAGGAAACAGCAGATTCCGAAGGAGAGCTTCAAAGGTGCGCGGAGACGCAGTGAAGATTTCTGGCAGATCAACAACGAGGAGCACTCACAGCTCACGTGAACAGGACCACTGCAGCGAAACCCTGGTTCTTTGAATCATCTTAACAGGGGAAAACCAAAGGAAGCCGTGGAAAATGCACATGTAAGTCCTTATTTCGTTGTTTTTGCTATAGAGAAGCTGCCCTTTCTTTTAGATCTATTTCGCAAACAAATCAATTTTAACTATCAATTTCATAGATATTTCAAAAAAAAAATATATACCTATAAATATATAATAATTATAATAAAAAATAAACCGATTGATATTTAAAAAAAAAAAAAAAAGTTCTAATCTTAAAATAATATTTTAAATATAAAAATGTCTGGGAAAAGTGCTTTTGATCTTTTATCACAGATCGATTCATTTGATGGTCATGGTGATATAAATTCACTAAATTTCTTTATTAAAACTTGTGATGCTATGATGAAAGTAGTTAAGGAAACAGAAAAAGATACCCTATCCGAATTTATTTTCGCATTTAAATTAAAAGGATAAGCACAGGAGGTTACCCAAAACAAAGAATTCGCTGACTGGAATGAAATAAAAAACTTTTTAATAGAAAAATTTTCTGACAAAACGCCCCCAGCGTATTATCTTACACAAATCATGAATATTCGTCAAAATTATAGAGAAAGTATTCAAGATTTCGGGTTAAAACTAAAAAATTTACAAAATAAATATAGAGAAGCTTGTAATTCTAATTATTCATTAATCGAAGGAAATCTGTTGATTTCGAATTTAGATTCAATTATTGTAAATAGCTTTCGAAAGGGATTACATGACGAAAAGATTCAAATGCGCGTGATTGCCCACAAAAGATCTAGATGTAGCTATTTCCGTAGCTAACGAAATAGAGCTAGAAGGTAACTCTTTCAGAAACCCTCAAAAAAATATACATTTTGTTCAAACTCAAAGGCCAAACTTCAACTTTTCTACAAACACTAATAACGCCACATGTCATTTTTGTTTCAAAAATAACCATTTTACTAGTGACTGTAGACAGCTTAAGCGATACGAACAGAATCAAAGCAATACTAGTAACTTTAATTTCAGTAGAAATCACACAGGTCAAAACTTTAATAATTACCCACAAAATAATAATTTTTCCAATAGAAATAATTCTAGTAATAATTTTAACAGAAATAAATTCTCAAACAATAATTTTAACAATCGAACGAATTATATTCCACCTTCAAATCGTAATAATTTTAATGATAATCAAAGATTCGCAAATAACTCCGGTAATTTTCGAAATTCTAAACAAAGATTTTCTAATCACAGAAACCCTTCTTATGCTCAACAAAGTTTTTCTGATCCATCAAGGCAAGTACAAACCTCAACGAGTTTTCAAATGATAAACGAACTCCCAAAAACTAATCAACATTTTTCGGGAAACGAGAAAGAAGCCCTGCCTGTGGACAGCCAACCAGGTGCTTCTCAAAATCGGTAGAAGTTTCTAACAGCTGTTCAAATCAAAATATTCCTGCTCGTATTATTGAACCCGTTGAAAATAACATTAATTTAGAACACTGCAAAACTATATCTATATCGGAAAATTTTAAGCAACTAGACATAATTAAAATACATACTGCAGATACCACAAATTCGGAGTTGAACCTTTTTGCTAGATACGGGAGCCGATGTTTCACTGCTAAAACAATCTAAATTGATTAATAATAATCACCTTAATAAAAATTCGATAGTAAAGTTAAAGGGTATCAGTGACCAAGCCAAGTATACTTTAGGCATATACTCTATTTCAATTTCTTTAGATGATAACAAAACCTTGATTCACCCTTTCCATATCGTTCCAGATAATATCTCGATAAAAAGTGACGGACTTTTAGGGCGTGACGTTTTGCAGAAATACAAAGCTGAAATAAATTATGAAAAAGAAGTTGTTTGTTTTCAAAATAATTGCTTTAAAATTTTTCCATCTGAAGCTACAGTAATAATTCCTGCAAGATGCGAAATGATAGTCTCTGCAGTAGCTAATATCTCACATACGGACGGAATCGTGAAATCAAAAAAAAATTTCAATAATCTTTACATTGGTTCTTCCTTAACTAAAGTTTCTAACTATAAATGTCCAATTAGTATCTTGAACATATCTGATGAGCCAGTGGAAATACCATTACCTAGGGTGAATATAGAACCTATTTCTAGTCATGAAACTAGATTAATTGACTTTGGAAGTAAAGATTATTCTTGTTTAAATCGTATTAAAAAAATTAAAGAATCTGTAAACTTAGAGCATTTAAATTACGAGGAATCAAATTCATTATTGGATATTTTTGGAGAATTTAACGATATTTTTTTTCTTGAAGGCGATTCATTAACGTGCACAGATAGCGTTAAACATTCTATTCCAACGGACCCTACTAAAGGGCCGATAAATACGAAACCATATAGATTACCATTTCAACAGCTCAAAATAATTAATGAACAAATAGACAAAATGCTAGAAGATGATATTATTTCACCTTCTTGTAGCCCTTGGAATAGTTCTCTTTTGGTAGTTCTAAAGAAAAGCGATGACGCGGGAAATCCTAAATATAGAGTAGTAGTAGATTTTCGAAAAAAAAATGATATCACAGTGGGAAATGCTTTCCCCTTACCAAATATTACGGATATATTAGACCAGCTAGGAAACTCACAATATTTCACTACATTAGATCTAGCCAATGGATTTCATCAAGCTCAAATGAACGAAACTGATAAAATAAAAACTGCTTTCAGTACTTCGACAGGTCATTTCGAGTATAATAGGATGCCATTTGGGCTAAAAGGGGCGCCCGCTACATTCCAGAGGTTAATGAATGCTGTTTTATGTGGTTTAAATGGAATTAAATGCTTTATTTATTTAGATGATGTTGTAATTTATGCAAATAACTTAAAAGAACATAACCATAGGCTAACTGAAATTTTTGAAAGACTTAGGGAACATAACTTGAAACTTCAACCAGCAAAATGTGATTTTTTACGAAAAGAATGTCTATACCTAGGTCACAACATAAGCAGAAACGGCATCAAACCAGACCCGTCAAAAATAGAATATGTTAAAAATTTTCCTCAACCTAAAAAACAAAAAGATATAAAATCGTTCTTGGGACTAGTAGGGTATTATAGAAAATTTATAAAAGACTTTGCTAAAATCTCTAAACCTTTAACAAAACTATTAAAAAAAGATGCCGATTTTAAATGGGACAATTCATGTATTATTTCATTTCAAACCCTTAAGGAATCTATAATATCCCCTCCCGTTCTTCAGTACCCGAATTTTTCAAAAGAATTTTCAATAACGACTGACGCTAGTAATTATGCGTTAGGTGCGATTCTATCTCAGGGTGAAATAAATAGGGATCGACCAATAGCCTTTGCAAGTAGGACCCTTAATAAAGCTGAACAAAATTACTCAACCACAGAAAAAGAATTAGCAGCTATAGTTTGGGCAGTTAAACATTTCAGACCATATGTTTTTGGTACAAAATTTAAAATTATTACCGATCATAAACCCTTATCATATGTATTTAATATTAAAGACCCTGGATCTAGGTTAACGCGATTTAGGTTAAAATTAGAGGAATACAACTATGAGGTTGTTTATAAAGCAGGTAAAATGAATACGAACGCCGATGCTTTAAGTCGGATTGTTAACACTTTCAGAACGGATTTAATAACCAATTATCAAGAATTTAAAAATTATCTTCAATCTCATGTAGTAACTAACTCAAAAATCAAGGAAATAAATACCTCTCTCTTTCAAACAACCGATTCAAACCCTTTAGCATTATTTATTCCCAAATATCCGGACATAACGCAGTTCAAGATTCTGGAAAAAAATAAACATGTCAGTAAATATATCGAATCGTTTAATAATAATATTGATTGGCCAGTAAATTCAGCATTTCACTACCAAAATAATAATTGTGATATATTTCTTCTCATAGATAACGAAAATCCGTTTAGTGACATAAAATATGAAAATATTTGGACATGTTTACTCAACTTGAAAAACATTTTGCCCAGTAAAGCGTAAGTTAACTTTCTTAAAATACCATTATAACTCTTCAATAAAGTGGGAAATAATTTACCCTATGTTGAGATATATATATAAAGATACTGACATAGAAATAACTTTAGTTAATAATAGCTTAATTACGCCCTCAGATTCTGAAAAACAGGTACTACTTGAAGAATTCCATAATTGTCCTTTAGGCGGTCATCAAGGAGTATCACGAACTTATAAAAAATTATCAAGACTATATACGTGGAGAAACATGCGAAAAAACGTCAAGGAGTTCATTAAAAAATGTAAGCTTTGTCAAAAAAATAAGATGTCGCGTAAAACGAAAATTCCTATGATGATAACCACAACAGCATCCAAACCCTTCCAGAAATGTTTTTTGGACATAGTAGGCCTTTGCCCGAAACTGAATCCGGTAATAAATATATTCTTACCTTTCAGGATGATCTCACAAAATTCAATATAAATATTCCAATGCAAAATCAAGAAGCGCAAACAGTGGCGCACCATTTCGTATCAAATATCATTTGCTCTTATGGAATACCTGAAACTCTAGTCACTGATCAAGGTTCAAATTTTCTAAGCGAATTATTCAAAAACACATGCAAACTTTTAAAAATAAAGAAAATCCAAACGACAAGCTATCACCCTGAATCAAACGGAGCACTAGAACGATCTCATAGAGTCTTGGAAGAATACTTGAGGCACTTTATTACCACCTCTCAGGAAGATTGGGACAATTGGATTCCTTTTGCAACATTCACATATAACACAACCCCACATACCGCGACACAGTTTCCTCCTTTTGAACTTTTATTTGGATATGCTCCTAATCTACCGACAGCAATAAATCAGCCTCCTAGAACTTATTATTCTTACGATGATTTTGTGGCTAATTTTAAGCAAAAATTACAGCATTCCAGTCAAGTAGCTAGAGACAATCTAGTAAAAAAGAAAAACTCAACTAAAATAAATTATGATAAAACTAAGTATGTAAGAACTTTCGATGTAGGCGATAAAGTACTTTTATACGATGAATCTGTTAGAAGGGGTAGAAGTAAAAAACTCACATCGCTATGGATAGGACTATATAAAATTATAAAAAAAAAAAAATTCTGATTTAAATTATACAATTCAAAAAGGCAAAAATAAACAAACTATTCATGCGAACAGATTAAAACATTTTTATGATTGATAGGTCTTGTTCTCTATTTTTCTTTCCTACACCTACAAAATTTGTAGGTTTTTTCTTCTATTACTGCTACCAGCCATAGCCATAGCTCATCAGGCAGAATACAATGTAACGTATTACGACCACAACCCCGGAATACACTTCGAGAAATTAGGTGAAATGCGTTTATTTAACAACAAGTGGAAGCTAATTACTTTTGTAGACTTTGATAACCTCAGTTATAAACTCAAATCGTTGAAAAATTATTACAAACTTACTTCAGAAATATGTGAGAACAAAAACCTTCAGTATCACTTAAATATATGCGAAATGTTCTTAAAGTCTTCTAAATACAGTTTAAATAAAATCGATAAAGAATTGTTAGTTTTACACGAACTAGTAGGACATAGTATTCTCAAAAGAAATAAGAGAGGATGGTTCAATATCATTGGAAGAGTTACAAAAGTTTTATTTGGGACATTAGACGAAGATGACGCAAACATAAATAATTCTAAAATATCCGAATTTTCCAGAGATAAAAACTCCGTATTAGATCTTTTAAAAGAACAAACAGCGATAGTCCATTCTACATTAATTAATTTCAACAATACAATAGGCACTTTAGATTTTAACGAAAATATATTAAAATCTAATATAGATAACCTCAAAACAGAAATAGGTAAACAACAAGAAAACATTAAATTTTTGAGTATAAAAAATAATTTGGAAGAACACATAATGGTAACTAATATGATATTAAACCAATTGCAATTAGAAGTTTTGACACTAACCAATGCGATTCTTGCAGCCAAAAACGGTATTCTTCATCCGGCAATTTTAACACCTGTGCAATTAATCAATAAACTGAAAGATATTTCTGATTCCGTTCCACATGGGTTAGATTTTCCTGTACTTTTGGATATAACGAATTCGAATCTGCTACTAACTGTCATAGAATTACAAGTTTGTTTTGAAGAGAGGCGGTTGATATATATCATTAACACCCCACTCATAGAACCACAAATGTTTTATTGTTACAAAATACTGCCGTTTCCAAAACTATTAACATCAAATGAATTCATTTTAATTCGGCCGTCATCTCAATACATCGCTATCGATCAAAGTAAACAGCAGTTTGTTACTTTTTCAGAAATGGAATATAATAAATGTATAAAAATAATAGAAAATAAAATTATTTGTAAACAGCAAAAGCCTGTATCTCTAGCACACCTAGTCGATAGTTGCGAAGTAAAATTACTCCAAGTAAAAAATAAAATTCCAGATAATTGTGATAAACGCATCATAAATTCAGACAGAAGCATTTTTACTCAATTAAGCACTACGAATACATGGCAATTTTCTTTGGCTCAACCTGAAAGTTTAACAATTTCTTGCAATAACAAACCTAAACCAATTGATATTCTACTTGAAGAAAGCGGCAGCGTATCAATAGGGAAACAATGTAAGGCTTACAGTGTATCCACCATGCTTGTGCCTCACGATAATGTATTCGAGTCCAAAGCATTTAGTGAATTTGTGCCTCCTTTTGAGATAACCGAGGATTGTTGTGAAAAAATAAAAATAAAAAATGTCAATTTATCGGAGATAATAATCAGTGACCATTATAAATCATTATCAAAACATATTCCTGAACTCAACGTTGCTAGTCATAAACTAGATGAGATCGAAAAACTAGCAGATGATCTCGAAAAACAGACATCCACATCGAATTATACTATTTCTGGATCTGTGGTAGCCTATATACTTGGTATTTTATTAATATTTTTTGCTTTATATAAATTATTTAAGAAATGTTTCCCTAGAACATCATGCTGTGGAATAGTACCAAATGTTTGTATTAGAGTAAACCAATCTATGGAAACATCTCCTCATTCAAAAAAAAATGAAACAAAATATGTAACTTATTATCGTAAATCCCAAGCTGATTCTGAAAACAGTGAGGATTTAGAAATAAGAAATGCTTCATGGAACCTACAGAAGATAGAAAGAAAAGAATCTCATTCAGCGTACCTTCTAGAAAATCGATTCATTTAAATATTTAGTAGGTAATTCAAGAAACTATATTAATGTAAAAATAATGTACTCATAAGCTCATATCCGAGCTCATATCATTGTAGATGTAAGATTAGGTTAGTCGTTAATTTTAGTAGGTATCATAGTTATATAGAGATTTTATATTGACTCCTTTCAGGCAGGCCAAGTGGGGTAAAAATAAGACAGGCAATATTCGGGTGAAAAATGAGACGATGAAATAAAATTGCTAATTGTTTAATTTCAATCGGTTTCTTGTTATAGATATATAGCAACACTTGTAAAAACATCATATCTACAATTTATTTAATTTTTGGGTAACAAATAACGTCAAAATTAAAATTACAAAATCTACGGCGTCTTTTGCGATTTAATTCTTTTGAAACCGGTTCTGGAACTTTTGTGGTGAGGGTTCGTATGTCGGTCGGAGGGGTTCGGTTAAAGTCGTTTCGCGCTCTGATCCTATTACCGTTGCAACGTGTGCAATTGCATTTCAGTACAAATTGATCAGTTTCCGACTGCGCACTGGTTTTGTGGAGGGGAAAATTTGAGACACGCGTGGAGGTAAAAATGAGACATCACAGGTCTAAATGTGAGACAAACATTTTGATTATTTTTTAGATTTTATTTACAAAACTAAGATGCCAAGGAAATATATACCCAAGCCGAAGAAGTATACGAAGGAAGATCTCGATAAAGCAGCAAAGTTAGTAAGAACTGAGGGCTTTTCTGTGAGAGCTGCAGCTGATGCCTTCCATATCGATAAGTCGAAACTAAGTCGCTACATGAATAAAAAGAATTCAACAAAACAAGGGAGAAAAACATCCTTATCTTTGGAGGTCGAACAAGATTTAGCTTCAAAGCTAATAACAATGGCCCAGTGGGGGTTCGCACTAACTAAAACAAGAGGTTAAAAATGCCGTGCAAACATACGTGCAAGAAAATAACCTTAACACTGCTTTTAAAAATGGGCGTCCAGGCGATGACTGGTTTAGAGATTTTTGCAGAAGAAATCGTCTTAGTCAGAAAAAAATGGAGCAACTTGAAAAGTCACGACGTTTAGCCACTAGTGATCCATTTATTATTTATTCGTTTTATGATAAACTTGAAAAATGCATAAACGACCTAAATATTACATCGTCACAAGTTTGGAACCTTGATGAAACTTCTTTTTCCATGGATCCTTCAAGGATTAAAGGTATAACTGCCAAAGGACAAAAGGTACATAGGAACATTGAAGGATCAGGAAAAGAGAACGTGACTGTAATGGCGTGTGTATCAGCAAGCGGGTGTTCTTTACCCCCATTAATAATATTTCAAGGTCAAAATCTGTGGAGCTCGTGGAAAGGTAACAATGAATTGGAGAATACGATGTATGGTGTTTCCGAAAAAGGTTGGATGACAACCCTTATTTTCAATGAATGGTTTGCCAAGTTTTGCACAATGGTAAGGGATAGACCACTCTTGGTTCTCCTAGATGGACATTTGACACATTTGGATAAACATACCATAGAACTAGCCATTAGAGAGAACGTGACATTACTAAAGCTACCTGCACATTCTACCGACTTACTTCAACCACTGGATCGAGGTTGCTTTGGTCCATTGAAGCTGAAATGGAGTGAAAAACTAATCGATTGGCAGCGCCAGAATCAAAGAAGGTTGACAAAAAGTGAATTTGCAGATTTGCTTTGTTCCATTTGGGAAGAAGGAATTTCAAAAAAAAACATTGTTTCTTCTTTTGCATCAACAGGCATATTTCCATTTTCAAGGGAGAAGTATCCTTTAGCAAGGCTGGATACTACAAAACTAGAAAGATATGAAGCTCTACGGCTAGAAAATAGGGACCCCTTAGATATACAGTGTCATCAATTGGAAAATAATGAACCTCAACAACAAATTGTCAATGTCCCAGCAGACTTAGAAGATTCCGATGATTCCAGCACAACTACGGCCTTCGACAACGACGAAGTTCCTTCGCTACCTCCACTTGAACCAGATGACACAAATTCTTCTTTTGAAACTATTCTGTTGAAGAAAATTAATAAAACACCCTCTACTGTGCAAAAGCGTCGTAAAATACTTAGCGGCAGTCAAATACTTACTAGCCAAGAATATGCAAAGCTGATTGAAGATATTGATAAAGAAAAGAACAGAAAGAAAAATAAAGCAGGAAAGAAGAATCGGAAAACAAAGACGATCTTAAAAAAACTACCTTCTTCTAGTTCAGAATCTGAGTCAGAAGTAGAGGTTGAGTATGAGGATGAAAGCGATACCGAAAACATGACACTAGCTGATTTAGTGAGAGATGAAACTGAAGAGGAAGAAATTCAAAATGACGATGAAAGTGAGCCAGAAAATATGCCACCAGCACAGAATGTAGGGTTTAAATCCCCAAAGGAAGAAAATATAACTATTGGTAATTTCGTTTTGGTTAAGTTTAAAACCAAAAATAGAGACGTGCACTACATGGCAGTTGTTAAGGATTTGCTACCTAATAATGAATTTTGTGTTTCTTATCTAAGACGCAAGGGAAATAAATTTGTTTATCCAGCAGTTCCGGAAATCAGTAATGTGGAAAAGCAAGATATTGTTTTAAAGCTACCAACCCCAGCTCCCCTTGCAGGAACTTCTAGAGCAGCAGATGTTTTTGCCTTTCCAATAGATTCGTTAATATGTTCTTTTATGTTCAATGTATTCTGGATTATGTATTTTATTTTTAACTAGAACTTTTATATTATTTTAACACTCATTCGCATATGTTTTGCAAGAATTTAAATTCAGTTTTGGAATTAACGTTTAATTTTGTGGGTATTTTTCCATCAATAAATATTTTTCTACTAATTTGTTAAGTTCAATATGAATAAAAAAAAAATAAAAATATGTCTCATTTTTTCCCCTGGTGTCTCATTTTTGGTTTAGAGGACGGCACGACTGATAAAACATGCATTTTATAACTGTCTCATTTTTAACCAGGCATGTCTCATTTTTATACCTTTTCTAGGTTAAATATGAGACACAGTTTTTATTTTTTTTCACTTTCATAAAGGTAATTTTCATATGTTTTCAAGCTCCTAATAGTTTTATCATCATGATTTACTTCCCATAAAATTTTTATCAATTCCTTGAAAGGAGTCTAACACGCACAAAAAGTTAAAGTTTTAAAAAGTGTCTTATTTTTACCCCACTTGGCCCCATATAAAATCTCTTTCCAAGAGGGAAGGTGTTGTAATCCCAACATATTAGGTATTAGTTTTTTTTTTTACATGTATTTAATAATAGATTCATAAGTTATATTTTTCTATTCAGTAATTTTCCATACTCTTATTTTTTCTTCAATTATATCACTAATAACAAACTTCATTAGTAGATTATAGTATTTTGAAACCCCTATTTATTGACTAATGACAAATAAACAGCGCCGTTCGTGACCAAAGCTCAATACTTCTCTTAAAAATAACAACATTAAGCATTATATTATTGGGTACCTATCTTTGAATTTAATTATATTAATGTTGTTGATGACTGATCCAAAATTGAACAAACTAATTTGGGAGATCATCTCTAAAATTCCATTATAAAATAACATTTAAGATAGGTGAAGTTTATTTAGTCATTAGACATTTTATCAATATTCAATTATTAGTCGTAAATAACCATTTTTGTCTAATTATCATATTCATTATAATTTGTCTATAAAAAAAGGCAGAATTAGAAATTAGTAGACAGTCAGCAGCAAAAGAAGTTAGTTGTAACCTAGAGTAACCTCCGAACTCAGTTACGATTTTGGCTGTGCTTTTAACTAAGAAGTGAAATAAATAATTAAAAGTTTAAAAGTGTTTATTTTAAAAGCTTCGGCAATAACGTGGTTCAATCAAACCACAACATTGGTGGTAGCGAACCACAACAATGAGACACAAACGTGCAAATTTCTTGCAGCTATTGGTAATTGAAATTGCAAGTTTCTTCGTGCGTTCATAATTAGCTTCATCATGAAAATGTCTTTCGCAGCAAAACATTTCGTTTACCGGTTGATAAACGACCCGTCCATTATATCGACATATAAATAAAACCGAGAGTGCACAACGCAGAAATTTAGATGGAACCATTTATTTTAAGAAACAGCAGCCACATTAGTCTTTTGTCCAAGAGAGGAAACAAACGTGTATAGTAAGGGAG
>OU892288.1:13425534-13702075 GCA_917834065.1 Ceutorhynchus assimilis
TATTTAGTGTATAATAAGCAATTTTTGATACGCTATTCAAATTGTCTGAATTAAGTATTTGAACTAAGTCATCCATGCCCAAACAATCATTACCAAGAAACTCTGCTCTACAAGCTTTATACATGGGGCAAATGAAAAATAAATGCTGAAGTGTTTCTGCCTCTAACAAGTTACATACTGTGCATACTTCCTCAGGTCTAATTGAGTAGGATAAACCCCTGTTTGAAAACTTAATATATTTTTTATTCGCAGTTCGTAATTGAGCTCTTATTCTGGTAATAAAAATCGAGCAGGCAATCTTCAGGTAATTCTTCTGAATGTTATATGTCAAAGAATTTGCTAAAAATAAGTATGAAGAATTTTCGAGCATAAGTAAATCACAATTTTTTAAATAATTCTTGTAAGTTTCTAAGGCTTTTTTTCCGAAATGGGCAATGTTTACGCGCTTATCGATGATCTCATCCCATAGAGATACAGCAGATGATTTTTCGAAGATATTTTTTAATTGAAGGACCCAATTATATTTAATATCGCACTGAGTGGATAGAGTCAAAAGACGCTCAAAACAAATCCTTGGGAGTCTAGAAGTATCCATTTTTAAAATTTTCTGTAGCCAAGATATACCTTCCTTAAATAAGTTATAACTAACTTTCCAGCGGCCAGTTTCGAGCCTGACTATATGATCTGCCGTGGACCTTGGAAGCAAAAGCAACTGTTTAAAAAACCCAACTTGGATCCGTTCCAAGACATCCTCATACCGTAGGCCCCAAATTCCAACCCCGTACGACATGGTAGATATGACAATGCTTTGGTAAAGTTTTATTCTGGTATCCCAGCTGTTTATCTTGGCCCTGCTCATGGTTCCCAGCACCGCTCCGAAAGCCGGTTTGCAGTTTAAAACTGTTCTCTTTGACATATGCAAAAATAAAGACGAAGCGGAGAATTCGACGCCCAGATAATTAAACTGGTTGACTACTTCAAGCTTTTGGCTGCCGTAGTAAAAATTTAATTTTTTTGAATGGTGGAAGCCACCTTTAAACACCAGCACCTTAGTTTTATCAGTGTTAACCAATAAATTGTTTTCATCTGCATATTGTTTTAGAATAGCGAGCTTCCGGTTCAGCTCTATAGGAGAATCTGCGAGCAAAGTTTGGTCATCAGCATACAATAACATGTTCAGCTCAGTGATACCGTCGATGCTGACTCCTTTGGCCCCCTTAGTGATAAAATAATCGGTGATATCGGCAATGAATAGAGAGAACAGTAAAGGGCTCAGGGAGTCCCCCTGCAAAACCCCTTCAGTTATGTCATATGTCCTACTGAAAGTCGCATTGGATTTTATAGACCTTTGTGCTATGTCATACAAACTTTTAATAACATTAATATATTTTGTGCTTATTCCCAGCCGGTGTAGTTTTTGCCAAAGTAAGTTATGATTGATTGAGTCGAAAGCACGTTTAAAATCGACAAATGCTGTGTAGAGCTTTCTGCCTTTTAATCTAAGTCCACGCAACCCCTGCGGGCTCTGAACCCCGCCTGACACTCAGGCAAAATGTTGTTTCCTTCACAGAAAATGGTCAGTCTATTTTGCAGAATTTTTGTAAAAACTTTAAGTAAACAGTTAATTAATGCCACACCTCTATAGTTGGCGGGGTCCTCCCTCGAACCTTTTCTGTGAAGCATGGAGAGAATGGTTTCTCCCCAAGCCGGCGGCACCTTCTCCAAGTTTAATATTTTATTAAACATACAACATATATATAGTAGCCAGTTCTGTGGCAAAGACTTAATAAACTCGTACGTGATCCCGTCCTGACCCGGAGCTTTCCCACTCTTGCTTTCAGATAGAACATCTAGTAACTCAGAAAGTGTGATAGAGGCATCCAACTGAGGTATAACTACTTGTGGGAAGTCAAGTTGAAGTACTGTTCTCGCTGTAACGAGATTATTATAAAACTGTTCCCACTTTTCTATGGTAATTGGACAATCGACTAAATTCTGAGGGTAAATTTTTTTTATCAAAGACCAAAAGGTTTTAGAATCATTTGTTTTGGAAAGGGTGGTCAAAATATTTTTGTGATATTCATCTTTTTTTAGTTTTATAAGTGTTTTGTATTCTGTTTTTGACTTGATGTAATTCATCCTAAATGGATCTCTAAAGTTGTTTCTTTTGCAAATCTTAAATATATTTTTAAAGTTCTTTTTTGAGAACAAACACACACAACCAAGGTTTATTATTATTTTTATAAGGTTTTTTAATAATGGTGTTACCGGAATGTTCGGCAGCATTCCAAATAGTTTGACGCAGATTCTCATAAAGCTCCTGTGTGATTTGTAAATTGAAACTGTCTGATCCAGTCACGTGCCTGTCAAAATTTCGGAGCAAATCGACGAAAAATATGACAAAAACGAACACGGCCCTAGAAAGCTTCAGATGACATTACTTTGGCATTTTTGCACCAGGTTTAAACCTAGAATATGTCATTGCCTAAACTATTCTGGAATGTTTGTTTACATGTTTGCTGGGAAATTTTGTATGTTACACCGGGAGCTCAAATTGGGGCCAATAACTTTTGTACTACTTTTTTTTGATCGCAACTGTATGTACATACAGGTCCATGTCAAAATGCATTTAAATGAGGGATGTTTGAAACAAATACGCATTATATTCTACATAATGTCCTTGGTACAAAAGTAGCTACGCTATAAATATTTAATTTTAGAAAATTGCACACAATTATATTTATTGATTTAACTCCATTTAGGAGCCTGCTGCCTCTACCGACCGCCAAGTAACACCGATTACCAAAACTTTTTCGCGGCATTATCCGAAAGCTGTGATAGTATACAGTCAAACTATCCACAGGCGGAAATTGTCTTTTTAGGCGATTTCAACAACCACAATATACCCTGGCTGAAACACCACAACAAAACAGATAACGCAGGCAGAGAAGCAGAAGCTTTTGCCATAAGTTGTGGTCTAACGCAGCTTGTCGATGAACCTACCCGTATCTCAGAAAGGGGCGAATTTGCAGCGCTTTTAGACTTGTTCCTAACTCGTACACAATTCAAGTAGATGCTCCACTTGGTTCGTCCGATCATAAACTTATAATAACAAAGTGCGAAATGCTCATCCCACCAAGCCTACAACCACTTCCTCGTAAAATGTGGCACTATAAATCGGCAAAATGGAATGACCTAAAACAGTATTACCTGGATTTTCCATGGCAAGAGGTTTGCTTTAAAACAGCTGATCCCACTATTTGCTGTAATGATATAACACAAGTAATCTTATCTGGAATGGACGCATATATCCCACATACAACTAAACGTAGAGCTAATGCAAAACCTTGGTTCAACAGCCAGTGTCAAACGGCTGTACAGAAAAAACACAGAGCCTATAACCTTTGGAAACGACAACAAACTGCTCAAAACCACACAGAATTTATAGAAACCAGAAATAGTTGCAAAATTACTATTGACTCCGCTAAAGAAACATACAATCAAAGAATAAAAAACAGGTTGCTGAATTGTCCAAGTAGTTCTAGGTCTTTTTGGTCTCTTGCAAAAGCTGTTGGATCTAACTTCACCAAGTCATCCATACCACCACTTACAGATAAAAATAATCACTTAGCCACAACATCAGAGGAAAAAGCCAATATGCTTGCCCAAATGTTTTCCTCCAACTCCAACCTAACAGTGCCAAACGGAAAAACTCCACCGTTCATTGAAAGGGTTTCCCATAGTATGCCAGATGTACCCTTTTGTCACAGAGAAATACGAAAATCCCTAAAAAAGCTGGATACAAACAAAGCAATGGGTCCGGATGGCATTCCCGCAATAGTACTCAAAAATTGCGCCAACGAACTCACCCCAACTTTCGCAAAATTATTCAATTTATCTTACAGGCAAGGAGTATATCATGGAAGTCTGCCGCAGTACAACCCATTCCAAAGAAAGGAAAAAAGACAGATCCGTTAAACTATAGACCAATTGCTCTACTTCCGGTGATATCAAAAGTAATGGAAAGAGTTGCGAACAATCACCTAACCAAGTACTTGGAAAAGTACAAAATTATCAACGATAAGCAATACGGATTTCGAAAATATAGGTCAACTGGCGATTTACTTACATACGTCACTCACTTATGGCAAAAAGCGATTGAGTTGCGGGGTGAAACAAGAACAATTGCCTTAGATATATCTAAAGCATTCGACAAAGTTTGGTATGAAAATCTGCTCAACAAGCTCAAAGCAATAGGATTATCGCCGAAACTTTGCACTTGGTTTGAAAGTTACCTAAAGGACAGATCCATTTATGTTGCAGTGGATGGCCAGAACTCCAACTCTTACCAAATAAATGCTGGTGTGCCACAGGGAGCAATCCTTTCACCAACTCTTTTCCTGATTTACATAAATGACCTCATAGATAAAACAGTAAATCCACTTTATTGGTTTGCAGACGATGGCAATGTAGTCTCCTCACTCATACCACCCACAGGTCTTTCCGCACGTGAATTCCATCATCTTAGACTAACTCAAATATCGCAGATAAATACCGTCCTGGAGATAATAGAGGACTGGGGTAACAAAAACCTTGTACAGTTCAACGCGCAGAAAACCCAAGCAGCTCTGTTTTCAAAAAAGACCAGCACCGGTGAGCCAAACATCATGCTATCTGGAAGTGCTGTCACATTACAGAGTCAGTTGAACATCTTGGGGGTTACTGCAGAGACCAACATGTCTTGGCACAGTCACGTGGCAGATATTGCTAAAAGGGCCTCCCAAAAGCTGGGGGTGCTATTTCGTACAAGACATCTGTACACACCAAGTCAATTGCTGACACTCTACAAAGCCCAGATTCGACCAACTATGGAGTACTGCTCACATATATGGAGTGCAGCACCCAAACATACCTTAATGCTTTTGAATACCGTGCAAAAACGAGCTATCAAGCTGATAAATGACCCCGCACTTACTCGTAACTTGGATGGTCTCGAACATCGCAGATCTGTGGGCGATTTATCTCTTCTACAGGTACTATCACGGAAAATGCTCTGAAGAGTTGGCACGTATAATTCCACCCAGAGTAGCACCTACCAGGCGAACCCGTCAAACAGACGGTAACCATGAATTTACTGTCAAACTAGAGGCACCAAGAACCTCATTATAATTAGAATTCATATCTCTGGAGAACAGCATCGCTGTGGAATAAACTCCCTGCGACGGTTTTCCCTGCAGGTTACAACCTGAACCGTTTCAAGACCAACATACACCGACATTTCCGCGCACTTGCCGCTTCTCGAGCGTGATAGGACATTTCCTTGCGAGTGCGCATATCCGTAAAAAAAAAAAAAAAAATTATTTTCAATATTCGAATCAGTGAGTAGAGTGAATATTTTTATGTTAATTAGGATTATACCTACATATCGAGTCTTCAAAAAAAAAAAAAATCAAAGATTGCTATGGTTTTTAAACGTATGTCTTAGCAATATTTTTCTTCAATTTTGTCAATGAACTTTAATTTCAAATGTCATGTCAAAAATCCTGACCAATAAAAAAACAATAATGCGACATACGTTTTCGTAATCAAAGCAATCATTGTTTGTTTTTTTTTTTTGAAGAGCCGCTACAAATAGTAGTCGTATAAAAAAAGTTGTCTGCAAATTTTGTATAAAGCTGTAAAGAATATTTTTAATTAAGTATACGATTTGATATGTGCCATCCGAAAAACAAAAAGTGTGTTTATTTACCTCTTCTCCCCCCTTTCTGTTACCTCTCGTCAAATAACATTTGTTTAACCATGAGGCATGAGGTGTGATTTTTTTTTCTAGTATAGGATCATTCTGCCAAAATGGTCAAATTTCAAACATCCATATCTCAAAAACCAGTATAAGTTTAAATCATTAGTTGGAGTTATCACAACTTTTAGAATTCCAGAGCGATCTCAAAAATAAAAATAGTGGAAATGGGGTCACAAAAAAAAATAAGCATGTTCTTGTGATGGGGGTTTTCATTTGATTATTTCCCTCCTGTCATTTTAAAGCAATCACAAATATGCATTTTAAATTCAAATATTTAATATTGTATTCAAGTGGGAAAATTCAAAAATTGTTGATTGAGGTCAAAAAAATGTTGGTTTTTTTTTTGTGAAGACCCGTTATCTTAGAACTAATCACTAAAAGTAGACAGTGGAAACTTTGGGGAGGAATCTGATGGTCAATACCATAATCATGTGCTTAATCGTCAGTTTGCATCAGCGATAAATTTACAATCTGCTGAAAATTGTACATTCACCATTAAAGTTGTCAATAATAAATAAAAAATATTGTTAATTGCTCAATATAGATTCATATTGGTTTTATATTGTCGGCTCGTAGGAAAAATTGTGTTTCTAACACTTGCGGAAAGTAATTTTTCTGCACTCGATTGCTTTCCGAACTCCGCTTCGCGTCGTTCGGCTAACGACAATCGCGTGCGGAAAAATGATACTTTCCCCACTTGTTAGGAAAATAACTATTTTCTACGAGCGTGCATTTTTTATCACTTTTCCGCACGCATTTTAGTTCCGAAAATGTCACTTTCCCGCACTAGTGCGGGAAAGTGATGTTCAGAAGTGTCAGTTTTGTTAATTAATCAAACATTTTATCAATTTTGTCTGCATACATTTTTGCTATTTAAATCCATATTAATCTAATTTGTGGATCTTTCAAAAATTTTATAATTTTTTTTTGACATTGTATACAGGTATGGTTTTTTTACGTTCCCATGACGCCGTGCGCGAAATGCTACTTTATATATAACCTTGTATATACAGGGTGTATATTTTAAGTGATACCACTATTACTATATCCGAAACGGTAAGAGCTACAAGGTCGGTTAAATTAGAGAAAAGTTGCCTTTTTTGATGCCCATTCAAAACTTGTTTACAATGTTGTCAAATTACTTTCAGTTTATAAAATACAGGGTGATTTCTTAAAAACGTCAAAAACTATTTCATCAACTATTTCGAAAACTTTTGATATTCGAGACACAATTTAAATTTGAAAGTTTTATAATTTTTTTCGCTCTACAACACGGCACATTCAAATTTCAAATCCGACGTTTCGTGATCGAGCTTCCATCATCAACTTCATTTTTTTTAATACAGACCTGGTCTTTTTATGTCATTTTTACAAAGGAAATAAAAGGCACTTTCTACAATTTACTCTGGAAGTTGAAGACAATAAAAAGATCAATTTTCTCGACATAACTCTTCACCATTTTGATGAAAAAATATTAACAGAATGGTACACAAAACCGACGTGGTCATCCAGATACCTGAACTTCAACTCATGTCACCCTATGACCCAAAAAAAATCAGTCATTATAGGATTGGCAGATCGGGTCATTGAACTGTCTGATCCTGAATACAGGAAACAAGGTATTGAAAAGGCAAAATTAGCTTTGCAGGAAAACGACTATCCTTTAAACCTGATAAATAAAATTTTCAAGAACAGAATTCATAAATATTACAACTCTACTGAAAAAATGCACAAACTCCAGGATAACAACAAAAAAAAATGGCTATCTCTCTCTACCTTATGTTAAAGGCTTATCACAACAGCTACAAAACTTATTTAAGAAATATAAAATCAATGTATGCCATAAAGGATATAACCTATTAACAAGTAATTTCAGCAAACTAAAGACAAAAACCCCTAATAACAAAAAGAGTAATATTGTGTATAAAATACCATGCGAAAATTGTGACTCCGTGTATATTGGTCAAACAAGTCAATATCTGGAAAACCGTATAAAGAGTCACAAATACGATAAAAAAAATTCCACTGCTTTGTCATCCCATGAAAAATCAAAAAATCACACCTTCTGCTATAATAATGCTGAAATATTGGCATTTGAACCTAATTTAAAAAAAAAGAGAATTCCTTGAAATGGTATGCATAAAAAAACACAAAAATGCAATTAACGATAAGACTGATATAGACAACCTCTCGAAAATATATTCCAGTCTACTATAAACTCGTGCACACACAGTACTGTCCTGTCTTGTATATGTTTACCTACGTGTGAAACCTTTTTAAATTAAAAAAAAATCGTGATGTTGCTTGATGTTTTTAAAGTGTTTAAATTTTTGGATAAATCTACTTTCTAAGGTAAAGATTTTTTAAATATTTTTACCTACGAGCGTGCGGTAAAGTGCACTTTACCGCACGTATTTGCAAATGGAAAGTATCACTTTACCGCACACTATGCGGTAAAGTGCACTTTACCGCATAGTGTGCGGTAAAGTTAACTTTACAGCATAGTATGCGGTAAAGTAGAATACAAAATGTGCGGTAAAGTGCACTTTACCGCATAGTGTGCGGTAAAGTAGATTTGATATTTATAATCAAAAATCCTCTTTTTTTCAGAAAATGGATTTTTGATCATTTCTAAACCTTATCTAATTTCATTAATTAATCTGATTCATTAATTAATTTTATCAATGCCTTTTTTTGGAGATGTAGATGCTCATAGGTAAAATTTTGTACCTAACACATGCGGAAAGTGCCTTTACCGCCCTTAACGGCTTGACCGAACTCCGCTTCGCGTCGTTCGGTCAACTGCCCTTGCGTGCGGTAAAGTATCACTTTCCGCATTTGTTAGGTAAATAACTATTGTATGATTTTGTATGTGTATTTTCCTACTTTTCAGTTTTTGAAAAAGACCAAACCATAGTCGAAACGTTAAACTTATTATAATCTACAATAAAACTCTCTGCTGTTTTATTATGTTTATTGGTTTTAGGTCATAAAACCAATAAACTACAAAAATCGATATATATATATATATATATATATATATATATATATAGTATATATATATATATATATATATATATATATATATATATATATATATAAGAGGAGGACAGTAACGGGGTACTGGTAACAACAAAGGAAAAGTTAATAGATGAGATTCCCCAAAATGCTAGAGGTAGCCAAAGTAAAACGATGTAATGTGCTACTACGTGTCTGTTTATTCAAATCATCAAGCTTTCGTCTACCATTGCAGACTTCATCAGGACGCTAAAAATAACAATGAAAACTCCTTACTAAGAGACAATTAACACTTTTTTTGGAGGCAGAAGGCCCAATAAACTTACTTGAAATTCAAGACAGCTCTATTGCAGTAATAAACAATATATAATAACTGAATGCATAGTGCACTTTCACAGAAGACTTATAACTCGAGGATGTCATGTAAAAATCTAGATTTCAACCAAACGTTTATCAATATAACAGAATACAATATTTAAGTAAAAGGACGGACGTAATTATTTTGTAAAAACACATATCCAATAGAGGATTACAACAGATTAAAATAAAAGTAATATAATTAATTAATAGATCATCAAAACGTTCAATTGAAAACACAAAACAGCTGGCGAAAAACTGACAGCAGACACAACAGAAACAATGACAGCGTCAAAGTCTATCAATCTTCATCTGCTTGGAGCCCAAAAAAAAGAGAAGGAATATGTCAAGTTGTTTGAGGTTATGTTTTACTCTGTCATCCTTAAACCAAACTATCAGCTGGCAGTTAGCTATTCTCCCAACTAAGGGTACAGATATTCATATTATTCAACCATACATCATCTTTACTTTATATTATACAATCAACAACAAGTGCAGGGTTTCTTGGCGTTGGGACCTAAATTCAGTTTACCAATGTCTAATGGCGACATAGATATGTTCACTTTAATCTCCGAGGTGGAATTTGCAATTCAGTATGTAAGGCCTGACAGCCAGGATCTACTTCGATCTCAGATTACCAATGCAATTACTAACTTTGTCCATGCAGGTACACAGCTCCCTTCTCTATCAATCAATCTAGAACTAGTAACAAGAAAGTTCCTTAAAGACAACCCTAATTTGGTCATTACTAGATCAGACAAGGGAAATGTTACCGTAGCTATGGATAGAGATGCTTATGTGGATAAATCCTTAGAACTTTTGAATGATGCTGAAACCTATAAACTTGTTGCAAAAGACCCCATCTCGTCTGTAGAGAATAGCTGTAACAATTTGATTACCTTAAAAAATAGTGAATTTATTTCTAGCGAAATGGCAAAGACACTTACAACGTACAATGGTACTTGTCCAAAATTCTACGGCTTACCTAAAGTTCACAAACCAGATATTCCATTAAGACCTATTATATCATGTATAGGAAGTTCAACTCAGCCTTTGGCTAAGTTTATATCAGAAATTCTTTACAGGTCGTTCTCAAATTTTAATAAGTTCAAAATCTATGATACGTTTGACTTCTCTCAAAAAATTAATAATGTTCAATTGTCGGAGGGTTTTGTACTTGTGTCATTCGACGTGGTCTCGTTATTTACTAATATTCCATTGGATTTGGTTGTGTCAATTATTGAAGAACACTTTGAATTAATAGAACCCAGCACCAAGATCCCTTGTAATGTTTTCGTTAGCATTATTAATTATCTTTACAATAATACTTTCTTTTGTTTCAATAGGCTCTTCTATAAGCAGGTAAAGGGGCTACCAATGGGCGGTGCCACTTCCCCTATCCTAGCAGAAATAGTAATGAATAAATTGCTTTATTATGTCACTAATAATACACAATTTCATTTCCCTTTTATTTATCAATACGTTGATGACCTTTTAACAGCAGTTCCTGCGGATAGGGTAGGTGAAACTCTGAACCTTTTCAATTCATTTAATGATAATTTAAGATTTACAGTTGAAGAGGAAACTGATTTGTCTGTTCCCTTTCTTGACACTAGGGTGATTCGTACTGGAGAAAATAGAGTGATCTTAGATTGGTACAGAAAAAAATCTAGTTCAGGTAGATACATACCATTTTCTTCTTACCATCCCTTCAAACAGAAGATTAATGCAATACTAGCTCTAAACAACAGAATCCAAAAGATTGTACATCCTACTTTGTTAGAAAAAAATCTGAGATTACTCAAAGATATCCTCATTAATAACCAATACCCACCTAACTTGATTAATAAATTATTGTTTAGCAATGGGACACTCAACCGTCGTCAGCCTGTCAATGACATTGAGGGTGAGCTTCCTATTCCAAACAAAAAATATGTAAAACTACAATTCATTGAGAACTTATCTCCAATTATTTCTAGACTTTTATCTCAACATAACATAATTGTGGCTAACTATAACCAAAAAAAACTCAGTCTCTTTTATACATCATTAAAAGACAAAACTCCTACACTCCAGAACTCGGATGTAGTCTATGGTATCAAATGTGATTGTGGGAAAATATACATTTGTCAAACTTCACAAAAGTTAACGAAAAGGGTAGCTCTACATAAAAGTGATTGTAGGCACAAACCTCTGAGTACTAGCCTTAGTACACATGTGAATAACAACGGCCATATTGTCCACTATAAAGATGCCTTTATATTACATTCCGAAAAGAATACATATAAAAGGAGGATCCTGGAAATGTGCCTTTACCGCCCTTAACGGCTTGACCGAACTCCGCTTCGCGTCGTTCGGTCAACTGCCCTTGCGTGCGGTAAAGTATCACTTTCCGCATTTGTTAGGTAAATAACTATTGTATGATTTTGTATGTGTATTTTCCTACTTTTCAGTTTTTGAAAAAGACCAAACCATAGTCGAAACGTTAAACTTATTATAATCTACAATAAAACTCTCTGCTGTTTTATTATGTTTATTGGTTTTAGGTCATAAAACCAATAAACTACAAAAATCGATATATATATATATATATATATATATATATATATATATATATATATATATATATATATATATATATATATATATATATATATATATATATAAGAGGAGGACAGTAACGGGGTACTGGTAACAACAAAGGAAAAGTTAATAGATGAGATTCCCCAAAATGCTAGAGGTAGCCAAAGTAAAACGATGTAATGTGCTACTACGTGTCTGTTTATTCAAATCATCAAGCTTTCGTCTACCATTGCAGACTTCATCAGGACGCTAAAAATAACAATGAAAACTCCTTACTAAGAGACAATTAACACTTTTTTTGGAGGCAGAAGGCCCAATAAACTTACTTGAAATTCAAGACAGCTCTATTGCAGTAATAAACAATATATAATAACTGAATGCATAGTGCACTTTCACAGAAGACTTATAACTCGAGGATGTCATGTAAAAATCTAGATTTCAACCAAACGTTTATCAATATAACAGAATACAATATTTAAGTAAAAGGACGGACGTAATTATTTTGTAAAAACACATATCCAATAGAGGATTACAACAGATTAAAATAAAAGTAATATAATTAATTAATAGATCATCAAAACGTTCAATTGAAAACACAAAACAGCTGGCGAAAAACTGACAGCAGACACAACAGAAACAATGACAGCGTCAAAGTCTATCAATCTTCATCTGCTTGGAGCCCAAAAAAAGAGAAGGAATATGTCAAGTTGTTTGAGGTTATGTTTTACTCTGTCATCCTTAAACCAAACTATCAGCTGGCAGTTAGCTATTCTCCCAACTAAGGGTACAGATATTCATATTATTCAACCATACATCATCTTTACTTTATATTATACAATCAACAACAAGTGCAGGGTTTCTTGGCGTTGGGACCTAAATTCAGTTTACCAATGTCTAATGGCGACATAGATATGTTCACTTTAATCTCCGAGGTGGAATTTGCAATTCAGTATGTAAGGCCTGACAGCCAGGATCTACTTCGATCTCAGATTACCAATGCAATTACTAACTTTGTCCATGCAGGTACACAGCTCCCTTCTCTATCAATCAATCTAGAACTAGTAACAAGAAAGTTCCTTAAAGACAACCCTAATTTGGTCATTACTAGATCAGACAAGGGAAATGTTACCGTAGCTATGGATAGAGATGCTTATGTGGATAAATCCTTAGAACTTTTGAATGATGCTGAAACCTATAAACTTGTTGCAAAAGACCCCATCTCGTCTGTAGAGAATAGCTGTAACAATTTGATTACCTTAAAAAATAGTGAATTTATTTCTAGCGAAATGGCAAAGACACTTACAACGTACAATGGTACTTGTCCAAAATTCTACGGCTTACCTAAAGTTCACAAACCAGATATTCCATTAAGACCTATTATATCATGTATAGGAAGTTCAACTCAGCCTTTGGCTAAGTTTATATCAGAAATTCTTTACAGGTCGTTCTCAAATTTTAATAAGTTCAAAATCTATGATACGTTTGACTTCTCTCAAAAAATTAATAATGTTCAATTGTCGGAGGGTTTTGTACTTGTGTCATTCGACGTGGTCTCGTTATTTACTAATATTCCATTGGATTTGGTTGTGTCAATTATTGAAGAACACTTTGAATTAATAGAACCCAGCACCAAGATCCCTTGTAATGTTTTCGTTAGCATTATTAATTATCTTTACAATAATACTTTCTTTTGTTTCAATAGGCTCTTCTATAAGCAGGTAAAGGGGCTACCAATGGGCGGTGCCACTTCCCCTATCCTAGCAGAAATAGTAATGAATAAATTGCTTTATTATGTCACTAATAATACACAATTTCATTTCCCTTTTATTTATCAATACGTTGATGACCTTTTAACAGCAGTTCCTGCGGATAGGGTAGGTGAAACTCTGAACCTTTTCAATTCATTTAATGATAATTTAAGATTTACAGTTGAAGAGGAAACTGATTTGTCTGTTCCCTTTCTTGACACTAGGGTGATTCGTACTGGAGAAAATAGAGTGATCTTAGATTGGTACAGAAAAAAATCTAGTTCAGGTAGATACATACCATTTTCTTCTTACCATCCCTTCAAACAGAAGATTAATGCAATACTAGCTCTAAACAACAGAATCCAAAAGATTGTACATCCTACTTTGTTAGAAAAAAATCTGAGATTACTCAAAGATATCCTCATTAATAACCAATACCCACCTAACTTGATTAATAAATTATTGTTTAGCAATGGGACACTCAACCGTCGTCAGCCTGTCAATGACATTGAGGGTGAGCTTCCTATTCCAAACAAAAAATATGTAAAACTACAATTCATTGAGAACTTATCTCCAATTATTTCTAGACTTTTATCTCAACATAACATAATTGTGGCTAACTATAACCAAAAAAAACTCAGTCTCTTTTATACATCATTAAAAGACAAAACTCCTACACTCCAGAACTCGGATGTAGTCTATGGTATCAAATGTGATTGTGGGAAAATATACATTTGTCAAACTTCACAAAAGTTAACGAAAAGGGTAGCTCTACATAAAAGTGATTGTAGGCACAAACCTCTGAGTACTAGCCTTAGTACACATGTGAATAACAACGGCCATATTGTCCACTATAAAGATGCCTTTATATTACATTCCGAAAAGAATACATATAAAAGGAGGATCCTGGAAATGTGTTACATTTATAATTGCGATAACTGTCTAAATCATAAAAAAGATGTCGAGGGCCTGAGTTCAATATATACCTATTTACTTTCACAAAAGTTAACTAACAGTAATAAAAAATATCCACAAGAGTACGTCCGAAAGAATTGGGGTTAGTTTTCTCCGTCTTTGTTTGATTGTTTTTTCCAAACAGACGAAATCTTGGGAATGTAACTATTTTTAATAATATTGACTAATTTGGAAGCTTGCCTCCCTTGCATTGTTGGGTTTGTTGGTAATTTTGAATTCTTTTTGATTGTATAATATAAAGTAAAGATGATGTATGGTTGAATAATATGAATATCTGTACCCTTAGTTGGGAGAATAGCTAACTGCCAGCTGATAGTTTGGTTTAAGGATGAAAGAGTAAAACATAACCTCAAACAACTTGACATATTCGTTCTCTTCTTTTTTTGGGCTCCAAGCAGATGAAGATTGATAGACTTTGACGCTGTCATTGTTTCTGTTCTGTCTGCTGTCAGTTTTTCGCCAGCTGTTTCGTGTTTTCAATTGAACGTTTTGATGATCTATTAATTAATTATATTACTTTTATTTTAATCTGTTGTAATCCTCTATTGGATATGTGTTTTTACAAAATAATTACGTCCGTCCTTTTACTTAAATGTTGTATTCTGTTATATTGATAAACGTTTGGTTGAAATCTAGATTTTTACATGACATCCTCGAGTTATAAGTCTTCTGTGAAAGTGCACTATGCATTCAGTTATTATATATTGTTTATCACTGCAATAGAGCTGTCTTGAATTTCAAGTAAGTTTATTGGGCCTTCTGCCTCCAAAAAAAGTGTTAATTATTATTGTCTCTTAGTAAGGAGTTTTCATTGTTATTTTTAGCGTCCTGATGAAGTCTGCAATGGTAGACGAAAGCTTGATGATTGGAATAAACAGACACGTAGTAGCACATTACATCGTTTTACTTTGGCTACCTCTAGCATTTTGGGGAAACAAAAAATCTGATATTAACCACCTCAGTGAGATTTATTCCTATCTGTTACACCTAGACAAAGGTTAGGCCTCAATTTAAATGAAAATTCTCTTTAAGGTGTTACTATGATTTATTTGCTTATTGGTTTTTAGTATTATGTCAAATGATTCAATTAATCCTATTCTGTTGCTCCTGGCGTCTTGCAGTGTTGAGTGGGTCTGCTAGTGACGTCACATCGAATGTGTATCAGTTCATTCAATGGAACATAGCGTTGTATACCTAACCTAACTTTACAATGACATATGTCTTATGTCATTAATTCAACAGGTGATCTTGACGGCCAGCTGTTTCTGGTTGACATTTAAATTTAAAAGAAAATTATTTTTTAATATAATAATTCCAAATTACAAATTTGATGGATGATCCTCAAACCCAGGGTGAAATATTGTAAAAGTCTCTCTCTGTAACTATTTAATATTTTAATATGTTGTATTGTCCCATTTACACAATCTTTCATCCTTTCTCAATAATTTTTTAACAAGCTTATTATGTATTAATGACTAATAATTAAGTTCTCACTGTCCTCGATGCTGATGGAACAGATCAATTACACAACATTTATCTTTAATAATCTCACCAAAGATGTAAGTTACATTATAGTATTGTCTTATTGTCTTTAACTTGTATATTGATCCATAGTTTCCCTGAAGATGATAATAAACATTATCGAAAGCTCGGATAAACTTTAAAGAGTACACTTTATTTTGCTGCATTCCCCAAATCGATTCCCAAAATTATATATATATATATATATATATATATATATATATATATATATATATATATATATATATATATATATATATATAGTTAGAGGGTAGTCTTGGCTGACTAGTTAACGAAACAAAGTTATTAATTTCTTGGGGTATCAGCCTATTTCTTCGGGACTAGTTCAATAAAAAACTCTTTTCTGCTACGCCAAGCTTTCGAAAATGTTTATTTTCTTTCTCAAGGCTACAATTTGAAAATAAGATGTTAGATAATAATAGGCAATACTGAATTAAGGGAATATTTACCCTGTGTGCAAAGTGAGTCAATCACATAATGGACTTTTGACTACCTTTGCCAACATTGGAGACATCCTTCCACTTATTGGTCACAATAAATATATGTTAAGTTGTTCAAACAAACACAACATTAATTAGAATTATAAAATATTAGAGAGATTACATTCTTAATTCTATTTTATTTCGGGACGTTTCTTCCCTTTCACGTGCGAAACAAAATGGAGAGCACCTAAGACAAAAATTCAAAAAACCTATTTCCTGTTACCATGAGGAATGTCATACTCGGCTATGCCACCTGTCGGAATAACATTGAAAGGTTACTGTTGTACCTATTGTTGCTAAATTATTATAGCTTTTCATTGATAGATGGCGTATCGATTGTTGTTAATAAAGTGTTGAAATTTGCTCGAAGATGGAGTGGGTGTCCCAATTGAATGATCAGTGCATTTTGGCGACTGTTCCAACATTGATAATCCAAAGTATAAAACACATCATAAATCAACATAATTAAGTGTCACCTCCAGCAGATCCCACTTCTGCTGGGGGTGAAACTCAAGGTGTAGATTCCAGTCTCCACATCCGGAAACCCACCACATCTGTCACATGAGAGCAAGATCCATCGTGAAAGACTTTTTGGCTGAAAAATTGTAATATATGAACAATGATGAATGAAAAAATGACTGTTAATCTCCAGAGAACCCAACTCTGTCCTCAGTCTTCACTTCTGGGCCAGTTTAAGTGTATTTCTAGAATTAAACACTACCTCCAGCAGATCCCACTTCTGCTGGGGGCAATATTCAAGGTGTATCTGTTAGTCTATGCGTCCGAAAACCGTCCCATCTGTCACTTGAGTACAGAGTTCGTCCACCTAGACCCTTTTGCTAACTCAGAAGGAGGTAACACAAGGACCACAACAACCTAGAAAACACCCATCATAATACCAAATATCAAAACAAACCAACACTCGATATCCTCCCTCGTACAACACGTCTCCAACAAGTAGCATAGTCGAAAACAACCAACCTATTCTGCCAAAGAATCATTATTGTCTGTACCCTTACCCAACGTCAGCAAGTGCGAATAAATAGCCCTTGTTTCATCGACATCATTCTTTTTGTTAAGAGCATTAAGATTTTGGCAAGTTTCCACCATCTCGAGGAAAAGCCTCTTTTTAGTGTGACTTTCAGAACACACCACCTTGGTTTGGTTATAGTTAGGAATGTGCCCTGTATCGATGTGATGTTCAGCCAATGCACAAGAACGTTTTTCCAGTCTACAATCACTTTTGTGACTTGTAATTCTATCCTTCAGGACTCTAGATGTCTGTCCTATGTAAGATTTGTCACATGAGGAACAAGGAATACTATATACTACCCCTGATTTTTTAAGAGGAGGGTCCTTGTCTTTAAGTTTGGTATATAAACTACCCACTGTCTTGGAATAACTTTGAACCACTTTTACTGCTGTTATGTCATTGAAAACTTTGATTATTTTATTGGTTACTTGTGGTATTGATGCGATGGAAAATCTGTAAACTGTTTCCTCTTGCTCGTTTGCAGTGCCAACCTCAGTATCGACTCTCTCTCTCCGACCCGTCACAGCAGCTAGCTGAGTCCTAGTATTATACAATAGTTTTTTTAACAAGTGATTTGGAAATACGTTATCAAGAAGCATGTTATGGAGACGTTTTATGTTTTTTTCCCTAAGTGAGGGATGGCAAATTTTCTCTATTCTCGACTTCAACGCCAGAACCAAGTTAATTTTCATTTTCTCTGTATGATGAGAATGATAGTTCATATATCTACCAGAGGCTGTTGGTTTGACGTACCAATCCAGAATGATATTATTATCATCTGTTCTTATTAGTTTAGTGTCCAAAAAAGGTACACTGCGTTCTTGTTCTTCCTCTATGGTAAATTAAATGTTGGTATCATAGCTGTTGAAAATTCTGAGAATTTCTTCTGTACCATTTTGTGGTAATGCTAAGATTAAGTCATCCACATACTTCTTGACAAAGGGCAATTGAAAAGTGAGTCTAGGAATACAATGATCCAATAAATCATCCATGACATACTGAGCAACAATCGGAGAGAGGTTCGCTCCCATTGGTGTACCGAAAACCTGTTTGTAGTAGGCACCATCAAACTGGCAATAAGTAGAGTCCAGAATAAACTTGATTATATCCAAGAACAGTTGTTGAGGTATTTTAGTCCTTCTCGAAATGACTGGCCATCGTTTTTCAACGCTGCCCAAAATTAGTTGTCGAGGAATGTTACTGAAAAGCGATACTACGTCCAGACTAGCTATTACATAATTAGGTGGAAGCTGTTTACCATTAATGAATTCTGCGAACTCAAAAGAGTCCCTTATATAGTATTCATTGTCCCTCGAGTACGCATTGGTAAGGATATCCGTTACCAGAATTGACAATTTGCTATTGGGTGCATTGATTGAAGAGATTATTGGTCTGAAAGAAAGTGTTGGTTTATGGATTTTTGGAAGCCCGTAAAATTTTGGAGATGTTTGATTGTAAATTGTTAATGACTCGGTAACTTCCTCATCCACAAACTTACCCTTTTTCAACTGAGTTGCCAATTTATTCGCCCTTTGCTGAAATGCTGATGTAGGATCCGTTCTAAGCTTTAAGTAATATTTGTTGTCATCATGACATGACATAGGGAAAAAAACATAAAACGTCTCCATAACATGCTTCTTGATAACGCATTTCCAAATCACTTGTTAAAAAAACTATTGTATAATACTAGGACTCAGCTAGCTGCTGTGACGGGTCGGAGAGAGAGAGTCGATACTGAGGTTGGCACTGCAAACGAGCAAGAGGAAACAGTTTACAGATTTTCCATCGCATCAATACCACAAGTAACCAATAAAATAATCAAAGTTTTCAATGACATAACAGCAGTAAAAGTGGTTCAAAGTTATTCCAAGACAGTGGGTAGTTTATATACCAAACTTAAAGACAAGGACCCTCCTCTTAAAAAATCAGGGGTAGTATATAGTATTCCTTGTTCCTCATGTGACAAATCTTACATAGGACAGACATCTAGAGTCCTGAAGGATAGAATTACAAGTCACAAAAGTGATTGTAGACTGGAAAAACGTTCTTGTGCATTGGCTGAACATCACATCGATACAGGGCACATTCCTAACTATAACCAAACCAAGGTGGTGTGTTCTGAAAGTCACACTAAAAAGAGGCTTTTCCTCGAGATGGTGGAAACTTGCCAAAATCTTCATGCTCTTAACAAAAAGAATGATGTCGATGAAACAAGGGCTATTTATTCGCACTTGCTGACGTTGGGTAAGGGTACAGACAATAATGATTCTTTGGCAGAATAGGTTGGTTGTTTTCGACTATGCTACTTGTTGGAGACGTGTTGTACGAGGGAGGATATCGAGTGTTGGTTTGTTTTGATATTTGGTATTATGATGGGTGTTTTCTAGGTTGTTGTGGTCCTTGTGTTACCTCCTTCTGAGTTAGCAAAAGGGTCTAGGTGGACGAACTCTGTACTCAAGTGACAGATGGGACGGTTTTCGGACGCATAGACTAACAGATACACCTTGAATATTGCCCCCAGCAGAAGTGGGATCTGCTGGAGGTAGTGTTTAATTCTAGAAATACACTTAAACTGGCCCAGAAGTGAAGACTGAGGACAGAGTTGGGTTCCCTGGAGATTAACAGTCATTTTTTCATTCATCATTGTTCATATATTACAATTTTTCAGCCAAAAAGTCTTTCACGATGGATCTTGCTCTCATGTGACAGATGTGGTGGGTTTCCGGATGTGGAGACTGGAATCTACACCTTGAGTTTCACCCCCAGCAGAAGTGGGATCTGCTGGAGGTGACACTTAATTATGTTGATTTATGATGTGTTTTATACTTTGGATTATCAATGTTGGAACAGTCGCCAAAATGCACTGATCATTCAATTGGGACACCCACTCCATCTTCGAGCAAATTTCAACACTTTATTAACAACAATCGATACGCCATCTATCAATGAAAAGCTATAATAATTTAGCAACAATAGGTACAACAGTAACCTTTCAATGTTATTCCGACAGGTGGCATAGCCGAGTATGACATTCCTCATGGTAACAGGAAATAGGTTTTTTGAATTTTTGTCTTAGGTGCTCTCCATTTTGTTTCGCACGTGAAAGGGAAGAAACGTCCCGAAATAAAATGGAATTAAGAATGTAATCTCTCTAATATTTTATAATTCTAATTAATGTTGTGTTTGTTTGAACAACTTAACATATATTTATTGTGACCAATAAGTGGAAGGATGTCTCCAATGTTGGCAAAGGTAGTCAAAAGTCCATTATGTGATTGACTCACTTTGCACACAGGGTAAATATTCCCTTAATTCAGTATTGCCTATTATTATCTAACATCTTATTTTCAAATTGTAGCCTTGAGAAAGAAAATAAACATTTTCGAAAGCTTGGCGTAGCAGAAAAGAGTTTTTTATTGAACTAGTCCCGAAGAAATAGGCTGATACCCCAAGAAATTAATAACTTATATATATATATATATATATATATATATATATATATATATATATATATATATATATATAAGATTCCCCAAAATGCTAGAGGTAGCCAAAGTAAAACGATGTAATGTGCTACTAAGTGTCTGTTTATTCAAATCATCAAGCTTTCGTCTACCATTGCAGACTTCATCAGGACGCTAAAAATAACAATGAAAACTCCTTACTAAGAGACAATTAACACTTTTTTTGGAGGCAGAAGGCCCAATAAACTTACTTGAAATTCAAGACAGCTCTATTGCAGTAATAAACAATATATAATAACTGAGTGCATAGTGCACTTTCACAGAAGACTTATAACTCGAGGATGTCATGTAAAAATCTAGATTTCAACCAAACGTTTATCAATATAACAGAATACAACATTTAAGTAAAAGGACGGACGTAATTATTTTGTAAAAACACATATCCAATAGAGGATTACAACAGATTAAAATAAAAGTAATATAATTAATTAATTAGGTCATCAAAACGTTCAATTGAAAACACAAAACAGCTGGCGAAAAACTGACAGCAGACAGAATAAAAACAATGACAGCGTCAAAGTCTATCAATCTTCATCTGCTTGGAGCCCAAAAAAAAAAAAGAAGAGAAGGAATATGTCAAGTTGTTTGAGGTTATGCTTTACTCTGTCATCCTTAAACCAGACTATCAGCTGGCAGTTAGCTATTCTCCCAACTAAGGGTACAGATATTCATATTATTCAACCATACATCATCTTTACTTTATATTATACTGTGACGGAACTAGCTATTACCCTTTTGTGGACTCTAGTCATTACCGCACCAGGGATGTCAAAAGTTTTTACTTTGACTGACTGTAAAAATTAACCATTAGGTGTTGGATCATTTAAGCCTTGTATTGAACTAGGGGTGCCTTGATTCTCATTTATACAAATAAAACGCTGAAATAGAATAGTTATCAATTTAATTAATAAATGAAGTTAATTCGGTTTAATCAGCAATCAAATCCTATCTAATAATTCCTATTTGGACGTCCAGTCGAACTACAAATTTTATACTAATCTAAAGTAAATAAGCGAGTAAATAAGTATCTTGATTTATAAAAAATAGTGAAATTTCATAATAATAATATCATTTATGGTTAAATGTTCAATGAACGAGAACACAAATTAACTAATTAGATTTACGAGAGCACAACACAAATAATTCGTGAACTTCAATCAGCTCACTGTATTCACAAAATGTTTATTTATCCTTGAAAGTTCCTTTGTTTATTGAGAGTTAATAATTTGAGCACTTTTCTGCTGAAGTGTGTAAACAATAAGTGCAAGAAAAGTCTATATATATATGCTCAGTTTCTATATACAAATTTACAAATTAATGTTCATTTCACGAGTGTGAAAACCAAATTTCTGTATTAAAGGTTAGAACAAACACTTCAATTTATAGTGAATTTCAACCGAATCGGTATTCAGTATTTATTAATTTATTGTTCGACTGTTTTGAGAAATTGAAACGGTCTTACTTGCTTAATCCAGTTCATACCGGTAAATCCATATAGTGATTATTTATCCATTTATCACTATTCGTAAATAGTAATTTGCACTGTCAGCTAAGGGATTTTCCACTAAGAGAGAGAACACAATGATATACAGAGTTGAAGCCCGTCGAGAGTGAGACAGGAATAACCTTAAACAGGCGTAGTAGAGAATCTTGCTAGGTCCGAGATGACTTGCAACAATTTAGGGGTTAATTACATGAATTGTAATCAAAAATATCGTTGATAATATAGACCATGTCAGGCCTTGAGACACTGGGAGTAGTATTTTACTATAATTCGCGTACTAACGGGGGTTTTCTGGGGTTTTTTTCCTCTGTAGAGCGTTCAGAGGCGAGAGGGTGCAGAGTCTTTGCTTACTCTTCTGCTTCTTGATTACTACTGTTGTGTACCGTGCCGTGCGTCGAGTCGACTGCCTTTTTCGGAGCAGGTCGCATAAATCAGGGATGTTGGGTGGCAACTGACCAATCACAACAACAAAATAGATCCATTGCTCATAGGGTAATGAAGAAATCTGTAATTTTACCGATTCAAAAGGGCTGCTGTTGCCAGTTTTACAGGAATCTTTTTTTAGAATATTATTTTTATGATAAATAATAGAAATTGAGATTATATTGATAAACTACAAATAATAACATTTTAAACTTGTTGTGGGTTATTTCCGCAACATATTCCCCCCCTTGAAGTTTCCAAACTTCAATGAGAGACGAAACATTAACAAAAAAAATAAACAACATATTTACAATAGAGAAAGTAGCAGGTTTTAATCCTGAATTGGTAAAGGACATAACTTTGCTATTCCTCGAGTAAAAATACCACTTTGTGTTTTCAATTTTACCACTCTGGTTTTATTGTCTCGTCCAGGGAATACCTCTAAGACTCTGGCTAAAGGCCATCTTAGAGGTGGAGTGTCATCTTCCTTTAAAAGTACTAATGTATTGGGGGTTAGATCTAGAGAATTCCGGAACCATTTAGGTCGATTTTGGAGTCTGTTCAAATAGTCCACTGACCAACGCTTCCAAAACACTTGTTGGATGTGTGAAATTTTCTGCCACATAGAAAGGCGGTTCTCATTAAGATGACTTAAATCCTTATCTGGGTGAGCCGTAAGGCTTGAACCAATTAAGAAGTGACCAGGGGTTAGAGTTTGATAGTCGTTTGGGTCGTTTGAAAGAACGCATAGGGGACGTGAGTTCAATATGGCTTCAATTTGCACTAAAATTGTATAGAACTCTTCAAACGTGAAGCGGGTTTCCCCAACCAGCCTGACGATGTGGTATTTGGCGCTTTTAATTGCTGCCTCCCAAATGCCACCGAAATGAGGACTTCTTGGAGGGATGAACTTGAATTCAGTTTCATTTTGAGAGAGAAAGTCCCTGATTGAGTTCAAATGGGTTCTATTTCTAAAAAAGTTATGCAATTCCTTCAATTGATTTTGGGCGCCTTGGAAATTGGTGGCATTGTCACTATGTATCACGGTTGGGTTACCTCTCCGGGCAATAAATCTTTTCAATGTCATGATGAAGTGTTCGGTAGAGAGCCCTGTCACCAATTCAATATGAATTGCCTTGGTGGCCAAGCAGACAAAAATTGCAATATAGCATTTAATTAGGGGAGCTTTGCGTAGCTTGGACGATTTTATTAAGATGGGTCCGCCATAGTCTATTCCAACTTGGCTGAAACAGCGGTAGACATTCACACGCTCCTTTGGCAGACTTGCCATAATTTGCTCTGCTGGTTGAGCTCTGAATCGGAAGCAGGTAATACAATTGTTGATTATACGTTTTGTCTCCCTTAAACCATCGAGTGGCCAGAACCTTAGGCGAAAATTCGATAGCACTGTTTGTGCGCCTGCATGACCTAAACGCTCATGTTCTTGGATTAACATTAATGAGACAATATGATTATGGGAAGGGAGCAAAATGGGGTGTTTTTGATCGAAGGAGACATTAGCGTTGTCTAATCTTCCACCCACTCTTAAAAAACCATCCTTATCTAAGAAGGGTTTGAGTTTAATCAGTGATTTGTTGCTCAAAAATATGTTTTGATTCAACTCTGAGATTTCCTTTGAAAAATGAATTGACTGGAGAATTTTTGTGATCAAGTTCAAGGCTGCTTTCAGCTCTTGGACTTCGAGAGAATCTTTTGTTCTATCGAGATGTTTACATTTTGTATTATGTGCAAATCTCAACATGTACCCTACTGTGCGTTGGAGCTTACGAAATTTAGAAGCTCGATTGAATATTCCGGGCCAAAACAGATCTTGATCTTTCTTATCAGTTCCTACTAGAGCTATTTTCTTTTCCTCAGGGACATCAGACAAATTGGGAGTGTTGCCAAACTGGGAGAGATTTAATTCGGGGTCATGAAGAAATTTAGGGCCTTGCCACCAAGTATGGCACTCCTGGACTTGGGGTATTGGCAAACCTCTAGATGGGTAATCAGCGGGGTTGTCTGAAGAATTTATATGACGCCATTTGTGATTTGAGGTGAGTTCTTGAATTTGTGCTACTCTGTTAGCCACAAAAACAGTCCAGCGCGACGCATGGGAATTTATCCAGCAGAGCGCAATTTGCGAATCTGTCCACAAATTTACAGAACTCAATGAGAATCGATCTTCGAAGATTGCGATTAACTTTGAAACCAACTTCGAGAGCAAAACCATGGCGCATAATTCTAGCCTAGGCAATGTAACTGTTTTCAGAGGAGATACTCTAGATTTAGAGGTAATCAAATGACAAGATACTGTTCCATCAGTATATAGGGCGCGAACGTAAACGCAAGCGGCGTATGCCTTGAGGCTGGCATCAGAGAATCCGTGGAATTCCATGGAACTTAATGTTTTGTCAGAAAAAAGGTATCTAGGGATCTTGAGCGTTTTGAGGAGAGGAAGATCATGTATGAAACCATTCCATTCTTGCAAGAGTGAGTCATCAGTAATTGGGGTGTCCCAATCCAACTTCAAAGTCCAAAGTCTTTGTACAATTATTTTTCCTGTCACAATGACTACAGATAAAAAACCAAGGGGATCATAACATTGAGCTATTACAGAGACAATTTTTCTTTTCGTAATAGGGGTTGTTAATTTTACTTCAGGAATAGAGACGCAGAAGAAGTCGAGAATTGGGTTCCAAATAAGGCCAAGTACCTTATTCGGGTTTTCGTCAAAATTCATATCTACTTCGACTATTTTTTCTTTATGAGAGATTTTGTCTAGAAATTCCTTTGAATTTGAACACCATTTGTGTAATTCAAATCCAGAAGCCTTTAATAAAGAGATAAGTTCGCTATAGAGTATTTCTAAATCCTTAAGGTCATCACATCCACTTAGGATATCATCCATGTAACATTGTTTCAATAGAGAATGAGACGCGAGGGGATAATCTGAGCTATTTTTTAATGCAACGTCGTTTAAGACTCTAGTTGCGAGGAATGGAGCACTGTTAGTGCCATACGTGACAGTTGTTAATTCGATGCACTGAAGTGGTTTTTCAGGCTCGTCTCTCCATAAAATATTTAATAAAAAGGTCTGAGTGGGATTTATCTTTATTTGTCTGAACATCTTCTCAATATCAGAGGTGAGAGCATATTTGAAAGATCTGAAGCGTAACAATATGTCATAAAGGTCAGGCTGGACCTGAAAGCCTTTGAGAGTTATGTCATTTAGGGAAAGGCCCGTTGTGGTTTTGCAAGAGGCGTCAAAGACCACACGCAGCTTCGTTGAGCACGCACCTTCTCTAACCACAGCATGATGAGGGAGGAAGCATTTGAGCTCCAGATTTTCATTAGCAGAGGAAAGGGGTACGAACCTGGCATGTCCAAGGTTAACATATTCATGAATAAATTTCTGATATTCATGAAAATAATCTGGGTCCTTTACAAATTTCCTCTCGAGATTGTGAAATCTTTTTGTGGCTATAGACAAAGAATCACCGAGTTTGAGATTTTCAGAGGGAGATTTCAAGGGTAAGTTAACTTGATAAGAGCCATTTTCTAATACTTGAGTTGTTTCCTTGAAACAAGCTTCAGCCTTTGCATCTTCAAGGGAGAGAGGGGCTTTGGTATGAATTTCTTCCATGGACCAAAATTTAGTCACTATATTTTCGAGAGAGCTATTGTCCGGGCTTTGAACAAACATAGAGACAGAGGAGTGCACTTGTTGTGCAGGGCTACTAGTGACTAAATGAGAGCAGTTATTATGGTGTGAATTTTGGGGAAACGTTCCTCCAAGAATCCAACCGAGATGAGTGTTTAAGACTGTGGGCAGGCCATGACCTAGATGAATCAGGCCTTTTTTCAGGAGATTGTAATAGAGGTCTGAACCAATCAGAAGGTCAATTTCCGAAGGACGAGTGAAACTAGGATCAGCAAGAACAATGTCGCTCGGTATATTCCACGAACTGACATTTATTTGTATAGAGGGGAGGGGTCCTGTTATTACAGGGAGAACGGCGCTGGAAATCTCAAATTTCCTATGAGGATACAAATTTGAGTATATTTTCAAATCAATCATCTTATTAGTAACATTGTTACTAAGAGCTATGCCAGACACATATGTTTTTTTGACATAGGGGACTAGTTTTAACCTTTTAACTAGTTTGTCAGTTACAAAGGAGTGTTGCGAGCCATTATCCAAAATGGCTTTGGCTTGAAGGGGCCGCCTGTCTGCGTCATAAAGTGTCACGCATGCGGTTGCTAAAAGAGTTTGTGAGTTTTTTGTAGAGAGTGCTGAGACGGAGTGGAGACTTTGGGAAGATTTGGGAAGTTCATTTTGGTTTGGTTGTGAGTCAGCTTGATTTTGTGGTCTTGAACCTTGTGTCTGTGTCTTGGGAGGATGCTGAGACGGTTGCTGCTGACCATTAGAATAATTTGGTCTAGCAATCGAAGGGTTATTATGATGGGGTCTTTGTTGGGGTCTGTGACCTTGAGCTGGAGGATTTTGAGGGACAAAAGCATTGTGGAGCAATGTATGATGCCTTTGAGAGCAGATAAAACAACCTTTGGTTGCTGGGCAATTGGCAAGAGTGTGTTTGGAACCAAGACAATTAAAGCAGAGTTGTTTTGAATAAACAAAAGTCTTCCTTTCCGAGTCCTGTAAACCTTTAAACTTATTACAAATATAAATTTTGTGAGAGTCTTGATTGCAATATAAGCAGTGTGTAGTGACTTTACTTATATTATTTTGAGCGAACAGAGCAGCGCCAGAGTTTGGGGTTTTGTTTACTTTTCGTTGCCCGTTTTGTGCTGAAGGCACTTCCGTACTTGAGAGATTTTCCAAAGCTAAGCATCTTTTTTCGAGGAATTCAAAAAGGTCATCAAGTTGAGGGAGTTGATTTAAATCGCGCTCATTCTCGAACGCCTTGCGCGTGCCAAAATCAAGTTTTTTTCCCATTAAATATATTATCAAAAATTCCCAAAGCTGTTCGTAAGAATAGTGCAAATTCTTTAAAGAAAGTAAATTTTTTCTACAATTTGTAACAAACTCTCTGAGAGTTTGAGCGTTACATTTACTGAGTGTGTTTTGTTCCAAGAGAGCAACAAAATGAGCGTTTATTACAGAGATTTTGTTTTCATATCGTTTCTGCAATATTTCTAGAGCGATATCAAAATTATCGTTTGTCACAGCCAAGTTTTCAATCAATTTCAGTGGTTCGTTTCTCAAAAATGACTTTAAATAAATAAATTTTTGTATTTTACTCAGGTGAGTATTATCAATTATCAGAGCAGAGAAGATTTGAAAAAAGGAAGTCCACTCAGCGGTGTCACCTTTAAAGGGGTTTATATTTATTTGAGGGAGTTTCACTTCCATATGTGGTGGCAAACTCAGCTGTGGCAAACTAGTTTGGCTTATTGGTGGAGTGTTCAGGGTAACCGGAGACAATGTTTTAATACATTTTTGTATCAGAGAGAGAGTATCATAGAATTGATTTTCAACAATATCTCTATTTTCGTTATCATTTGCAGTGAATTCTTCAAGATAAGTTTCAATTTCATCTTGAGTCATTGAGTATTTTTCAAAGTTATCTTTTAAGTTAACTATACGATTTTCAAATTGAGTTGGGTCTACTTCAACATCCTTATTGTTTTTCACCCAATTGGCAATGCGAGTAATAGCGCTTTTTGCGCGAGTACGGACCTGCTTCATAGCATCAAAATCCATATTGAGAAATAGCCTTTAAATAACTCCACCAATAATAATCAATTAATTTAAAATGAATTAAGAGAGCCAAACAAGCTAATTAATAAATTGTACCTATACAAATCAATACACAATGTACCTATTTACAATATAGAATATTTACAACAGAGAATGTACTTACCAAGTACGAGCAATACAGGGATTCGAGTAGGCAAATTTCAATATATAATAAAAACACAAGTTTTTATTGAGCAGTGTAGAAATGAGAATCTTAAAGCAGTCAAAGATAGAGGCATAAAAAAAACATTATATTTTTTAATTAATTACATTTCAATCAAGGCTTTAATCCGGCTCGAAGGACCAATGTGACGGAACTAGCTATTACCCTTTTGTGGACTCTAGTCATTACCGCACCAGGGATGTCAAAAGTTTTTACTTTGACTGACTGTAAAAATTAACCATTAGGTGTTGGATCATTTAAGCCTTGTATTGAACTAGGGGTGCCTTGATTCTCATTTATACAAATAAAACGCTGAAATAGAATAGTTATCAATTTAATTAATAAATGAAGTTAATTCGGTTTAATCAGCAATCAAATCCTATCTAATAATTCCTATTTGGACGTCCAGTCGAACTACAAATTTTATACTAATCTAAAGTAAATAAGCGAGTAAATAAGTATCTTGATTTATAAAAAATAGTGAAATTTCATAATAATAATATCATTTATGGTTAAATGTTCAATGAACGAGAACACAAATTAACTAATTAGATTTACGAGAGCACAACACAAATAATTCGTGAACTTCAATCAGCTCACTGTATTCACAAAATGTTTATTTATCCTTGAAAGTTCCTTTGTTTATTGAGAGTTAATAATTTGAGCACTTTTCTGCTGAAGTGTGTAAACAATAAGTGCAAGAAAAGTCTATATATATTTGCTCAGTTTCTATATACAAATTTACAAATTAATGTTCATTTCACGAGTGTGAAAACCAAATTTCTGTATTAAAGGTTAGAACAAACACTTCAATTTATAGTGAATTTCAACCGAATCGGTATTCAGTATTTATTAATTTATTGTTCGACTGTTTTGAGAAATTGAAACGGTCTTACTTGCTTAATCCAGTTCATACCGGTAAATCCATATAGTGATTATTTATCCATTTATCACTATTCGTAAATAGTAATTTGCACTGTCAGCTAAGGGATTTTCCACTAAGAGAGAGAACACAATGATATACAGAGTTGAAGCCCGTCGAGAGTGAGACAGGAATAACCTTAAACAGGCGTAGTAGAGAATCTTGCTAGGTCCGAGATGACTTGCAACAATTTAGGGGTTAATTACATGAATTGTAATCAAAAATATCGTTGATAATATAGACCATGTCAGGCCTTGAGACACTGGGAGTAGTATTTTACTATAATTCGCGTACTAACGGGGGTTTTCTGGGGTTTTTTTCCTCTGTAGAGCGTTCAGAGGCGAGAGGGTGCAGAGTCTTTGCTTACTCTTCTGCTTCTTGATTACTACTGTTGTGTACCGTGCCGTGCGTCGAGTCGACTGCCTTTTTCGGAGCAGGTCGCATAAATCAGGGATGTTGGGTGGCAACTGACCAATCACAACAACAAAATAGATCCATTGCTCATAGGGTAATGAAGAAATCTGTAATTTTACCGATTCAAAAGGGCTGCTGTTGCCAGTTTTACAGGAATCTTTTTTTAGAATATTATTTTTATGATAAATAATAGAAATTGAGATTATATTGATAAACTACAAATAATAACATTTTAAACTTGTTGTGGGTTATTTCCGCAACATATACAATCAAAAAGAATTCAAAATTACCAACAATGCAAGGGAGGCACGCTTCCAAATTAGTCAATATTATTAAAAATAGTTACATTCCCAAGATTTCGTCTGGAAAAAACAATCAAACAAAGACGGAGAAAACTAACCCCAATTCTTTCGGACGTACTCTTGTGGATATTTTTTATTACTGTTAGTTAACTTTTGTGAAAGTAAATAGGTATATATTGAACTCAGGCCCTCGACATCTTTTTTATGATTTAGACAATTATCACAATTATAAATGTAACACATTTCCAGGATCCTCCTTTTATATGTATTCTTTTCGGAATGTAATATAAAGGCATCTTTATAGTGGACAATATGGTCGTTGTTATTCACATGTGTACTAAGGCTAGTACTCAGAGGTTTGTGCCTACAATCACTTTTATGTAGAGCTACCCTTTTCGTTAACTTTTGTGAAGTTTGACCAATGTATAAAAGTTAACGAAAAGGGTAGCTCTACATAAAAGTGATTGTAGGCACAAACCTCTGAGTACTAGCCTTAGTACACATGTGAATAACAACGACCATATTGTCCACTATAAAGATGCCTTTATATTACATTCCGAAAAGAATACATATAAAAGGAGGATCCTGGAAATGTGTTACATTTATAATTGTGATAATTGTCTAAATCATAAAAAAGATGTCGAGGGCCTGAGTTCAATATATACCTATTTACTTTCACAAAAGTTAACTAACAGTAATAAAAAATATCCACAAGAGTACGTCCGAAAGAATTGGGGTTAGTTTTCTCCGTCTTTGTTTGATTGTTTTTTCCAGACGAAATCTTGGGAATGTAACTATTTTTAATAATATTGACTAATTTGGAAGCGTGCCTCCCTTGCATTGTTGGTAATTTTGAATTCTTTTTGATTGTATAATATAAAGTAAAGATGATGTATGGTTGAATAATATGAATATCTGTACCCTTAGTTGGGAGAATAGCTAACTGCCAGCTGATAGTCTGGTTTAAGGATGACAGAGTAAAGCATAACCTCAAACAACTTGACATATTCCTTCTCTTCTTTTTTTTTTTGGGCTCCAAGCAGATGAAGATTGATAGACTTTGACGCTGTCATTGTTTTTATTCTGTCTGCTGTCAGTTTTTCGCCAGCTGTTTTGTGTTTTCAATTGAACGTTTTGATGACCTAATTAATTAATTATATTACTTTTATTTTAATCTGTTGTAATCCTCTATTGGATATGTGTTTTTACAAAATAATTACGTCCGTCCTTTTACTTAAATGTTGTATTCTGTTATATTGATAAACGTTTGGTTGAAATCTAGATTTTTACATGACATCCTCGAGTTATAAGTCTTCTGTGAAAGTGCACTATGCACTCAGTTATTATATATTGTTTATTACTGCAATAGAGCTGTCTTGAATTTCAAGTAAGTTTATTGGGCCTTCTGCCTCCAAAAAAAGTGTTAATTGTCTCTTAGTAAGGAGTTTTCATTGTTATTTTTAGCGTCCTGATGAAGTCTGCAATGGTAGACGAAAGCTTGATGATTTGAATAAACAGACACTTAGTAGCACATTACATCGTTTTACTTTGGCTACCTCTAGCATTTTGGGGAATCTCATCTATTAACTTTTCCTTTGTTGTTACCAGTACCCCGTTACTGTCCTCCTCTTTTATATATATATATATATATATATATATATATATATATATATATATATATATATATATATATATATATATATATATATATATATATATATATATATATATATATATATATATATATATATAAGAAGAATGGACGTTGTTGCTGACAAGTACGAAGACAATTTTGGGAATCGATTTGGGGAATGCAGCAAAATAAAGTGTACTCTTTAAAGTTTATCCGAGCTTTCGATAATGTTTATTATCATCTTCAGGGAAACTATGGATCAATATACAAGTTAAAGACAATAAGACAATACTATAATGTAACTTACATCTTTGGTGAGATTATTAAAGATAAATGTTGTGTAATTGATCTGTTCCATCAGCATCGAGGACAGTGAGAACTTAATTATTAGTCATTAATACATAATAAGCTTGTTAAAAAATTATTGAGAAAGGATGAAAGATTGTGTAAATGGGACAATACAACATATTAAAATATTAAATAGTTACAGAGAGAGACCTTTACAATATATCACCCTGGGTTTGAGGATCATCCATCAAATGTGTAATTTGGAATTATTATATTAAAAAATAATTTTCTTTTAAATTTAAATGTCAACCAGAAACAGCTGGCCGTCAAGATCACCTGTTGAATTAATGACTTAAGACATATGTCATTGTAAAGTTAGGTTAGGTATACAACGCTATGTTCCATTGAATGAACTGATACACATTCGATGTGACGTCACTAGCAGACCCACTCAACACTGCAAGACGCCAGGAGCAACAGAATAGGATTAATTGAATCATTTGACATAATACTAAAAACCAATAAGCAAATAAATCATAGTAACACATTGAAGAGAATTTTCATTTAAATTGAGGTTAGGCCCTTTGTCTAGGTGTAACAGATAGGAATAAATCTCACTGAGGTGGTTAATATCAGATTTTTTGTTCATACAATTGTCACTCTGAGAAATGAAAGCCATCTCTTTGAAGAGTCTCTTTGAGTAGTGGGATTCACTGGTTAAAACTCTCACAGAGTCATAGTCCATTTGGTGCTGGAGTGAATGTACATGATCAGCCAAAGCGCATCTTTCAGGGTGGAGTCTGCTATCGCTTTTATGGGAAACAATCCTGTCTTTCAGTTGCCTAGTTGTCTGGCCTATGTAAGTTTTGTCGCAAGAAGAACATGGAATGCAATACACCACGTCTGATTTTGCGAGAATCGGAACTTTGTCCTTTAGGTTAGAGAGAATGGACTTTAGGGGTAAAACTGACCTATTGGCGATTTTAATGTTTGTGAAAGCTTTACTGAAAAAACTAGTCAGCTTGGGTGTAATGTCTCTAATATATGGTAGTGATGTGTACAAAACAAAAGGAACAGTGGCCTCAGCAGGGGCCAACCCCAGAGGTGAATCAGCTGCAGTTACAGGGTTGTTCATTTGGGGATTGACTAGGTTGTTATGGCTAGTGTGTGATTGTAACACTTCTGTGGACCTTGATGTGCTGAACAGAATTTTTTTTAAGAGTGGAGTAGGGTAAGAGTTGTCCTTGAAAATCTGGAACAGAATGTTGAAATTCTTGTTGTGAAAAGTTGTGTCTGAGATTCTTTGAACTCTATTCTTCATTTGTTTGACCAAATTAATTTTCATTGATTGTTTATGGTAAGACAGATAGTTAATGAATCTTCCTGAGCTACAAGGTTTACGGTACCAATCAATTGAGACGGAGTTGTTTGAGTTCCTGATGAATTTCGTATCCAGGAACGGGACAGAATGACCCTCATCCTCATTCTCCATTGTGAATTGTATATGTTGATCAAAACTGTTCATGGCGACCATTATCTCTGTGACTTTATCTCTAGGAAGTGCTAGGATTATGTCATCAACATATTTTTTAATGAAATGTAAGTTAAAAGAGAGAGTGGGAATGACAGTGTCCAGCAGATCGTCCATGACATAATTCGCTAAAATTGGAGAAATTGAAGCACCCATAGGAGTACCAAAAGTTTGTTTATAGAATCTGCCATCAAATGCAAAATATGTACTGTTGAAAAGGAAAGTGATCAACTCCAGGAAAGACTCCCTGCTGATGCCAGTGTGTAGTTCGATTCTGTGCCAATTTTTGTTAATCGATCTGAGGCAAGCTTGTAGATAGACATTGCTAAAAAGAGACACCACATCCAAACTGGCCAGAACATAATCATCCGGCAAGACGGTGTTGTTAAACAATCGTGAGACTTCGAAGGAATCAGAGACATAATATTGATTGTTTATATCATAGGCTTTTGTCAGTATATCAGTGACCAAAGAAGCCACATACTGTGTAGGTGCACCAATTGAGGCCACAATTGGTCTGACAGATAGTGTTGGTTTGTGAATTTTAGGTAACGCGTAGAACTTTGGAGCAACACCCTTATAGTTAGTAAGCTTTTTCTTGGTCGCTTCATCAATTTGGTTGGTGGTTTTTAACTTTTTAACAATATCATTGCACTTTCTCTGAATGGACAACGTAGGGTCTCTTGCAATTTCCTCATAAGAATTACTATCTTGAATTAGTTCATTAGAAAGTTGGAGGTAATGGTCTTTGTACATAATAACCGATACGTTACCTTTATCAGAGTTAGTCAGCACAATGTTAGGATTGTCTTTAAGGAACCTGTTTAGATTTCTTTAATAACTCAAGTCATTTATTGCACGTCATCGACGGTTCACAACACGCCCTATGTTATCGAACGCCCCATATTATCGAACGCCCCTCAAAAAATAGACAAATGAATATAACCCAACATTTTAATGACAGTTTCGGTCTGAAAGATTCGATTCCAGTATCATCGAGTTACACACACTCAGCGCAACAAGTTCCGTGTCAATGCACTTCCTCCACGTGGTTGAAAACCAACACTGTTAATTGCTATAATTAATTTAATCATAATATTGTACTGTTCGTCTTTGTTAATCGAATCCGTTTGTTTGCGGTAGTAAAAGTGTTTTGAGTTGGAATAAACCGATTAAAAACTAACCGCGTTCGAGTTTTATTAAAACCACCCAAGGTCTATCTGGTCCACTCTATCGAAGGAACTCTAAAATCCCCACATAATTTCTGGTCTCTTCGAGCCGGATTGTTGACTTGCTACCGATTAAAATTGATAGACAAAGTGGTTTTAAGAAACAATTCGGATACTTTTGACGTTGAAAATAGTACTTGTGTGCATTGACTCGCGAAAACAAAAAAGTGAACTCTCAGTAATCCAGTCTCCGCCCCATTGTAGCAGACTGCAGGATCGCAGTCCTCGCGCTACGCCCCAGTGGCCTCGCGGCTCTAGTTTTGTGGCCCAATCCCGTGGCCTTGCAAATTGGAAATTGAAGATTACGGCACTCTGCCGCCTGGATTTTAAGGAAAATTTAAGGTCAGATCTTTCAATTTCATTTATGATGGTTATGGAAAGTCGTTCACTACAGAACTTCAAGAATTTCATCACACTGTGACTGTACTGGTTTTTTGTAGTGGTTTTGTGCGTTTGTTTTGGTGTTCTATAGAATATTTTTGCACTCTCTGTGGCAAATACTTATTTGCAATTTAACTGACAGTAATTTAAAGTAGGAAGGAATAATATAGACTCTTTTCTCACAACTTTTTTATAAGATTCTTGCAATCTTTCTCGTTTTTCAAAAACAAAAAATTTCTTATTTCATTTAAAGCTAAAGCGTAGATACCTATTTTTTTCAATTTAAAATGTCTGAATTAGGAATTGATGTAGAAAGCCTCAAACGCAAAAGAGGCAGGCAAAAGGCTGTGATAACAAGAATTGAAAACTTTGTTCGACAAAATGTTGATGTTGCAAATATTGATGTTAATGATTTTGTTGTAAGGGAAGTGCAATTACACAAAGCTTATGCGTCATATCTAGAAGTACAAGATGATATTGAAGATGTTGACGAAACTCAATCTGCTGACAGAGATGAATTTGAAGGTAGATATTTCAATCTTGCAGCAAATTTAAAATCTTTAATTCAAAGGTTTTCTCAGGTATCAATTAACTCGCCCATCCCACAACTTCTAACCACACCACCTCTAGCCTTGCCTAATGGCCCACCAATTAACCCTCATTCAATTCAAGTTAAGCTTCCTAGTTTAAATGTACCTACTTTTACAGGTAATTTCAAAGATTGGCCCGCTTTTAAAGATATTTTCTCTGCACTAATAGATTCAAATCAGAATCTCTCCCCTGTGCAAAAACTAATGTATTTGAAATCTGCTTTGAAAGGTGAACCATTGGACCTTGTGAATAGTTTGTTAATGACCAACGAAAATTATGCAGTAGCAAACGAAATGTTGAACAAGCGATACGACAAAAAACTTTTGATTATTAATTCATTGTTGCAGGGTCTATTGGACGTCCCACATATTTCCAAAAATAATTGCACAGCCTTGAGGCAATTCATAACTCAGGTTAACAAAAATCTAAAGTCGTTAGAAGCACTACAAGTTGATATCGAGAATTGGGATTTGCTTTTAATTTATATTTTCTCTAAACATTTAGATGCTACAACAAGGCAAGACTTTGAACTAGAGCGAGAAACAGACGATTTGCCTACATTGGACGAATTTATGGATTTTTTAGAAAGAAAGTGCTCATCGTTAGAATCACTAACAGATAATTTCAATACTGAAAATAAGTATTCTCAAAAAGGTTCACGAGTTCATGTCGCTCAAGAAACTGATACAAATAAATATATAGGTTGTTTTTATTGTAAATTCAAAAACCATAACATTTATAAATGCTCTAAATTTTTGAAAATGCCTGCTTCTCAAAGAAAACAGTTTGCTATGCAGAATAAATTATGTTTTAACTGCCTCGGTAATAGGCACAATATGTCTCAGTGTCCCTCGTCAAATTGCAGGATTTGTTCTGCAAGACACCGCTCTCTGTTGCACGAAACTCGAGAGAGTGGAAGTACAATGCATCAAGTGCATGAGCCTTCACCCAAACCACCTGGTAATAATGTACAACCGAGTGTACAACCCAGTGCACAACCCAGAAATCCCCATGGTAGGCCTCACTCTCAGGATGCAAATAAACATGTTGTAGTAGAGCACGCTGCGCTAGAGCTCTCTCAGGATAACTTCTCAGAAGACAATAATCCAAGCTCATGTCATTTGTCTCAAAGCTATTCTCAAATATTGCTTGCTACAGCAAAGGTGTTATTAGTTTCAGAAAATGGAACCAAAGTGCTTGCACGTGCGCTATTGGACTCCGCATCTCAAACGACTTTTATCACTTCACATATGTTTAAGAAGTTAGCATCGCCCTCGGTTAAAATTCATCTACCAATTTCAGGAATAGGTAGCACTAGAACTCAAGTGACTCACTCTGTGGAAGTGAATATTTTGTCTCGACACGAAAAGTTTTCTCTCTTTGCTCATTGTGCCATATTGGACAGAATTACTTCTGTGATTCCTCATGTCAGAGTGGACACAAGTAAATTGCCCTTGCCCCAAAACTTAAGGTTGGCTGATGAAGAATTTCATATTCCCGCACCTATAGATTTGTTAATAGGAGCAGATCTATATTATGAAATTATTACACCTGGTATTATTACTCTTGGCAAAAATCTGCCTACTATCCAAAATTCCCGATTAGGTTGGGTAATAGGTGGTCCAGTTCCCAGCGAAAACGGAGCGATGAATTCTCTTGTGAGCGTCTCTTTGTTTTGTTCTAGTCCTTCATTGGAAGAGCTTCTACCCAAATTTTGGAACTTAGAGGAGTACCCTCATAAAAGGTTTGTTACTCCAGAAGATAAAAAATGTGAAAGTATCTTTCAGGAAACCACTAAACGATTGTCTGACGGTAGGTTCCAAGTAAATTTGCCTTTTCAGGATGAAGGTGCCTCTGGACTCCTTGGTGATTCTTTCATGTTGGCTCGACAACGATTCTTTTCGCTAGAAAAAAGATTCCATAGAGATAACGATTTATTCTTGCGTTATAAGGCCTTCATCGACGAATACCTGCTATTAAATCATGCGAAATATGTTTCCTTGAATGCATCTTCTAGTCCAATGCCGTATTTTCTTCCACACCATTGTGTAATTAAGGAGTCAAGCTCAACCACTAAAATTCGCGTGGTGTTTGACGGTTCGATGAAGACCACGAACGGCTTGTCTCTGAATGATGTAATGTTGAAGGGCCCCACAGTGCAACCTGACCTGGTTGATATTCTATGCAGATTCCGCACTTTTAAGTATGTTCTCACCACTGACATCAAGAAAATGTACCGTCAGGTACAAATCAACCCCGCCCAATTGCACTTACAAAACATCTTGTGGAGAGACAACCCTGATGAAGATTTGAGGTGTATCCAAGTGCAAACCGGGACTTATGGGACAAAAGCGGCACCATATTTGGCAACAAGGTGTTTAGTTCAGTTAGCTCAAGACAATGCCCTCTCTTTTCCTCTTGCTTCTGATACCACTTTAAATCAATGTTATGTTGATGATATTTTGTCAGGCGCCAACTCTCAAGATGACTTGAAGAGACTCCGCACGGAACTCACTCTTATGTTGGAACAAGGTGGTTTTCATTTGCACAAATGGTTTTTCAATGAGCCCTCGATGTATACTAGTGCTGACACTAGGGTTGATTCAGATGAAGTTTCGCTAAGGGAACCTCTGAGCAAGGTACTGGGTATTGCTTGGAATTCTGTTGACGATTCCTTCAAGATAACTTGCTCGGTGCCCGATGATTCTGCTATTACAAAGCGTCAAGTCCTTTCCCAACTATCCCAAATGTTCGATCCGTTAGGTTTGATTAGTCCTATAGTCATCTTGGCTAAAATCATCATGCAACAGCTATGGTTAAAAAGGTTGGATTGGGATGATCCCCTGAGCTCAGATCTACTTGATGTTTGGAAACGGGTTTCAAACGGACTGAAGGATCTGCCCAACATATCCGTGCCAAGATGGTTACACACCTCAAGCGACATTTTGGATTTCGAATTGCAGGGGTTTTCGGACGCAAGTCTTTCAACATATGGAGCTGCAATTTATTTACGTGTTATCTATAAAGATGGTTCCGCTTCTTCTCGTCTCATTTGCTCGAAATCAAGGGTAGCTCCCTTAAAGACAGTCTCAGTTGCTCGCCTTAAACTTTGCGGAGCTGTTTTATTGGCTAAACTTGTTCACAGAATGAAATCAGTCTTCTCCTACTCATTTTCAAAAATTGCGCTTTGGACTGATTCTGAAATTGTTCTCAGCTGGTTGAATGAAACTCCATCTAGATGGACAGTTTTTGTTGCAAATCGAGTCTCAGAGATTCACGAACTCAGCTCAATTTCTCAATGGCGTCACCTCGACTCCAAATCCAATCCTGCAGACTTGATTTCTCGAGGTACAGACTCATCCACATTACTCAGCAGCGATTTGTGGTGGCGTGGCCCATCCTTTTTGTCTGACCCTAACTTTATTGTTCAAAATGCGCCCCCTTTCTCTGAAATACGATCTCCTCCTGAACAAAGAACGGTCTCATATGTCGCAATACCTGAATTTTCTCTAAACTTTAAAAGATTCTCGAAATTAACAAGATTGCAGATTTTTAAGATTTGTTAATAATTGCAAGAACGACTCGATTAAACTCTCAGGCCCATTGACTGTAGCAGAGCTGCAAAGGTCCCTTAACGCAATTATTAAATGTATTCAAGCTGAATGCTTTGCATCTGAAATACAACAACTCGAAAATAAAATTCCTTTGAAGAATGGTTCAATTCAGCGTCTGTCTCCATTTTTAGATCACGATGGTATAATAAGAATAGGAGGAAGGCTTCATAACGCCCCTATTCCATTTGAGCAAAAACATCCCATGTTACTACCTGCCACGGTGCACGTTACTGGGTTGATCATTCAACATGAGCACATTAAACTGCATCATGCGGGCGCTCAAAGCGTACTTGCAAACTTGAGGCTGAGATATTGGCCGCTGAACGCTCTGGGACAAATCAAAAAGCACATCCACGCTTGCATAATATGTTTTAGACTTCGTAAAACCAAGTCGGAACAGCTTATGGGATCTCTTCCACCCGAACGTGTTGCTACAGTCAGACCTTTTCTGAATGTCGGTGTTGACTTTGGTGGACCTTTGATGGTGAAGGAATCTCGTTTAAGAAAATCTCCCTTATCAAAAGCATACATAGCACTTTTCGTGTGTATGAACACAAAAGCCGTTCATCTTGAACTTGTTTCAAGTTTATCATCAGATGCCTTTTTACTCACTTTGAAGAGGTTCATCGCTAGACGAGGGAAACCAGCTGTAATATTTAGCGACAACGCCACAAATTTTCATGGAGCCCATAACTCACTTCACGAAGTTTATAATTTTTTCAAATCTCCGACAAATTTAAATACAATCACCGACAACCTGTCATCCGAGGAAGTTCAGTGGAAGTTTATTCCGCCTTCAAGCCCTCACTGGGGTGGACTTTGGGAGGCAGGCATAAAATCAACCAAATTTCATCTGCGGAGAATTATTGGTAAAACAATATTAACATTCGAGCAATTGACTACGGTCTTAGCTCAAATAGAAAGCATTCTCAACTCTCGACCTCTATGTCCTGCTTCAACTGACTCGTCTGACCTCACATGCCTTACACCTGGTCACTTTATAGTAGGTCAACCTCTTACATCTTTTCCTGAAAAGGATGTGTCTTCAGTCCCTGACAATCGACTTTCGTTTTGGGAACAATGTTCCAAAATTAGGTCACTTTTTTGGAAGAGATATTCTACAGAATATCTGAACAGGTTACAACATAAGCCCAAATGGATCAAACCCGCATCCAATTTAAAGGTCGACATGATGGTGTTACTGATAACACACCCCCTCTGGACTGGATGCTGGGTCGGATTCAGAGGGTAATGACTGGTCCAGATGGCAAGGTTAGAGTGGCCGAGGTGAGAACACAAACCGGCTGTTTTGTTAGGCCTATTACAAAATTGGCTCCCTGCCTTTTGATTAAGTTGAAGGCGAGACTTCAACTGGAGGGGAGGATGTTTAGATTTCTTTAATAACTCAAGTCATTTATTGCACGTCATCGACGGTTCACAACACGCCCTATGTTATCGAACGCCCCATATTATCGAACGCCCCTCAAAAAATAGACAAATGAATATAACCCAACATTTTAATGACAGTTTCGGTCTGAAAGATTCGATTCCAGTATCATCGAGTTACACACACTCAGCGCAACAAGTTCCGTGTCAATGCACTTCCTCCACGTGGTTGAAAACCAACACTGTTAATTGCTATAATTAATTTAATCATAATATTGTACTATTCGTCTTTGTTAATCGAATCCGTTTGTTTGCGGTAGTAAAAGTGTTTTGAGTTGGAATAAACCGATTAAAAACTAACCGCGTTCGAGTTTTATTAAAACCACCCAAGGTCTATCTGGTCCACTCTATCGAAGGAACTCTAAAATCCCCACAGAACCTTTTAGACTTTTTGTATAAATTGTAGAGAACCGAACTACTGTGAGAGCTTTTGTGAACATGATTGGTGATAATGTTAGTGGCTTGTGCTGTTAAGATGTTCCTGTCTGAAGGACTGTTAGATTGTGAAATAATATGATCAACATCAGCCAAAATATTTTTGATAGGGACATCTCTGCCAACCTGTGGCTCAAGACAGAATTTAGGCCCCAGAGAGAGAAACCTTAAAATGTCCTCAGGAATACTTACATCAGTGAGATTTCGTATCCAGTTAGGTTTAGTATCAAGTTTATTATAAAGAGAATCATTTTTTAATTTTTGTAATTTGTTACAATTTTTTGCTTTTAGGTTATGAAAAAGTCTGTTGTAAGCCCTTTGCTGTCTGGCAGCGAAGTTGCTATAAATAGCTTCATTGGTTAAATTGATTATCTTGACTCTGAGAGTTGAGAGGGCCAATTCTAATTGACCTATAAGTTTGTGATTATTAGAAATCTCCAAATTTATCAACCTATTACCTAACGTACGTGTGTAGTCTGTGTTCGTGTGGATGTCCTGACGTTGTAAGAGGTGTTCCACTGGTCTGGTGGAAGCTATGATGTGACCAGGCCTCAACCCCAGCTTTCTGCACTGCAAAAGGAAACTTCTCCTGTTGCACTCTCTGGCCAACTTTCTCTTTGTACATGACCAAGTCTTAAGTTGTTCAACTGCCTCCCCGCCAAAGGAAGTCCTGATGGTCTGGTAGAACCCCATATCTTATGATAAGAAGAATGGACGTTGTTGCTGACAAGTACGAAGACAATTTTGGGAATCGATTTGGGGAATGCAGCAAAATAAAGTGTACTCTTTAAAGTTTATCCGAGCTTTCGATAATGTTTATTATCATCTTCAGGGAAACTATGGATCAATATACAAGTTAAAGACAATAAGACAATACTATAATGTAACTTACATCTTTGGTGAGATTATTAAAGATAAATGTTGTGTAATTGATCTGTTCCATCAGCATCGAGGACAGTGAGAACTTAATTATTAGTCATTAATACATAATAAGCTTGTTAAAAAATTATTGAGAAAGGATGAAAGATTGTGTAAATGGGACAATACAACATATTAAAATATTAAATAGTTACAGAGAGAGACCTTTACAATATATCACCCTGGGTTTGAGGATCATCCATCAAATGTGTAATTTGGAATTATTATATTAAAAAATAATTTTCTTTTAAATTTAAATGTCAACCAGAAACAGCTGGCCGTTAAGATCACCTGTTGAATTAATGACTTAAGACATATGTCATTGTAAAGTTAGGTTAGGTATACAACGCTATGTTCCATTGAATGAACTGATACACATTCGATGTGACGTCACTGGCAGACCCACTCAACACTGCAAGACGCCAGGAGCAACAGAATAGGATTAATTAAATCATTTGACATAATACTAAAAACCAATAAGCAAATAAATCATAGTAACACATTAAAGAGAATTTTCATTTAAATTGAGGTTAGGCCCTTTGTCTAGGTGTAACAGATAGGAATAAATCTCACTGAGGTGGTTAATATCAGATTTTTTGTTCATACAATTGTCACTCTGAGAAATGAAAGCCATCTCTTTGAAGAGTCTCTTTGAGTAGTGGGATTCACTGGTTAAAACTCTCACAGAGTCATAGTCCATTTGGTGCTAGAGTGAATGTACATGATCAGCCAAAGCGCATCTTTCAGGGTGGAGTCTGCTATCGCTTTTATGGGAAACAATCCTGTCTTTCAGTTGCCTAGTTGTCTGGCCTATGTAAGTTTTGTCGCAAGAAGAACATGGAATGCAATACACCACGTCTGATTTTGCGAGAATCGGAACTTTGTCCTTTAGGTTAGAGTGAATGGACTTTATGTGAAAAAGCTTACTAACTATAAGGGTGTTGCTCCAAAGTTCTACGCGTTACCTAAAATTCACAAACCAACACTATCTGTCAGACCAATTGTGGCCTCAATTGGTGCACCTACACAGTATGTGGCTTCTTTGGTCACTGATATACTGACAAAAGCCTATGATATAAACAATCAATATTATGTCTCTGATTCCTTCGAAGTCTCACGATGGTTTAACAACACCGTCTTGCCGGATGATTATGTTCTGGCCAGTTTGGATATGGTGTCTCTTTTTAGCAATGTCTATCTACAAGCTTGCCTCAGATCGATTAACAAAAATTGGCACAGAATCGAACTACACACTGGCATCAGCAGGGAGTCTTTCCTGGAGTTGATCACTTTCCTTTTCAACAGTACATATTTTGCATTTGATGGCAGATTCTATAAACAAACTTTTGGTACTCCTATGGGTGCTTCAATTTCTCCAATTTTAGCGAATTATGTCATGGACGACCTGCTGGACACTGTCATTCCCACTCTCTCTTTTAACTTACATTTCATTAAAAAATATGTTGATGACATAATCCTAGCACTTCCTAGAGATAAAGTCACAGAGATAATGGTCGCCATGAACAGTTTTGATCAACATATACAATTCACAATGGAGAATGAGGATGAGGGTAATTCTGTCCCGTTCCTGGATACGAAATTCATCAGGAACTCAAACAACTCCGTCTCAATTGATTGGTACCGTAAACCTTGTAGCTCAGGAAGATTCATTAACTATCTGTCTTACCATAAACAATCAATGAAAATTAATTTGGTCAAACAAATGAAGAATAGAGTTCAAAGAATCTCAGACACAACTTTTCACAACAAGAATTTCAACATTCTGTTCCAGATTTTCAAGGACAACTCTTACCCTACTCCACTCTTAAAAAAGATTGTGTTCAGCACATCAAGGTCCACAGAAGTGTTACAATCACACACTAGCCATAACAACCTAGTCAATCCCCAAATGAACAACCCTGTAACTGCAGCTGATTCACCTCTGGGGTTGGCCCCTGCTGAGGCCACTGTTCCTTTTGTTTTGTACACATCACTACCATATATTAGAGACATTACACCCAAGCTGACTAGTTTTTTCAGTAAAGCTTTCACAAACATTAAAATCGCCAATAGGTCAGTTTTACCCATAAAGTCCATTCACTCTAACCTAAAGGACAAAGTTCCGATTCTCGCAAAATCAGACGTGGTGTATTGCATTCCATGTTCTTCTTGCGACAAAACTTACATAGGCCAGACAACTAGGCAACTGAAAGACAGGATTGTTTCCCATAAAAGCGATAGCAGACTCCACCCTGAAAGATGCGCTTTGGCTGATCATGTACATTCACTCCAGCACCAAATGGACTATGACTCTGTGAGAGTTTTAACCAGTGAATCCCACTACTCAAAGAGACTCTTCAAAGAGATGGCTTTCATTTCTCAGAGTGACAATTGTATGAACAAAAAATCTGATATTAACCACCTCAGTGAGATTTATTCCTATCTGTTACACCTAGACAAAGGGCCTATCCTCAATTTAAATGAAAATTCTCTTTAATGTGTTACTATGATTTATTTGCTTATTGGTTTTTAGTATTATGTCAAATGATTCAATTAATCCTATTCTGTTGCTCCTGGCGTCTTGCAGTGTTGAGTGGGTCTGCTAGTGACGTCACATCGAATGTGTATCAGTTCATTCAATGGAACATAGCGTTGTATACCTAACCTAACTTTACAATGACATATGTCTTAAGTCATTAATTCAACAGGTGATCTTGACGGCCAGCTGTTTCTGGTTGACATTTAAATTTAAAAGAAAATTATTTTTTAATATAATAATTCCAAATTACACATTTGATGGATGATCCTCAAACCCAGGGTGATATATTGTAAAGGTCTCTCTCTGTAACTATTTAATATTTTAATATGTTGTATTGTCCCATTTACACAATCTTTCATCCTTTCTCAATAATTTTTTAACAAGCTTATTATGTATTAATGACTAATAATTAAGTTCTCACTGTCCTCGATGCTGATGGAACAGATCAATTACACAACATTTATCTTTAATAATCTCACCAAAGATGTAAGTTACATTATAGTATTGTCTTATTGTCTTTAACTTGTATATTGATCCATAGTTTCCCTGAAGATGATAATAAACATTATCGAAAGCTCGGATAAACTTTAAAGAGTACACTTTATTTTGCTATATATATATATATATATATATATATATATATATATATATATATATATATATATATATATATATATATATATATATATATATATATATATATATATATATATATATATATATATATATATATATATATATATATATATATATATATATATATATATATATATATATATATATATATATATAAGAAGAATGGACGTTGTTGCTGACAAGTACGAAGACAATTTTGGGAATCGATTTGGGGAATGCAGCAAAAATAAAGTGTACTCTTTAAAGTTTATCCGAGCTTTCGATAATGTTTATTATCATCTTCAGGGAACTATGGATCAATATACAAGTTAAAGACAATAAGACAATACTATAATGTAACTTACATCTTTGGTGAGATTATTAAAGATAAATGTTGTGTAATTGATCTGTTCCATCAGCATCGAGGACAGTGAGAACTTAATTATTAGTCATTAATACATAATAAGCTTGTTAAAAATTATTGAGAAAGGATGAAAGATTGTGTAAATGGGACAATACAACATATTAAAATATTAAATAGTTACAGAGAGAGACTTTTACAATATATCACCCTGGGTTTGAGGATCATCCATCAAATGTGTAATTTGGAATTATTATATTAAAAAATAATTTTCTTTTAAATTTAAATGTCAACCAGAACCAGCTGGCCGTCAAGATCACCTGTTGAATTAATGACTTAAGACATATGTCATTGTAAAGTTAGGTTAGGTATACAACGCTATGTTCCATTGAATGAACTGATCCACATTCGATGTGACGTCACTAGCAGACCCACTCAACACAGCAAGACGCCAGGAGCAACAGAATAGGATTAATTGAATCATTTGACATAATACTAAAAACCAATAAGCAAATAAATCATAGTAACACATTAAAGAGAATTTTCATTTAAATTGAGGTTAGGCCCTTTGTCTAGGTGTAACAGATAGGAATAAATCTCACTGAGGTGGTTAATATCAGATTTTTTGTTCATACAATTATCACTCTGAGAAATGAAAGCCATCTCTTTGAAGAGTCTCTTTGAGTAGTGGGATTCACTGGTTAAAACTCTCACAGAGTCATAGTCCATTTGGTGCTGGAGTGAATGTACATGATCAGCCAAAGCGCATCTTTCAGGGTGGAGTCTGCTATCGCTTTTATGGGAAACAATCCTGTCCTTCAGTTGCCTAGTTGTCTGGCCAATGTAAGTTTTGTCGCAAGAAGAACATGGAATGCAATACACCACGTCTGATTTTGCGAGAATCGGAACTTTGTCCTTTAGGTTAGAGTGAATGGACTTTATGGGTAAAACTGACCTATTGGCAATTTTAATGTTTGTGAAAGCTTTACTGAAAAAACTAGTCAGCTTGGGTGTAATGTCTCTAATATATGGTAGTGATGTGTACAAAACAAAAGGAACAGTGGCCTCAGCAGGGGCCAACCCCAGAGGTGAATCAGCTGCCGTTGCAGGGATATTCATTTGGGGATTGACTAGGTTGTTATGGCTAGTGTGTGATTGTAACACTTCTGTGGACCTTGATGTGCTGAACAGAATCTTTTTTAAGAGTGGAGTAGGGTAAGAGTTGTCCTTGAAAATCTGGAGCAGAATGTTGAAATTCTTGTTGTGAAAAGTTGTGTCTGAGATTCTTTGAACTCTATTCTTCATTTGTTTGACCAAATTAATTTTCATTGATTGTTTATGGTAAGACAGATAGTTAATGAATCTTCCTGAGCTACAAGGTTTACGGTACCAATCAATTGAGACGGAGTTGTTTGAGTTCCTGATGAATTTCGTATCCAGGAACGGGACAGAATTACCCTCATCCTCATTCTCCATTGTGAATTGTATATGTTGATCAAAACTGTTCATGGCGACCATTATCTCTGTGACCTTATCTCTAGGAAGTGCTAGGATTATGTCATCAACATATTTTTTAATGAAATGTAAGTTAAAAGAGAGAGTGGGAATGACAGTGTCCAGCAGGTCGTCCATGACATAATTCGCTAAAATTGGAGAAATTGAAGCACCCATAGGAGTACCAAAAGTTTGTTTATAGAATCTGCCATCAAATGCAAAATATGTACTGTTGAAAAGGAAAGTGATCAACTCCAGGAAAGACTCCCTGCTGATGCCAGTGTGTAGTCCGATTCTGTGCCAATTTTTGTTAATCGATCTGAGGCAAGCTTGTAGATAGACATTGCTAAAAAGAGACACCACATCCAAACTGGCCAGAACATAATCATCCGGCAAGACGGTGTTGTTAAACAATCGTGAGACTTCGAAGGAATCAGAGACATAATATTGATTGTTTATATCATAGGCTTTTGTCAGTATATCAGTGACCAAAGAAGCCACATACTGTGTAGGTGCACCAATTGAGGCCACAATTGGTCTGACAGATAGTGTTGGTTTGTGAATTTTAGGTAACGCGTAGAACTTTGGAGCAACACCCTTATAGTTAGTAAGCTTTTTCTTGGTCGCTTCATCAATTTGGTTAGTGGTTTTTAACTTTTTAACAATATCATTGCACTTTCTCTGAATGGACAACGTAGGGTCTCTTGCAATTTCCTCATAAGAATTACTATCTTGAATTAGTTCATTAGAAAGTTGGAGGTAATGGTCTTTGTACATAATAACCGATACGTTACCTTTATCAGAGTTAGTCAGCACAATGTTAGGATTGTCTTTAAGGAACCTTTTAGACTTTTTGTATAAATTGTAGAGAACCGAATTACTGTGAGAGCTTTTGTGAACATGATTGGTGATAATGTTAGTGGCTTGTGCTGTTAAGATGTTCCTGTCTGAAGGACTGTTAGATTGTGAAATAATATGATCAACATCAGCCAAAATATTTTTGATAGGGACATCTCTGCCAACCTGTGGCTCAAGACAGAATTTAGGCCCCAGAGAGAGAAACCTTAAAATGTCCTCAGGAATACTTACATCAGGAATGAAGCTATTTATAGCAACTTCGCTGCCAGACAGCAAAGGGCTTACAACAGACTTTTTCATAACCTAAAAGCAAAAAATTGTAACAAATTACAAAAATTAAAAAATGATTCTCTTTATAATAAACTTGATACTAAACCTAACTGGATACGAAATCTCACTGATGTAAGTATTCCTGAGGACATTTTAAGGTTTCTCTCTCTGGGGCCTAAATTCTGTCTTGAGCCACAGGTTGGCAGAGATGTCCCTATCAAAAATATTTTGGCTGATGTTGATCATATTATTTCACAATCTAACAGTCCTTCAGACAGGAACATCTTAACAGCACAAGCCACTAACATTATCACCAATCATGTTCACAAAAGCTCTCACAGTAATTCGGTTCTCTACAATTTATACAAAAAGTCTAAAAGGTTCCTTAAAGACAATCCTAACATTGTGCTGACTAACTCTGATAAAGGTAACGTATCGGTTATTATGTACAAAGACCATTACCTCCAACTTTCTAATGAACTAATTCAAGATAGTAATTCTTATGAGGAAATTGCAAGAGACCCTACGTTGTCCATTCAGAGAAAGTGCAATGATATTGTTAAAAAGTTAAAAACCACCAACCAAATTGATGAAGCGACCAAGAAAAAGCTTACTAACTATAAGGGTGTTGCTCCAAAGTTCTACGCGTTACCTAAAATTCACAAACCAACACTATCTGTCAGACCAATTGTGGCCTCAATTGGTGCACCTACACAGTATGTGGCTTCTTTGGTCACTGATATACTGACAAAAGCCTATGATATAAACAATCAATATTATGTCTCTGATTCCTTCGAAGTCTCACGATTGTTTAACAACACCGTCTTGCCGGATGATTATGTTCTGGCCAGTTTGGATGTGGTGTCTCTTTTTAGCAATGTCTATCTACAAGCTTGCCTCAGATCGATTAACAAAAATTGGCACAGAATCGAACTACACACTGGCATCAGCAGGGAGTCTTTCCTGGAGTTGATCACTTTCCTTTTCAACAGTACATATTTTGCATTTGATGGCAGATTCTATAAACAAACTTTTGGTACTCCTATGGGTGCTTCAATTTCTCCAATTTTAGCGAATTATGTCATGGACGACCTGCTGGACACTGTCATTCCCACTCTCTCTTTTAACTTACATTTCATTAAAAAATATGTTGATGACATAATCCTAGCACTTCCTAGAGATAAGGTCACAGAGATAATGGTCGCCATGAACAGTTTTGATCAACATATACAATTCACAATGGAGAATGAGGATGAGGGTAATTCTGTCCCGTTCCTGGATACGAAATTCATCAGGAACTCAAACAACTCCGTCTCAATTGATTGGTACCGTAAACCTTGTAGCTCAGGAAGATTCATTAACTATCTGTCTTACCATAAACAATCAATGAAAATTAATTTGGTCAAACAAATGAAGAATAGAGTTCAAAGAATCTCAGACACAACTTTTCACAACAAGAATTTCAACATTCTGCTCCAGATTTTCAAGGACAACTCTTACCCTACTCCACTCTTAAAAAAGATTCTGTTCAGCACATCAAGGTCCACAGAAGTGTTACAATCACACACTAGCCATAACAACCTAGTCAATCCCCAAATGAATATCCCTGCAACGGCAGCTGATTCACCTCTGGGGTTGGCCCCTGCTGAGGCCACTGTTCCTTTTGTTTTGTACACATCACTACCATATATTAGAGACATTACACCCAAGCTGACTAGTTTTTTCAGTAAAGCTTTCACAAACATTAAAATTGCCAATAGGTCAGTTTTACCCATAAAGTCCATTCACTCTAACCTAAAGGACAAAGTTCCGATTCTCGCAAAATCAGACGTGGTGTATTGCATTCCATGTTCTTCTTGCGACAAAACTTACATTGGCCAGACAACTAGGCAACTGAAAGACAGGATTGTTTCCCATAAAAGCGATAGCAGACTGCACCCTGAAAGATGCGCTTTGGCTGATCATGTACATTCACTCCAGCACCAAATGGACTATGACTCTGTGAGAGTTTTAACCAGTGAATCCCACTACTCAAAGAGACTCTTCAAAGAGATGGCTTTCATTTCTCAGAGTGATAATTGTATGAACAAAAAATCTGATATTAACCACCTCAGTGAGATTTATTCCTATCTGTTACACCTAGACAAAGGGCCTAACCTCAATTTAAATGAAAATTCTCTTTAATGTGTTACTATGATTTATTTGCTTATTGGTTTTTAGTATTATGTCAAATGATTCAATTAATCCTATTCTGTTGCTCCTGGCGTCTTGCTGTGTTGAGTGGGTCTGCTAGTGACGTCACATCGAATGTGGATCAGTTCATTCAATGGAACATAGCGTTGTATACCTAACCTAACTTTACAATGACATATGTCTTAAGTCATTAATTCAACAGGTGATCTTGACGGCCAGCTGGTTCTGGTTGACATTTAAATTTAAAAGAAAATTATTTTTTAATATAATAATTCCAAATTACACATTTGATGGATGATCCTCAAACCCAGGGTGATATATTGTAAAAGTCTCTCTCTGTAACTATTTAATATTTTAATATGTTGTATTGTCCCATTTACACAATCTTTCATCCTTTCTCAATAATTTTTAACAAGCTTATTATGTATTAATGACTAATAATTAAGTTCTCACTGTCCTCGATGCTGATGGAACAGATCAATTACACAACATTTATCTTTAATAATCTCACCAAAGATGTAAGTTACATTATAGTATTGTCTTATTGTCTTTAACTTGTATATTGATCCATAGTTCCCTGAAGATGATAATAAACATTATCGAAAGCTCGGATAAACTTTAAAGAGTACACTTTATTTTTGCTGCATTCCCCAAATCGATTCCCAAAACTATATATATATATATATATATATATATATAAACAATGGGAGTTTCTTGGGGTATCGGTCGTCTTGAAGGGCTAGGAAATAAAAATCTCTTTTTCCACTAAGCCGAGCTTTCGGCAATTATTTATTGCCTTCGTCAGGGCTACAACAATATAAAAGATCTTATTATTATGAATAATCAAAACTATGACTGGGACATATAAATTTTTAACTATAACTTACTTGCAAAGTGAGAATTTTATAGTCGAAAAGCTTTCAAATTGTCGGAAAATTGTTATTATTCTATTTTGACTATCAAACTGTACAGAATATAAATGTTAAAAATATGGAAAAATAATTAATAAACAATAATTGATAGATATAAGAAAAATAGAAGAGATAGAAGAATATGTAGAATAAAATTTTGAAGTGTATAAATACTAGTTTCTCATAGACATTGATTTTTGGTGTCATCACTAGACCAGTTAGGTAATTTTAGGAATAAATTTAATTAGATGTAAGTAGGTTCGAATAAATACTACTGAGATCTTGAATATCCTTTCTTTTATTTAGGCATAAAGGTTCTTGAGATATCTCTACCATTTCCAGAAACAAACGTTTATTTAAATTTTGTTCATGAATAATCACTTGTGAATTTCCAAAATCAAAATCGTGTCCTTCTTTAGTAGAATGTTCTGAAAGAGCACAAGAAAGAATAGTTCTTCTACAATCACTTTTATGTCGTGTTATCCTATCTTTTAATACAGTTGATGTTTGACCGATATAAACTTGATTACATTGTTCGCAAGGAATTTTATAGATTACTGAAGATTGTTTTAAAGTTTCATCTTTGTCTTTGACTTTAGAGTATAAATTGCCTATTTTATTGATATGTTTGTGTGCAATTTTTATGTCTGGTATAATTTCTAATATTTTGATTACTTTTTGTGAGACACTTTTAATATATGGTAAGGTGTACCATTTCTAGATACTCTAGTGATAAGAAATGATCAAAATAAAATCCAACTTGATTGGTATTCTAAACCAACAAGCTCAGGTAGATATATCAACTTCAATTCCTACCATACAACAAAAATGAAAATAAATGTTATATTAGGATTACGCCGAAGAATTGAGAGAATTTCCCACCCTGAATTTAGAGAAAATAACATAAAAAAACTTTATAATATAATGAAAGATAACTCTTATCCAGATGCTTTTCTCAAAAAATATTTATACAATACGTCACTTATTACAAATAATTCTATGGGGAATAACCAACAAAATAATAATATTATAATAAATAGTAATGATCCTCAGATACAAAATAAAATATATTATTTTGCATTACCATATATTAAAAGTGTCTCACAAAAAGTAATCAAAATATTAGAAATTATACCAGACATAAAAATTGCACACAAACATATCAATAAAATAGGCAATTTATACTCTAAAGTCAAAGACAAAGATGAAACTTTAAAACAATCTTCAGTAATCTATAAAATTCCTTGCGAACAATGTAATCAAGTTTATATCGGTCAAACATCAACTGTATTAAAAGATAGGATAACACGACATAAAAGTGATTGTAGAAGAACTATTCTTTCTTGTGCTCTTTCAGAACATTCTACTAAAGAAGGACACGATTTTGATTTTGGAAATTCACAAGTGATTATTCATGAACAAAATTTAAATAAACGTTTGTTTCTAGAAATGGTAGAGATATCTCAAGAACCTTTATGCCTAAATAAAAGAAAGGATATTCAAGATCTCAGTAGTATTTATTCGAACCTACTTACATCTAATTAAATTTATTCCTAAAATTACCTAACTGGTCTAGTGATGACACCAAAAATCAATGTCTATGAGAAACTAGTATTTATACACTTCAAAATTTTATTCTACATATTCTTCTATCTCTTCTATTTTTCTTATATCTATCAATTATTGTTTATTAATTATTTTTCCATATTTTTAACATTTATATTCTGTACAGTTTGATAGTCAAAATAGAATAATAACAATTTTCCGACAATTTGAAAGCTTTTCGACTATAAAATTCTCACTTTGCAAGTAAGTTATAGTTAAAAATTTATATGTCCCAGTCATAGTTTTGATTATTCATAATAATAAGATCTTTTATATTGTTGTAGCCCTGACGAAGGCAATAAATAATTGCCGAAAGCTCGGCTTAGTAGAAAAAGAGATTTTGATTTCCTAGCCCTTCAAGACGACCGATACCCCAAGAAACTCCCATTGTTTATAAATTCTCCGGTCAAGATACTCTGTAAATATATATATATATATATATATATATATATATATATATATATATATATATATATATATATATATATATATATATATATGTATATATATATATATATATATATATATATATATATATATATATATATATGTATTTTTCTTTGGAAGGCTTCCTATATATATTTATTATTCACAACCAACTGGTATGACATAAAAGTTTATATGCACCACGGGTACTAATAGATATATAAACCCTCGGGCTAGAGGCACTCGGCTTTGTAACACTGTCGCCCTCAGGGCATAATCATCTACTTAGTACCCTCGGACAGATTAGGTCGTTCGCAGAACTCCATGTGTTTATAAATCCCATTAGTTTAACTATCTTTAAAAATAAAACTCTTCCCACGAAAGGTGAGCTTGAACAAAGATTATGAATTTGCTATTGATATTCTTACACATAAAGATTTTCCTTTATGATATTTTTGAATAGGTAAGTAATACATCTATCTCTGGATTGTCTTAATTAGAAATGTAACAGATATTAGGTTAGTTTCTGGAGATATCATATCTACTCCTTAATAATTTTTTTCCATGGATGTATTTGGTATCCGAATCATCAACTCTTCTTCTAGCCTAAATATACAAGAATCAATGTTTTTTTGGGTGGTTTTGAAAAAGTTACATTAATAATGAATCGAAACTACTACCTATTAGATGAAATATTATTGCAAAAGCGCATAGAGTCCAGAAAAATAGGGATAGCCGTTTACTGATGAACGCACACTCTACTATTGGAACAGGGAACTTGCAAATTTTTTTTTTATTTCAAAAATGAGTTGTACTACACTAAAGACTTAGTCATACCAAATATCGAACATTAAAAATCAGCCGTTAATTTTTTATAAATATTTGAAGTTACACTCGAAACATCGCCATATGAAACGACCAATTAGTGTGACGTCACTGGACAACAAAATTCCGTTGACAGTGACGAGCACTTCGAACTTCGAGCAGGTAGATTTAGATTATGGTTATGTTGTTATGTATGCCATTTACGATAGATTTGACAATGGCGATACCAGCAGCACATGCCGTGGCGGCGGCGCGACCCGATTATTACTGCCTTGTGACGTCACGACTCATGAGAAAACGTTTTTGATCGCGTCATGAATTTCGAATTATTTGGTATTTTCAATTGAAGATTTTGGACACCAGAGATAAAATATTACTTTTTTTCCTAATTGCATCAATTATTAGGATGTTTGTTATTGTGTTTTATAATTTATTCCATATTTAATTTCTTGTGCAAGTTCCCTATTGACTATTGACACAAAAAATATTGCTTTTGTGACCCTAGAAAAACAGTTTACGGTAATAAATAGGGAACGCAAAAGCCAATAAGTATCAGTCGTGAAATACATCGGTGTCAATAAAACAACACTTGATATTTGATTTAGCATTTCATTTCGCACTGCCACAAAAACTTGGATTTTTTAACTTGAATACTCATGATAAGATAACACTCCACTATCAAAAAACTTGTTGAAATGTAATGTCCCTATAGGAAAGTTAAATGGTATCAAAAATTTGCACATTTCGGCCGTTTTTCAAAAAATTGCAAAACTCTTATGCTACTAGGTTCACCTAATCTTGCACAATTTTGCTCACCTATTTCCAATTTTTTCACGGTGTTATGGGAAAAGTTATGAGGTGTGAAAAATGTGCACTTTCCCCCCCGTTTGACTAAAACTTGAAAAATTCTTATACACGCTTCGGCTAATTTTGCACAATTTTGCACACCTATTTTCAAACTTTTCACACTCCTCTGGGGAAAGTTATAAGGTATCAAATATTTGCATTTTCCCACCTGTTTTTCCAAAAATGGATAAATTCATATGCTACTCGGTTCACCTATTTGGCACAATTTTGCACATTTCTCTGGGAAAAGTTATATGTGGTATTAAAAAATGGCACTTTTCCCCCAGTTTGTCAAAAAATTGAAAAATGCCTATGCTACTCGGTTCACTTAATTTTGCACACCTATTTTCAAATTTTGCACACTCTGCTGGGGAGGGATAGCTATGAGGTATCAAAAATTTGCATCCCTCCCCGTATGTCAAACAATTGAAAAACTCTTATGCTACTCGGTTCACCTAGTTTTGCACACCTATTTTCAAATTCTGCGTACTCCTCTGGAGGAAATTATGAGGTCAAAAACTTCAATGCTGTTCGCTTGGGTAGTTTGCACGAACAGTATACCTATACGAATATAACTGGTCTTAAAAAAAAACCGTATCAAAGATGGCTATTCTTTTTTAAACGTATGTCTTAGCACTATTTTTCTTCAATTTTGTCATCGAATTATGTGTCAAAATTTCATGTCAAAAATTCTGACCAATAAAGAAACAACAATGCGACGTAGGTTTTCGTAATCTAAGCACTCTTTGATGATTTTTTTTCTGAAGACCCGTTATAATATTAGGATTTGTATATTTATTATCAAAAATCAACTATTTAAAACAATGTTGTGCATAATTAGCCGAATTGAGTAACATAACAATTTTCCAATTTTTCGAAAAACGGGGTAAATAGTGCACATTTTTGATACCTTTTAACTTATAACTTTTCCCAGAATAGTGTGAAAATTTTTAAAATTGGTGTGCAAAATTAGGTGAACCGAGTAGCATAAGAATTTTTCAAGTTTTAGACAAACGGGGGGGAAAATGCTAATAGGCTCGTTCAGTGAACTTTCATTAACCACGTTTTTTCATATTTTGATGAAGTATTACTCACATATAGCTCACAAAAAAAAATTCACCTCAATTGGATAAATATTAAAAAAGTTATGTGTCTTTGAATATTAAAACATTATGCTTCAGAAATATATGCCTAGAGATGGTATGACGTCATCTCTCGAGTCGAGATAGGCTAAAGGCCGTCACACACGGTTTTGCATAACGCAGTGTCAACTGGGACACAGTTTCCGAGTTTGCGAATCTAAAGTCTGTTTTTTTTTAAAGATAATTCCCCAAGTCAAAAATTTAGTAGTTCTGGTTTATCTTCACCATCTTGGTCCCACGGTCGTTCCTCAATAATGTCGTCCTCTGCTTCAGACTCCTCATCATCAAAATTTCCCTTGGTATCAGTTTCTACTTCCTCCATTAACATAAGCAATCGAGGTTAATCTTTTTCATAACTCATAATTGTACAAATTACCGGAGGTGGAAATATTCTGAAACACCACCATCGGCAAATCGCCAGCAGTGGCGCCAAGTCCACCAGGCCCGAAAATATTACCAAGCCGCTCAATAAAATATTTAGCACATAACACTTCCACGGTGCCGACACCAGCTGAATTTAGCTACACGCAATTTGGAGCGTTTTGATAATTTATTCAAATATGAACAAGGGCTCGGAAAATGATGAAATTTTGCAAAACTGCTAAATTAATCAAAAAATCATATAACAAATAAAAATAACAGAAAATCCTCGTTAGAGCTGTTTATGTTAAAGCGTTTAAATTTGACGACAAAGAAGTTTGTAGACTCTTGCATATAAATCGGGAACAAATCTGACAATGTGTCAAAGTTAATTATATTCAGTGTTTGTATAGATGTTGGCTGATATAGAAACAGAGGAAAAATTTGTCTTTATGTGTCAAATTTGACAGGTACACTTATACATTTTCCGCACGGAGTACCGAAAAGTGTAACTTTGAGAACGAAAATGCGTGGGGAAAAGTACTACTTTGCGCACGCTCGTAGGAAACATCTATTTACCGAACAAGTGCGGAAAAAAAAATTTCTGCAAGTGTTAGGTACAATACTTTTCCTACAGGTGTAAAAATGTATTTTTTTTTCTGACATATCAGTGCGTTATAGTTATTTTCCTAACAAGTGCGGAAAGTATCATTTTTCCGCACGCGATTGTCGTTAGCCAAACGACGCGAAGCGGAGTTCGGAAAGACATCGAGTGCGGAAAAATTACTTTCCGCAAGTGTTAGGAACACGATTTTTCCTACGAGCAGACAATAAAAAACAAATATGAATCTATATTGAGCAATAAACAACATTATTTATTTATTATAGACAACTTTATTGGTGAATGTACAATTATCAGCAGATTGTAAATTTATCGCTGATGCAAATTGTCGGTGAAGCACATGATGATGGTATCGATCAGATTTCTCCCCAAAGTTTCTACTGTCGACTATTGGTGATTACTTCTAAGATAACGGGTCTTCAAAAAAAAAAAAATTGAATATTGCTATGATTTTTTAAACGTATATGTCTTAACATGTTTCTTCAATTTTGTCAATAACCGTTAATGTCAAAAAATGTCATGTCGAAAATCCTGACCAATAAAGGAACAATAATGCGACTCACCTACGTTCAAAAAACCATAGCAAACTTTGATTGTTTTTTTTTTTGTTTGAAGACCCGATAGAATCTGCAACATTTGTTTAATATTTGCTTTTGCTAAATCTACAATCTGCTGAAAATTGTACATTCATCATTCACCATTGTTTGCATATTGTGGGTATTTCTTCATCCAGGAAGAGATGGCGTGCGGAAAAATGTTTCCACACTAGTGCGGAAAAACTACTCTTTCCGCAGGCCAACGCGTGTGGAAAAAGGGCTTTTTCCGTACGCTCGAAGGAAAAAAAAAATTCCGCACTGACAGCCGTGCGGAAAAACTTTTTCCGTACTGATATGCGTGCGGTAAAAGTTTTACCGCACCATGCGGGAAAACTCATTTTCCGCACGCATATCAGTGCGGAAAATCGATTTTTCCGCACGGCTGTAGGAAATAGTTATTTTCCTAACAAGTGCGGAAAGTGATACTCTCCCGCACGCGACTGCCGTTGACCCGAACGACGCGAAGCGGAGTTCGGGCAAGCAGTCGAGTGCGGGAAAGACACTTTCCGCATGAGTAAGGAACATTATTTTTTTCTACGAGCGCGTTCAAATATAAAAATGAAAGTTAAGTAAATTCCAAGCGATATATTATTGAAGAAATCGTTCAATTACAATAGTTATTTATGTATCAAGGGTACTAAGTAGATGATTATGCCCTGAGGGCGACAGTGTTACAAAGCCGAGTGCCTCTAGCCCGAGGGTTTATATATCTATTAGTACCCGTGGTGCATATAAACTTTTATGTCATACCAGTTGGTTGTGAATAATAAATATATATAGGAAGCCTTCCAAAGAAAAATACATATATATATATATATATATATATATATATATATATATATATATATATATATATATATAAACATATAAACTTTTATGTCATAGGTGAACCTAGTAGCATAAGAGTTTTTTAATTTTTTGAAAAAACGGCCGAAATGTGCAAATTTTTGATACCATTTAACTTTCCTATAGGGACATTACATTTCAACAAGTTTTTTGATAGTGGAGTGTTATCTTATCATGAGTATTCAAGTTAAAAAATCCAAGTTTTTGTGGCAGTGCGAAATGAAATGCTAAATCAAATATCAAGTGTTGTTTTATTGACACCGACGTATTTCACGACTGATACTTATTGGCTTTTGCGTTCCCTATTTATTACCGTAAACTGTTTTTCTAGGGTCACAAAAGCAATATTTTTTGTGTCAATAGGGAACTTGCACAAGAAATTAAATATGGAATAAATTATAAAACACAATAACAAACATCCTAATAATTGATGCAATTAGGAAAAAAAGTAATATTTTATCTCTGGTGTCCAAAATCTTCAATTGAAAATACCAAATAATTCGAAATTCATGACGCGATCAAAAACGTTTTCTCATGAGTCGTGACGTCACAAGGCAGTAATAATCGGGTCGCGCCGCCGCCACGGCATGTGCTGCTGGTATCGCCATTGTCAAATCTATCGTAAATGGCATACATAACAACATAACCATAATCTAAATCTACCTGCTCGAAGTTCGAAGTGCTCGTCACTGTCAACGGAATTTTGTTGTCCAGTGACGTCACACTAATTGGTCGTTTCATATGGCGATGTTTCGAGTGTAACTTCAAATATTTATAAAAAATTAACGGCTGATTTTTAATGTTCGATATTTGGTATGACTAAGTCTTTAGTGTAGTACAACTCATTTTTGAAATAAAAAAAAAAATGTGCAAGTTCCCTGTTCCAATAGTAGAGTGTGCGTTCATCAGTAAACGGCTATCCCTATTTTTCTGGACTCTATGCGCTTTTGCAATAATATTTCATCTAATAGGTAGTAGTTTCGATTCATTATTAATGTAACTTTTTCAAAACCACCCAAAAAAACATTGATTCTTGTATATTTAGGCTAGAAGAAGAGTTGATGATTCGGATACCAAATACATCCATGGAAAAAAATTATTAAGGAGTAGATATGATATCTCCAGAAACTAACCTAATATCTGTTACATTTCTAATTAAGACAATCCAGAGATAGATGTATTACTTACCTATTCAAAAATATCATAAAGGAAAATCTTTATGTGTAAGAATATCAATAGCAAATTCATAATCTTTGTTCAAGCTCACCTTTCGTGGGAAGAGTTTTATTTTTAAAGATAGTTAAACTAATGGGATTTATAAACACATGGAGTTCTGCGAACGACCTAATCTGTCCGAGGGTAAAAATCACTTGAAAGCCAAAAAAGTATCGAATTTTATAGCTTCAAGATTATTTTGCTGTAACCCGACTTTGTCGAATCTCAAGCCTGGTACTAAGGGATAGTCAATGGGCTTCCGAAGTGGTACCCAGAGAGTGGTTCCTCTTGCTTATTGAAACAGATGTTGAGGCCAGCTAACTTCAGTTATCGCCAATTCACCACCAGTTTTTACTACTAGTTATCGTCGGAAAAATACGCAAAATCGCAACGAGTTCTCGATCCGTTCCTCACCCTCTAGTTCATCTGCCGCCCGGTGTTTTAGTAAAAGCTCTCCAAAGAGGTGATAGTTTATTTTTAATTTCAGTTACATTGAAGGGTCGGATTTGGAACCAGATCTTTCAATTGGGCAAATATTCTCTTTTCTCTCTTTTTTCTTTAGTTTAATTTGTTTATATTCCATTATATTTCATTAATGGATTGTTTTAGTTTCTTTATATTTTACCTTAGGTACCTTTTTTTTTTCTTCAATTAAATAACGCTAACTTTTCTTTTTACTCATAAATAAATTAATTTTAATCTTTTAAAATTAGTCTCTCCTTTTCTGGTTTCAAAATTCCCCTTACTGGTAGTGCGGTTAAAGGAGGTGTTTGCAGCTTCAGCAGGAGAGTAGTAAGTGGTACTAATTTTGAGTCTCTAATAACACCTTCCAAATGAACTTTTCAGCATAATTCACCACGAAATTTTGAGATGTGACAGAATTATTCACAAATGCAGTTTGAATATTTGAATCCAACCATGTACTAAATTCGAGCAAATTTTCTAAATGATTAAATAAACCCATACGATATTTTATAGTCCTCCGTATACATAATCATGAGAATATTTTAATTTCGGATCGTAAATATACAGAAAGCTATCCCTGTTGCCATTATATTGCTCTTAACTTGATTATATCGAATCGCTTACATACGAGACAAGCTGAGGCAATCTTTTTTTAATGAATAAATATTTTTCTCTCTCTGCTTTTATCCGGTATCTACAGTTTTAACAAGCTCGAAAAAACATATCGGATTCCTGTTAAGTTCTTTCGGTTGCAATTAGCTTTGTAATGCAAACAATTCTTTTGTGCCTGAAATAAAGTGAATAGTAATTTATTTCCACTCCGTCGACTTTGGAAAGAAATATACAAAGCTATCTCCTTATTTAAAAAAATGCTCTACATTTATGTTACTTGTGAATTACCTACCTAACACTGATTGACTATTCAAAGACAAATTGTTGCTTTCAATTAAACCCCGTATATGTGTATTTTAAAAATCCTACACAATGTTCTCTAATTCTCTTCCGAAATAGTTTCGCTACTGCTGAATATAGTATGCAAGCGTCAGACGGAACTTGAACAATAATACAACCTTTTCACTCATTAGATATACGTATAAAGCAAATTTACCTTTATTAAGAGAGAGGGTCTATGTAAAATACATTTTATTATATTTGTATTATTTAGATTTAGAGACGTCTAGCGGCTAGAAGCTTTAATCGACATAAGGAGTTAAGGTTTGCAGACCTCCTTGACATTGTGGTACCTCCATTGCACACCAATAGAGGACGCCAGAAAGCAGGGAGGGATGGGCTCTGTGAGACCGGCCCGGGAAAATTTCGGGTCAAGCGGCCCACTTGACACTTCATGTGTAGGAGTTAAATTTTTTGGTAAAACAGAAAATAACTTTTATAATTTCTTCGTTATCTATTTAATTGAGTAGGGTTTTTTCTATGTTCATAAGCTTGAAAGATTCAAGCCTTCTCGCCATCTAACCTATTTTTAATATATTTGAGAATGGAAATAGTTAATTTCCTAACAAGTGCCCAAAATAGTACTTTCTCGCACGCCAAACCAGTTAGGCGAACGACGCGAAACGGAGTTCGGATAGGCTTCAAGTGCGGGAAGGAGACTTTGCAAAGTGTTGGGAACAATATCTTTCGTACGAGCTAAATATCACATAAAAAAAATTAAAAAACTATCAAATGGTGTTTGTATGATATAGAAACGGAGGAAATGCGTGCGCAGAAGTCCTACTTTGCGCACACTCGTAGAAATACGATCTTTCACATGTCACCTGGGTGATTGCCACAGTTAAAATGTGTATCGGATTAGATACACTGTGGCTAAAACTGTTACCTGGTACAGATAATATTTCAAAATAGCGACGTTACCGCAATACAAATACACGCAATCCTTATAGGAGCAAGTTTTTGTTGTATCTTTAAAATCTATAGGCACATTCTCTGATCTCATCCTGAGCAACTATGAGTGGAAATGTCAGCTCTACTCTAGCGTTTTCTGGAGAGATAATTTGTAAAGGACCCAATTACCAGCAAAAATGAATATTTTCTCTGACTAAATATTGCAACCAATTCAGATATCAAGAGCATACTTCTGTTGGGTAGTGGGCCATATCACGTTATTTTTCCAAAATATGTCGGGTTGAAAATTGCTATATCAGCACAGAGGTCTTTCTATATTTTTTGGCATATTTAGACATTGATTCACATAACATATTCACAAATACCATATTCATAACCACATTGTACGTTTGAGTTTGAACCCTCCATCTTGTATAGAGCCTCATCAGAAGCTTTTTCATCAAAAATCTTTTCAACTCGTCTTTGTCTTCAAAAATAGTTTCTAATTCAACGTGAAATCCACGTTCATCCAGTACTTTATTAACTAAAGACGATCTTAGGATGAAAAGTAGGTGAACACAAAAATTTTTGGTAATATTTAAAATATATTTTCATTGTTCGTAACCATTCAGTCGACCGGCCCACCGGAAAATTTCCCAGTCTCCCGCCTGTCCCATCCCTCCCTGCCAGAAAGGCAGTTGTGAATAACAGGTACCTTGGCGTTTTCAAAGACATTTCTCTGTTTGATATTTAAGGCTCAGCCTGCTATCCAATCTATACTTTCAAGAAGATAGAGGATTGGGTGCCAGAAGCCAAAAGGACAATTTTTTGGAGACATGCAGTTATTTTCAGTTGGAAGGAGGGTCTACCATCTTTAAAAAAGAGACACACAATTTTATAAAATGTTGTTGTCTGCTAATAAAGGGGATGATAAATTTACAATTGCCCGTATTATTGTGAGAATTTCATCTGTCAAAACTGGTATTCCAACAATAAATTGACATGTTTTGATTGTTGATTTGAACCAATCAGATTGTAATTACGCGATAATTTGCACTAGTGCAAATTATCAGATAATTGCATACTAACTGGTGCGAAAACTGGTGTTTTGACAAAAAATTTAAATTTTTGATTTATGAAATTCTCTCATTAAATACAACTCGTCCAATGGAAATATATTTATAATTTTCGACAAATTTGCACTCATGCGTTTTTAACTGAAAAAGGCACTCGTGCGCACTTTCTCAACTAAAAATGCATTCGGGCAAATTTCCCAAAAATATCAATAATTTCCATTGCACTAGTTATATTACTATTGATTATTCCACTCATGACGAAATAGACGAATCAAACAACGTCATTTTTTAAATACATTTTGTTTAAATACGTGATTATTGCACAAGAGCCTGTTTATTCGCGATTGAATTTTTGTTTACCTTTTTTTGACAGAATTTTGATAGAAATATTCTGACATTTTATCATAAATAGAGCTCTTTGTTGCTTGCTTTATACCTAATTATTCAGGAAATAATCTAGCCGTATATCACTCACTTGATAAATTTGAATGGATTAAACTATCCAAATATTTTCTGCATTCTTTTGCTTTTTGGCAAATAGTTTCATGCACGTCGTAATCGTGCTTCAAAATAACCAGATAAGATAATTTTGCGTTCAAGCGTTCTTTTCTTGAAAAACTGCATCCGTTAATTTTCATATTTTTCTAGAAGAACCCTCCTCCACCTTCGATGTCGCAAAAAACATGAAAATCAACACGCTTTCATCCATTACCCCCGATAATTGCACAGTAACTGGTGTTTTGACATTTTTTGATTCATGAAACTCTCTCATAAAATACAACTCGTGCAATGGAATAGTACATCCTTTAACAAGTGTGGAATAAGCAAAATTCTACACGAGAGGTTTATTCCCCGAGCCGGAGGCGAGGGGAACGGCTATTCGAGTGTAGAATATTGAATTCCACACGTGTTTTAGATTATACTTTTTCTACGACATCAAATCAAACAACGGTAACAACCAATGTGAGTGCGACATGAACATTCAACTCTTGTTGTCATTCCATATTTTTATTTTTTGACAATATGTCAAAAAGCGTTTTCTATTTTCCATCCATTTTTGTTCAAAAAAGCTGCAAATTACAATATTTTTTTCCACGAGCGTGCGGAAAATTGTACTTTTCCGCACGCAGCGGAAAATTGTACTTTTCCGCACGCATTTTAGGTCATGAAAGTACCACTTTTCCGTACTAGTACTTTTCCGCCGGAAAAGTGTTTACTTTTCGGCATTGATTGCGGAAAAGTAGAATACCTACCTGAAATTTTTAGGTATACAGGTACTTACAGGTATACAGGTATACTATAGGTACAGGTACGAAAAAGTGAGAAAAAAAAATCTTAAATTGATAAATATGTACTTAGGTGAAAATATTAACTTTCATCTCGTAGAAAAAATAGTGTTTCTAACTCGTGCGGAAAAGTGGTACTTTCCGCACTAGTTAGGATATAGGTATACTATTGCTGCACTTCTTGACAAATTAATACAAATCGTCAATATTATTTCATTTCATAGTAATTCTTAGTTTTTTTGGTATTTCTGCAGTTTGCGTAGTGCAGTTGGTGTAGTTTTCAACTGTAATGTTAGATGGCATCAAAGGTACTCATTCCATAACAAGTGATGGAATAAATATTCTTTCACTAATGATGGAATGAAGCTTTTCATTGTAGATTGTAGATTGTAGATTGCGGGGGAGTCGTTTCGGCTTTTCAGCCGCTCAGCACTGCTATCTTAGCAGATATTTTGTACGTGACTCTACATCTTAATTTGTCTCCAGGAAGCGTAGACTTCTGCCGAAGGAAGCTATTTTCCTGGGTGTCAGTTGGCCCTTCTGGTGATAGTGTTGCCCCCTCGAGGAATTTCAGCCTCTTGCAGAATTGGGCTGGACATTCGCAGAGCAGGTGCTCTGCAGTCTCTATTGCGTCTGAGCAGCATCTGCAGAGATCGTTTTCCACTCTGCCCATTAACCTTAAATGGTATTTTACTGGGCAGTGTCCTGTGAGCAGTCCCACCACCAATCTGATGTCTGATCTGCTCATGTTTAGAAGCTTTTCAGCTCTTTTTGCTGAAAGGGTAATAAACCTTTTTGACTGTCTGAGTCCCAGTGTGTGCCTCCAATATGATGACAGTTGGTCTTTCTTCCATTTATTGAATTCTTCCATGATGTGGCTTTTCATTAAGCCACAGTAGGGCTCTGGTCCATGGTATGGTGTTGAGGCCCCTTCCTTTGCGAGGCCATCTGCTTCTTCGTTTCCTTCTATGCCTCGATGATCAGGCATCCACATCAGAGGTAACGCTGATGTGACTGCTAGTGTTTTTAGGGTCTATTTACACTCCCAGACTAGTTTTGACGTGCATTTGAAAGCCCTTAAGGCTTTTAAGGCAACTTGGCTGTCCGATAGTATGAAGATGTGTTTTCTTTCCAGGCTTTGGTTAAGACACTCTTGTGCACATATATCTATGGCAAGCAGTTCGGCTTGAAATATTGTAAGATGTTTACCCAATGCCTTAGAGAGCTTGAAGTTAGAGCCGGAAATGCCCAGTCCAGCTCCTTCCATTAGCTTGGATGCATCTGTGTACCACAAAGACAGGCAAGAGGAAATTAGAAAACTGGAGCTGCAAAGGGAAAAAATCGAATCGGTAGACAAAGTGCCATCAGAACCGGACACGTCGGATCCGGACGCTGTGCACGTCGTTTTCAAATTGCCATCCGGTCAACGTTTGGAGCGCAGATTCCTGAAATCACATTCTCTAGAGGTAAGTTTTGGATTTTCATACAAAAAAAAAAAAATGTTTATTGGCATTATTTTTTCCAGCATGTTTTCTATTTCGTCTTCTGCCATCCCCATTCCCCAGATTCTTTTGAAATTACTACGAATTTCCCAAAACGAGTGCTGAACTGTCGTCCGAGACATGCCAGAGAAAAAGTGCAAACACTAGAACAAGCCGGACTGAAAAACCGCGAAGTACTTTTTATTAATGATTTAGACGTCTAAAATTTTGACACATTCCCGCTCTTGAGTACCAAAGGGCGGTCTTTATATTCCTTTGTATAAATGTGATAAGCTAAAGGGCACTTTTATCCTGTCATTCATTGTTTATATTATTTTTTATTTTCAGTTTTTTTGTCTGTGTACCACAAAGATGCATTGTCTGCTTGTGGCCTGTGAGCGCTGGTTATTGCCTCCTTTTTCACACATAGGTGAAGTGGGGGCATGTTGAGTAGCGTCTCTAGGGCTGCGGTGGGGCAAGTTGACATTGCTCCCGTTATTCCTAGACATATCAGCCTGAGGCTTATGTGACCATGGGCTTTATTATGGTTTGGTAAATCCAGAATACCATCTTTGGCTTTAGCCCCCATGTTTTGCCAACAAGTTTTCGGCATGACCAAATGGCTGATGTAGCTCGAGAGCATGTTTTCTCTAACTGTTTGTTCCAAGTGAGGGTTCGGTCCAGGGTGACCTCTAAGTACTTCACTTCGTTGGAAAATGTTAGTTGTGTACCGTTAAGGGTTGGGGCTTTCAAATTTAGCTTCTTTCTTCTTGTGAACGGGACAAGGATTGTTTTTTTTTTGCGTTAAGGGATAATCCTTCGCCTTCGCTCCAATTTTTAACGATGATTAGGGCACTTTGCATTCGGCTTGTCACTACGCCTTCATGTTTGCCCTTGATTACAATGGCTAAGTCATCTGCGTAGCCCATGACCTGGTATCCAGCACTACTCATTCTGGTAAGAATTTTGTCTACCACCAGTGTCCATAGTACTGGAGAAAGAACACCCCCTTGAGGACATCCTCTGACCGTGGTAGCGGTAGCTGATGCTCCGTTTATTTTAGCCATAACGTAACAGTGTTTCAGCATCGACTCTATCCATTTTAGAATTGGGACTTCAACATCCCATTCTTGTAATGCTCTGGCGATTGATTGATGTGAGGTGTTGTCAAAGGCACCCTCTATGTCGATGAAAGCTGTGAGAGCGATCTCTTTGCACTCGATTGTGTTTTCAATGTCTTTAACCAGGCAGTGTAACGCACTTATTGTAGACTTGCCTGGCTGATAAGCAAATTGCTTCGAGTAGAGCGGTCTTCTCAATAGAGTTTCGCTTCTGATGTACTGGTCGATTGCTTTCTCCATTGTCTTAAGGAGAAAGCTTTTGGCATTTTATAATTATTATTTTCTGCACTGATAAAATTCAATTGATTTACTTCGAATGGTTCAGCCGGTAAAGGTTCTGAAAAATTAATTTTCACTGGGTTTGAAATGTTTTAATTACGTCGTAATAATGCAAGGGTAATTTAATATGATTTGGTAATTCTAAAGTAAAAGATTCAAATTTTAGATTTGCTTTCAATTGTGTTAGTAAATCCAAGCCAATCAATCCATCATATTTATCCGAGAAATTGAATAAATAGAATTTGTGTATTCCGTTAGTTCTAAAACTGGGAAACAAAGGTAATTCTGCAGTTTGATTGTGAAATGATACTGCGTGTGCGGTTTGCACTTGGAATAATTCATCCTTTATGCAATTTGCAAAATAGTGGTAAGCAATATTTGGATTAATAAAACTGCGTGTACTACCAGTATCGATTGAGAATTTAGAATCAATTTCTGAGATATAAATATGTGGTAATTCTATGGATTGGTTGGTCAAATATACTATTTCGGTTTCTTGGGTTGAAAAGTTGGGAGAAAATTGAAGACCCTGATGCAAGAAGGGGATAAGTAACAATATGTAAATTTTTCAGGAGAAGCGAAAAAAGTTTTTATTTCAAAATTGAATTTAATGTTGATCATGAAGTATGGCCAAACTAGTACAACAGCTATATATGATTTAAACAGCATTTGACAGCCAAATAAGAATGCTATTAAGCAAAAAAAAGTTGTGGTGCAATAATGGGATAAGTTTAAAACTTTTTATAATTTACAGCAAGTGCAAGAAGGGGATAAGTTACATTTAAACCATATTCAGCAAAAAAGTAATTATTATTCAATGTGCATCAACCCCAGATGAATATAAACTGAAGTAATCTGCTAATAATTTTAACATAAAGTCAAATGTTTCTTATGAGAATAGCCAACTATCATCAAAAATACATAGTTTAAAAGAAAAAAAAATAGTGTGATCAATCAATCAGACTCAAAATCACCAGAGATATTAGTGTCCTGTGACATTTTAATCAACTTCTACCTCTGCTAGAACTTGAAGGCAGGAACTCACTGCCGGAACTTTGAAATGGTTCATTCTCCTTACAGCCTGAGCTCATAATAATGTCCTATGATATTTCAAATAATAAAAAATAACGAAATATTTTAATGCACCGCACCCTTACTTAGGTACCAGGTTAACTTATCTTTACTGTCCAGAAAGTTGTCTCGGGTCCAACGGTTTTTTGGTGACTACCTGACTGAGGTAGTATGCACACATATAGTCCGACAAATACCATTTTAAAGTCACGTGATACTGGTGGCAAAAAACGTATGTCCATTGATTATTTCGTTGATATCACCTACAAAAAGCTACTGGTGGTTAATTACTATTGAATTTTAATATATGTTTCCACTAGCATTTTACAAACGCGTTTCTGAAGTAGTATTGACCAATCAGAGGGCAATTTTAATACTTGCAATTGTTGCGAGACTCACTTTTGTCGCATCTGCTGTCTGTTGTTATACATTCTGAACTTAAACTAGGTACCCGTTTTCTATTTGCTTCTTTTCGAGTTGGAAAAAGGTTAATATAGTCAAAATTATTAGCTGTGTTTGTTCGTTTTATTATTTTCGAAAATAACTTTGACAAACTAATTGATGACAGTGACGGATTCTATTTCAGGTAAGAATATTATGAACAATAATTAGACAGCAATTTTTTTGTCAATTTTACTATCACCGCTGTTTGAGATGTATTCAACAAGGATAGAGAAAAATCACGTGACTTTAAAATGGTATTTGTTGGACTATACCTTACCTGATCATGCAAACAAAATAGCCGGTGCATTAACGGGACAAAATTTCCCACATATAAAAATAATACTAAATTTGGTGCAAGAACGGGATATGTTACACAAATCTTATCCCATTATTGTACCAGACCCTATCAGGGGATATGTGGTTCGCTATCATAATTCAGTATCTGTTAAGCGTACGTATCCCATACTTGCACCAGGCAAGAAGAGCAACTTTTTAAACCTAAATATGCAGCTATCTCACTTTTGCAGATTTATGCACTTATCCCCTTCTTGCACCAGAGTCTTCAATTTCGCTCTTGTTGAGTTTGATTTGAAGCTGAAGCTGAAACTTCATTGTCTTGTTCGTAAGGAACTTCATTATACTGATAATAGGGATCGTATTGTTCTTGTTCTTGCAAATAATATTTTTCACCAAAATAGTAATTATTAGAAGGGTCACTGAAATATTGGTCATAGCATGATTCATCAAAATAATTGTTTTGATCAATTGGTGCTTGTTTTGTCAAATCCATCGATTGGGATTTATCTGGGGTTGGTTCCAAATCAGATGTTTCTTGACTATATAGCTCTTGAAAAGTGAACCGTGATCCGGGGTAATTGTTAATCACCGTATTTCCGGTGTTGTTCGATTATTAGACAAATTTGTTCTTTGTGTGGGATTTCGATTGAAATTTGGTTGATAATTAGTGGGTCTTATAGGTTGGTTGCCTTGATTTGGGTTTTGTGTTTGCATATTATTTGGTCTAAAATTATTATTAGAAAAGAATGGTCTGAAATTATTATTTTGAGGGAATGACCAATTTGGTCTGAAATTTGAATTAGGAAATTGTAATCCTGGTCTTGGGAAATTGTTATTGGATGATAACATTTGTGGATTATATGACGCGAAGTTTGGTCTAAAATTCGTCGGATTATAAATAGGTTTTGTCCCTAAAATTGGTCTCAAATTCCTTTGGGAATTATTTGCATTTCCAAAATGTAAATTTTTATTTTTGAAATACATAAAATTCTCTTATTCTCTTATATGTGACATGGCTGTTTCTAACGAATTAGGATTTTTCAACCTTATAACAAGCTGCATATTATAAGGTAATCCATTCATAAAAAATTTCAACGCAAAACTATCATAATGCTCAATTTTTATCAATTATTTTTTTGAGGTTTTAGCATTGGCGATTAAATCTTGAATTAAACAATCTATCGATTTTGGATCAGAAAAAATAGTTGTAAGCGACTCTTTCACTAATTGCCAAGTATTTAATTCGGCACGTGATGCGATTAATTCTGCGGCTCTATGAGTTATGTGGTATCTAAAAGATATACATTGATCGGATCATCGGGATTTGGAAAGTTCTCAAAAGATTTTCACATGAACAAATAAATCTTTGTAAAAGTTTTGCATTTCCATCAAATAATGGAATGTTATCAGCTTGATACAGCAAAAGTGTATAGTTTACAGCCATTATGTTTGGATTATTGAAATTAACAGGAAAAATTCGATGATTATCGATTGGTTCTAGTGAATCCAATGGTAATGCTGGGATATCTTGATTATTCTCGATATCAATTATTGTCTCATTCATATCTCGAAAATCCTCCAGTTTAACTTATTTTTGGAAGTATAAAAATGTGAAAAATAACCAAAAATAATAGAAAAAGGTAAAAATGTATAAAAATTAAAATGCCTTAAATCTACTTAGAACGACTTACATAAAAATAAACAATGTATACATCACGCTTCTCATGTTGTATTAATCCTAATGGGCGATGCTTGTCCCTTTTAGTACTATTTTTTGAGCGATTTTTGTCCCTCCTATGGCTAGTTTTTGGGCGTAGTTCTCCTTCCTAAACTGGGTTTTGGCGATTTTTTTCCGCCCAGTTGTCTAACGATGATCAATCTTTGATCTCGATAGAAGATCACGTCAGCCTACGAACCACCAAATAGCGATTGAAATGAATGGTTCGGAGATTCACCTGATACGCGCTCGATCCGTGAAGTGGTAATCACTTTTTTTCGTTTTGCGGTTCTCACGGCCTTATTTTCAAAAGGAGCCACTCGTACTTTTCGACACTAATGTCACGGGACAATCCTACCGACTGCACCAATTACGTTGTGGAATCACAAAAACGACTTTTTAAAAACAAACTTTATTTTTTAAAAACAAACTGTTATTTTTCGGACCGAACTTATGCGTACGGTTATACAGATGAATCTGAATTGAAAACAACAATGGCCGCGTTCACCGGATACAAACGTTGGTGAATGGTTTGCGATTATTCTGCTGAACGCTACGTTGAATTTATGCTAAAACCAAACATGTTTTGCAAACGGTCGCCATTTTTGCAAGCATAATTTCAGAGTGTTCATAATTTTCAACACTGTGTTTTGTGTGGTGACCTGTCATTCAGAAGGTGACGTTCTATCATTGAGAAGTTGAGTCGTTCCGCAGAACCAAGAGTTTACCCAACGTATTCTGTTGGCATTTGTAAACGGTTTACAATCCGTTTTGGTTCTGGTGAACGTAGCCATTCAGATTATTTTATAAAGTAATTAAGCAAATGCAGCAGATTAATATAATAAGCTAAGCAATTTTCAGCATGTAACTCCCAAGAAAAAAGCGAGCGCAAATATTTCTAACAATATTCAAGAATATTAATTCCAGTCAGTTACAAGCAATCTTGAATTATTTATTGCACAAACGAAGCAAGATATAAATTATCTTTCTGTTTTAGATTGTAATTACTATTTCCTTTGTCCTTTGTGTTGGACTAGGGACGATAGGGAAAATAAATTATACGCTTTATAGTCATAACCGTGTCAGGCGATAATAATAGAGTTGTTTTATCACCTTGTTTATATAGTGGGTGTTCATTAGGTTTGTTGTCAGTGAAAATTATATTTTAAACGATAGTGAGTGAGTCTCATCTAAAATTTTTGAAAAAAATTTGAATCAGGGTCATTTTTTTCATACATCAATAATTTCTATATTTCCAAAGAAGTGACTCGTACTCACAGAACTTATTAATTTATTTGCGATGCCGGTTAGATGTCACCACCTTCGACAACATCCAGCTTTTTGAAAGTGCAGAGATGACAAAAAAAAGAATAATCTAAAAATCAGCTAATGCATAAATTATATAGAATATTATGTATGGATGTATAATGTTATCATGATGAAAAAATATTATAATAATAATATACAAACGAGATTGATTAAGCCGACACTTGATGGGTAATCAGAAACTTATTAGGAATTAGCACTCAAATAATTTGAATAGAGAAGGCTTTATAGCGCTAGTTATGGGTTTATTTTTTTCTCAAATTTTAATTAAGGCTCAAAATCTCATTTATGCATTATACCAACCAAATTTCAGAATGAACGTCTTGGAAAATATCAAAGAAAAACGACGTGACGATACTTTCAACACAATTCAGTCCTTGGTTAAGGTATTCGGAGCAATGAATGCATAATAAATAGGCTTATCACACATTTAAATCACTGATAATCCTAACCGAGGGCTCAATTGCGAAAAATAATGTTTTTATGAACTGTTCTGTTCAAAAGCACCTCAGAAATCACTCCTTGAATGTTTGCCGCATACCTCATCTATATGGACTGATGTTTATAGATTATATTTCTCTTTCGTCTGTTCCTTCTAGGACAACGGTCTTTTCGAGTTCGTTATATTGCGTTGATTATACAACTCACTGTACATTATTCCCATCTGACACGAGAGGCTTAACAAGTGATAAGCCTTTTGGGATTATCGCGCTTGGTGGCAATATTGTTCATTTGTATTGTTACGATATCGTCCGCTAGGCTGTCAAGAATCGATGGCGAAAATACTAGAATCTAGGGAATTATTCTACTTTAATCTGGAAAATTAGATTATCGTGTGTATTCTAGATTTTACAGGAATAGATTTAGGGATATATAAGAAGGCCGGCATTGATTTGTGAGTTAGTTTTTCAGTTCGACTGTGATACGATTTAAATAGTGCTTGTAAAGAGTTTAATTGTTGAGTTTGTTAATAAAGTAATTAGTGTCAGAGTGTTTTGTTAAGTGGAATAAATTATTGCTGTGTTAATTGGACTTTGATATTTGGAATAAACGAAACGAACAACGAACCCAAGATTTCTGTCAGGCAACCCAAAGCCGCGACAGTATAATAATAAAAAATTATAAAGTATTGAAGTTTAGTTCGTTGTATAAGCTTTTGAATACAACTCGATATTTCACGATTACCTAATACTTTTACCTGCCACTCAACGCATTACCGGCAACACGTTTCGTGACAGGTAAAAGTATTATCCGGTAATCCTGAAACCTCTTGTGATATTACATTCGATAAGTTTGCTATTCGCCGACAAAAAAAAAATCTATCGCCACAATAATTGAAACCACTATTTTTAAATGACTGCAAGTGATTTGCACACTCAAGATGCCCTAACCAGTCATCTGGTTTGATTGGTGGTTAGAGGTAAGTGGTTTTCTATGTTAATAAACTTGGAAAAATTCCTTTCGAAATGAAAACAAATCAATCAAATCAAAATATGCTTCATTGTCCAAAACACATGAGAATGATCTAACCTAAAAAACTACCAAATATATATATTTTTTGAAATGTTCAGTACAGTGTTGCCGATATTTTACTTTAAAATCCTACAGCACTAATTGTATCACCCTATATTTTATGAGCATATCCTGACTCATTGTATGGAGAGTAAAACGATATCTGTTTGGAGCATCTAATACTATTTCTAAAGTTTTTGTACAATAGGTTTAAAAGATACCGTGATGTAGACGAAGAGTTTATCTTGACTTTTATCTTCTAAAGATTTCTGTCATCAACAAACGATATTATATTCTTGTCTTTGATCGTGATGTATTAAATGTGTTCAAAAACATGATTTTGGACTTGCATTACCTCTATTTTCAATAATTGCCACGTTTCGACACGAGATAAGTACTCAACTGGTGGAAACGTCATAGTTAATGAAAGTTAAAAAAAATGTAATTCCAAAATGACGTTTTTTATTAATTCCGCTTTCAAACAAACGTGTTACATGTAGTATTAAAAATTTCCAAGCATATCTAAATAAAGTATTTTCCAAATATGACAAAAACCGCACTTGCATTTATTTTCCGTCAATGGTGTTAAGTAATTTTCAGCAAACTCCTGTCGACCAGCCAGTGCTTCTAATGTAAAACTCTCCCAAAAAGCGACCATTGAAATGAGGCGAAAGAGCAAAAACCTGCTTGAAAGGAAAATGTAAAGGGAAAAAAATGCTGTGTAGTTTAACTTAAATATTTTCCATAGTTTGAAAGTCTTCTTCAACTCGATTCGTTTCGTTCTCCGGTTGTTGAGCAATGATTAAGCATACTTATTGTAGTGTCATTTGTCACCGAGATAAAGACCGGAGATAAAGCCTTTTTATTTTAGGTGTAAAGGAAGACAATCGTTATCAAGATATTATGCGAAACAAATTAAAATAAATCCGTTAACTGAAGTCGAGAACATGTTAACCGTTACCAAACACGCAACCTTAGATTATAAATCAGCAAAACGAAATAATTTATTTCGTTGAAGTAGTAGTACAGCAAATAGAGACAAATAAATCGCATTTACTAAAAAAAAAATACTTAATGGCTGAAATTTTGAGGGTGTGTTCGGGGGCATGTCCTGAGTCTAAAACTGAGTTTTCGTATTCGAGGGGGTGGGGGAAGATACTACCCCCTCTTTATGTAGGGTTGAGTTCGTTTTAATTCCTTATCTTCGGTGCTATTGCCCGTACCGTCAAGTCCGAGAGATCAAATTTGTGGGAGATAAAATTATCCATCTCATGATAATAAAATCAAGGTCATAGGACGATTAGGTGAATCACAATGGCCGGTCAAATGTCAAAAGTGGGGGGTAGTTTTTGATGGTTTTTCGTGAATACCGTGAAACCGGTAGGTTTTTTCGCATACTGCTTCGATACCATTTCGAAGAACTTGAAATTACCTACAAAATGAGTGCTGAAACACTCATCTACTGTGAATAGTTTGCCGTCAATCCAACGACCAAGTTGACCGCGCGCGCTTAGGAAGCGTCAGAGCAAAAAACGCCTAGAGACATTTTCGGCGTATTTTTTCCCCCTCTATCCGATTAAAATTTCAATTTTTCAAAATTCGTGAAAATAAATGCAAAACGCGTATACCCCATTCTACGCCCTTTCTCAAAATTGGGAGATAGGGGCTAAAACCTCTCCTATATGTCGTAGAGAGCTGAAACTTGAAATTAAACCTTTTTTAGACCCCTTTTACCTACACTTTAAATTTCATCCAAATCGGCCCAAAGCCCTTGGGACGTCATTTTTAGATCGCAAAGTTCTCGAGATATTGCGTTTTTCATGTTTTTCCCCCCTTCAAAATTTTTTAAAAATTCTTCCCCCCATCCATTCGATAGAGGAACTTTTTCTCTACTTTTCCTGAAAATTTCATTTTCGCCCCCCCCCCCTCCCCATTCGTTTGGGCTGTACAGGGGTCGAAAGTAAAAACTTTGACAGTCCCAGGGGGGGGGGGGAATGAAATTTGTTTTGGCTCGACAAAATTAAAAATTCTAAGTCCCCTAAAAATTTCAACTTTTTAGCTTATCAGGAAGTACAACATCGGCGCGCGCGGTCAACTTGGTCGTTAGATTGACAGCAAACTATTCACAGTAGATGAGTGTTTGAGCACTCATTTTGTAGGAAACTTCAAGTACTTCGAAATGGTATGGAAGCAGTATGTGAAAAAACCTACCGATTTCACGGTATTCGCGAAAAACCATCAAAAACTACCCCCCACTTTTGACCTTTGACCGGCCATTGTGATTCACCTAATTGTCCTATGACCTTGATTTTATTATCATTAGATGGATAATTTTATTTCCCACAAATTTGATTTGTCGGACTTGACGGTACGGGCAATAGCACCGAAGATAAGGAATTAAAACGAACTCAACCCTACATAAAGAGGGGGGTAGTATCTTCCCCCACCCCCTCGAATACGAAAACTCAGTTTTAGACTCAGGACATGCCCCCGAACACACCCTCAAAATTTCAGCCATTAAGTATTTTTTTTTAGTAAATGCGATTTATTTGTCTCTATTTGCTGTACTATAGGTGTCACGAATCATACGACATGGGATATCGTTTTGTTTCCAAAAACATTGCAACGTGATATGTTATACGAGTTGCAGCATCACGAATCGATTTGTTTTTTTCAATTGACAATTGAGATTCTCTGGATACAGCAGCTTATTAAACAATTTCAATCACAAATAGTTTCACCTAGTTAAATTGAATTTGTTTCCAACATGATGTTGTAATCCCAACATATTAGGTATTAGTTATTTTATATGTATATAATAATAGATTCATAAGTTATATTTTTCTATTCAGTAATTTTCCTTACTCCTATTTTTTCTTCAATTATATCACTAATAACAAACTTCATTAGTAGATTATAGTATTTTGAAACCCCTATTTATTAACTAATGACAAATAAACAGCGCCGTTCGTGACCAAAGCTCAATACTTCTCTTAAAAATAACAACATTAAGCATTATATTATTGGCTACCTATCCTTCAATTTAATTATCTTAATGTTGTTGATGACTGATCCAAAATTGAACAAACTAATTTGGGAGATCATCTCTAAAATTCCATTATAAAATAACATTTAAGATAGATGAAGTTTATTTAGTCATTAGACATTTTATCAATATTCAATTATTAGTCGTAAATAACCATTTTTGTCTAATTATCATAATCATTATAATTTGTCTATAAAAAAAGGCAGAATTAGAAATTAGTAGACAGTCAGCAGCAAAATAAGTTAGTTGTAACCTAGAGTAACCTCCGAACTCAGTTACGATTTTGGCTGTGCTTTTAACTAAGAAGTGAAATAAATAATTAAAAGTTTAAAAGTGTTTATTTTAAAAGCTTCGGCAATAACGTGGTTCAATCAAACCACAACATTGGTGGTAGCGAACCACAACAATGAGACACAAACGTGCAAATTTCTTGCAGCTATTGGTAATTGAAATTGCAAGTTTCTTCGTGCGTTCATAATTAGCTTCATCATGAAAATGTCTTTCGCAGCAAAACATTTCGTTTACCGGTTGATAAACGACCCGTCCATTATATCGACATATAAATAAAACCGAGAGTGCACAACGCAGAAATTTAGATGGAACCATTTATTTTAAGAAACAGCAGCCACATTAGTCTTTTGTCCAAGAGAGGAAACAAACGTGTATAGTAAGGGAGAAAATTTATTTTGTAAAAAATTGGCAAACTACCTACCGAAACTGACAAGGAAACGGCTTCACGATAAAGTACGTGTTTCGACATAATAAAAAAGTTGGTGCTACAAAAGACTGCATTCTGATTTCCAAGCATACGCCATTAAGTAGTGTAACATGACATGTATTATTATAGTCTTTATAGTAATGAGATCGAGCAAATATTTATTTTCTCGATTAATTTGGTCTGATATGTAACAACTGAGTTTATTGACACACATTTGTGATATAGCTCAGGAAAAAATTATAGATTTTAAGTGATTTTTAAATTTAAAAGCATCATCTCCACTGACTAGGTACATGAATGTCGATTAGGCAATGAGACAAGTGAGTCGGGCCGATATATGGGGCGCAATTTGGACTCGGAAACCCGAAAGATAATGAAGCGGTAAAATAGTACCTATTAATTCTGAGGATGACTTTAATAGCCGACGTGTGCCGGTATGGTTTATTAAATCGCAGCGGCGTAACGATTTTTTGAGGAGTCGATTTTCATTTCAACAGTTTTGTTGGGATGACGAAGTGATTATTTTTTGTTTTATTATAAAAAAAAATATATAGTAGTCAGATATTTCCTATTTATTATTTGCAAAAAAAAAATGTTATTTTCACTATTTTACGTTTAAATGTGAAATTGAAAAATACATGTATTTTTCATCAACAAGGTCAATATTTATCATGTTGCCAAGAATAAACCTTATATGCTTATCAGAATACATATAGAAAATTATATATTTCGTTCAGTAAATCCTATTTTAAAAAAATATTTATTTTATTAAAAGCTAAGCAGTTACAACAGAAAATACTAAACTCTAATTGCTGCGCAAAAGCCCGTAAACAAAATAATCTTGATTCTAATTGCTATAGTGAAATCTAAAAGCAAAAGAATGAGCAGAGAGCTCCGCGCGGTGTATTTATACGACAAGAATGTCCACGCTTCAAGTTATCCGTGCAACCTACATGCATCAGTATTTTTCCAGGCTGAATATCCCTTATTCAGCAACTTTATAATATAGTGGGAGTTTACAGTGCCGCATCCTTATGTTTACCATTGAAAAAGGGAATTATTTGTATAATAATAACATGAGGCTTTAAAATATAACTCCTCCCTCCTTAGGTGGTTGCAAATTGGGATTGATTAACAATGTTGAGCAACTCGATCTGCACCTTAGTTTTTATTTTAATATATTTTCCTTTAAAATATAGAATAATAATAGGTAATTGTTATAAAAATAGTACTTAATACTATGATTATGATATAGGTCGACACATTATTAGTTTCAAAATTTAACTCTTTTACTGGGTCAAACTTTAATTTATTTGCTTCTGTAATCGCTGATTGAAGAGCTTCATGGTCGACTTCTTTTAGTCTTACAGTTGTGGTATTCTCTGGAAGTTCAGGAATGTCGATGATGGGTAGTTCAAGTTCTAGGTTGAAGTTCTCATGCGTGTCTTCCAAAAATGATCGATTGTTAATTGTCATTGAACATTTTTCTTTGGAAATTACGATTGGACTGGAAATGAATTCCATGTTTTTCTTCTTGTCACATTGCAGCATTGCTGTTACATGCCGTTTTGGAATAACCAATACTTGATTATTGGGTATTTCTTCAATTGTTGATTCTTCGTATTGCATTTTCGTGAATGGGCATAAATGTTGTTCACCAGATACAATATCGTGAACCAAGGGCTCATCTTGTTTAAATAGTTCCATTTTGCACAAATAAAATGTTTTCAATATTTGGACATTTTTGTAGAGCCTTAATGGGGTACTTGCATGGAAAATTAAATTGATTATTGTTTATTGCAAACTGTAGGAAATCGAAAAAAAATCGTTACTTTTTTTTTATTTCGCCTAAATGTCATTATTCCGAAAGTTATACAAATATTAAGTTTTGTATATATAGATATACTGAGCATGGCGTGACATCATAGGAGATGAAAAATAAGTACTTTCCAAAGCGTTGTATCTCCGTCAATTTTTGACTAAGAAGAAAAAGAAAAAACACGTATTGACTTATTTTTCAGGGACTATTGAAATCAGCAATAAAAAAATTTGATGCAAGGGGCCTATAAAAGGTTCAGTATTAATTATTGGTGTAAATATAGTAAATATAATTAGTTCCTTTCGAATTATTAGGTACATGAGAGGACATTGTCTCATAGTATTTAATTACGTTGTCAAAAGGTATTTGTTGACTCGTGGGTATATTTTACAAGATCTGATTTGATTCATTATTCTGCAGTATTGTATAATGCATTATGTTTGCGTGTGCAAAACTGATTGCGATTTGAATGTGGTTAATTAACTCGCGTAGTTTACTACTGTGCATATTAATGTTTTTTTTTTTAAATTAGATTCGTCTTCCAATGTCAAAAAAAAATTACGTAGATTCCCACGTAGGGTATATTTGTACCCCACGACAAAAATGATCCTTCTGATAATTAAACATGTCTTTATTCAAACTAAACAGTTATAATAGATAAAATCAACCTATAAGAAGACAGTTAGCGAAAAGAAAATAGTCAGGAAATGGTATTTTCGACCATTGCGTGCCATCTTTTGATTTATAAATCAGATTCTGCCTTCTACTTCCCGTTAACTTTCGTTCTCTCTCTGCTCCACAGATATTTCTTGACCAGCTTTATTATTGTAATTTCTAAATTTTGCAGGTTGGAAATCTATTTCCAACCTGCAAATTTCCTGATAGAGTAGCCACAGATTCCCACGTAGGGTATTGTGCTCAAAAATTATTATTTCTAAAAAATAAATAAATAGAAAATGTTTGCTGATCACTAATTATGTGCAGAGCCCTTACTGACACAATAAAATTATTCAACGAAAATATGCACTTTTTGGAAAAATATACTAGAAAAACTGTTTTCTGGGGTACATTTGTACCCCACCCGGCAAGCCGAAGGTTAAGAAGACTTTGGTTAAGATAGTTTGTATATTTTGATTTGATCCGTCGAAATATTTCTTATCTTATCTGAAATCAATATCTAATTATATCGATATTTGAAAATTGATCGTGAAATTTTTTCGTTACTTGTTTAAGTACCTACGTTTGCCTGATCTTTTAGATTTTTATTGATAGTTTTCTGATTCTCCTTTAATGTTTGAATGTAAAAATAATGGGTCCTATGATTGAACGTTTACGTTATCCGTAACTTACATGTTAGGCGGAGTTTTAACACTAACGATGCAAGTTCGTATGATGGAAAGTTTTTCATAACAGATTACTGTTATTTTCTGCCTGTTATGTTCTAATTTAACATCTCCTCAACAGCCCCGAATAACATGCCGTTAAGTGCTTAACGTTCATGTTACCAATGTTTTTTTTTATTTTTCTAGAAATCCTATTTTGAATGACGGGGTAATTAATTTACATAATACAAAAAGAGAATCAAACTAGGAGGTACCTAGGTTATAAACTTCATTACTTTTTTATGTTAATCAATTATGAGGTACAAAACTTTAATTAATTCACTATTTGAGGACTGAATTGAATACTCAAAGAAGAGATACCAGAGATCAATTGAAACTCCTGATAAGGTTTTATTACTAAATATACTAGACTTCCAAAAGTTCCAAAAGAATCGGTGCAGTTTATAATTGCAAGAATAATGCCCCATTTTGATATTCCCCAAAGACCAAGGATTTCATCCATTCCAGTTGAACTGAAGCTCTAAATTCTAAAAGTTTATTCTGAATTCTTAGTATAGTTGGAACTGTTTTTCATTTTATATAAGGCAGTGGTTCTAGTAGTGTTTTTATTTTCGTGTACAAATGATGTCCACTCATCAGAGGTGTTTTCTCGCGTCTCGAATTTTTTCAAACATTTTTCAAAACTGGTTTGAAACAGTTTCCCAATGACGTTATAACTTCTCGGCACGAGAAAATGGTTCAAAAACATGGATTACATTGTATTTCGGAACAGTTTCAACCAATTTTGTGTGACGTCATGGGTTCATCACGAGAATATACTATTTCAAACCTGTTTTGAACCAGTATTTAAAAATTGAACGCGAGAGAACAGCTCTGATGTTTTTTCGAGTGTTTTTTGGGGTGCAACTCCCAGGACATTTATATAATTTGGAAATGCTATGTCCCCATATACTGTTTCACAGTTATTTTAGATAGTCTTTTCGCCCTAATAAATTGCAAAAAAATGTAATTTAATTGTTTGTTATTGTTGTTTCAAGAAAAACTTCACTTTTGAAATCAAAGTGAAGCTAGGTACAAATACTTTCTTCCATTCCTAACAGCCAGCTTAACATTTTCTGTTATCGATTTCGTCAATCATACCGATATAATATCTACTGTTATTTTATGTTATCTATTCCCTGTTAGCATAACATAACAGGTTTGTGTTAATTTTAACGTAAACGTTCAATCATAGGACCCAATATGTATCACCGTCATTTGCGTCATAATGTTCCATACAGCCATTTTTATGCTTTATCCATGAAATTAAATAGGTCACGTTTGTTCCGTTCATGTGAGAATTGTTTAACAAATTTCTTAATTGTATTGTTACGTGATTGACTAGTTTCAATACTTACTTGTTATAAAGTAACAATTTTTTCTTGATTAGACTATTTGGTTTGATTTAAAGTATTGTTTAAATTCTTTAAAGTCATTTCGAGAGTTTCAACTCTCTCCAATAAGGGTAGTATTATTGTGATAACATGCAGTTTTATGTTGTGTTGTGATGTAAGTTGTTCCTATAGAAATCGGTAAAATAGGATTTTTTGATGGAGTTAACGTGTAGGCGTTACTGGAAATTCCTATGATGAGGATGATGAAAGTTGCCAGGCCAGGAACATTTTGGTTTTTCTGAAACAAAATGTTGTCGCTTTACCATTTGTTTACTAAATCTGACTTGCGTTTCAGTACCATATCGAGGACTAATTTTATTTCTGTCAAATTGCTTAATGAAAATAGGATCCTTTAATTTATGTTCTTTTTCACGTTTTTTATTAATTTTCTCTTAATTTTGTGTTTGTCTTGATATTAATTTGTCATGAATTACATTATTAAGAGTTTCATCAGAGTTAGGTCATTTTTGTGTTTATTTGGGCTTTGCAACTTCAAGTTTGTTAAACTTTCTCTCAAGGTGGAATGTAATCTCTCAATGAGACTATTCGAATTAGGATTTCGGGGGTCGTATAGTGAAATTCGATTTAATGAAGAGTACATAAATCTGTTACAATTGCATTTTTAAATTCAGTTCCGTTTTCAGAAGTAATTCTTCGTGGAATTCCGTGGTCACTGAAATATGTTATTAGTTGTGATGCAATCTCAACTGATGTTTTGCTAATAATTGGGATAGCTTGTGCAAACTTGGAAAAGCTGTCAATAATTGTTAGGAATTTTTAGTTCGAAACAACGTATGTATCAATATGAAGGTGATCAGAGGGTTTTGAACCGATTGGAGTTGGTTTAAATATTATTTTGTAAGGTTGCCTTTCACATTTTATCTTATTGCATATTTCACATGTGTTGACATATGCTTGTACGTCTTTTTCTGATTTAGGCCAATAATATCGTTTCTTTAAAGCTGAAACATTTTCTGTAACTCCGCAATGAGATGTTTTAGTCTCATAGCATAGTCTAATTTTTTCTTGCTGTTCATCAGTTTCTGTTATGTCTCTAACAAAAGAATTGGAAATAAAATACTTGAACGAATTCGAATTAAATGTACTCAGAACTCTTAGTATAATAGGTCCCCCAAGGAGCTGTGAGACCTTGTCATTGGGGGGGGGGGGGGCTTGAGTAAATGCTAGTAGCGGTTTTCACCGGCTGGTTTGTTCCGGGATTGGGCCGCGGTCCCGCATTGACGAGATTTCATCGTTAGTCCGGTGTTGCGGCTTTGTAGCTGGACTGGTCGGTGCGGATGGCCATGGGCAGCGAAAACGAAGGACAGCTCAACACATCCAATCCAAGGTGTCACGTGATCCGTGTCGAGGGATGCATGACGGTGGGAGAGCACCGTCCTGGGTCATTATTCTTGAAACAGGGGAGCAGCGTTCCCAGGAGAACGAGTGTTCCGTCTTTGTTGCTCATAATACCAGTTGCATATTATTGAGAAAGACGGAACACTCGTTCTCCTGGGAACGCTGCTCCCCTATTTCAAGAATAAGAACCCTGAAAGGAGCTTTAAAGATACCAGGCGAAATCTTCAAGTAAGCAGCCTTACCACGTCGCGCGGGGCTCCGACGTGGTGGACTTTTATTTCCCTAGCTATTCGTGAGAACAAACTGGATAAGAAAACAAACAGAAATGAAAATAAGCGAGATAACACCGCAACGTCAAATGCTGACCAAACGGAGCATGACATCCGAGAAAGTCAGAGTGCAGGAACCTCTCAGCACCCGAGATCACCTCGGGGACAGGAGGGAAAAGCAAAACAAAAGCAGGGTACCGTACCCATAGGGGAGAAACCTCAATCAGAGAAAGCTGCATATAAGCCAGCTCTTGGACAACCTGGAGGGGTTGACAGTCCGCTGAGAAAAGGCCTCATTGGGGCTGGAGTGAAGTGGTACCTCAGGTTCCTTCAACAGGGCAAGACACCCGATGAAGCCAGAGAAAATGCCCTAACTTGTAATGTAAATAACTATTATGTACAGTCGTGAGCATAAAAAGTGAGAGACCCGACTTACAGGTCTTGTCATTTTTCGCTATTTTGGGTAAATCAGTCTTTTCTCTACAATGGACATAACCATTTGCCTAGTATTTGAGTTATGTTATGAGACCGATAACACAACTAAAGTGTATCTTTTCCCAAGATGGACTCTGACATTGAAATATTAACAGTTATGCTTGGCCCTGATTGGTCGCAAAATACTGTGTCCCTGAAGGTTGGAATCAGTTTTACAATGGATGTCGTGCAAATGGCATCTTGCGACCAATAAGCGGCATTGTTTATGTTCCAAAGTTGACAGTGTCAAAATCTATCTTGGGAAAAATTACAGTTTAGTGGTATTATGGACTAGGTTATGAGACTATAAAATAACTAGTGATGTTATGGACTAGGCTATAAATTCATAACACAACTAGTGGTGTTATGGACTAGGTTATGAATCTATTACACAAGTAGTTTTTGTGATTTGACAAATGTCATAGTTAAACCTGTATCGATAAAATGAAGGTAGACAACTATTAATAAACGAAAATTGATTTTTTTTTCTTTTCAATTTCCCTTTTTCTAAATAAAACGTACATCACACGTGCGTTTAAACATGACTACAAAACTCGTGTGATTAGAACGACTCGGTCTACGACCTCGTCGTTCTAATCTCTCACACTCGTTATCGTAATCATGTTCATAAACGTACTTGTAATGTGAATAACTATTTTAATCATATACGTATTCAGCTATCTCACAAAAATTCCCTGTATGCTGTATGTATGATAGTGTATCTATTGACATTGGAACGACTGCTTCCTATGAAATTTATAATCAAATAAACGTTCTTTGAGTGTATTTGTTTTCTTTAAAATCGACCAAATGGATATCGGTAACGTACAATGAGGACATAAAGTTCGTCGCAGCTCCCCTCACGCCACCCCCTCTCTTGAACCGCTCGGTATATTACAACGGGATGATGATAAGTGAGCAAATTCTCAATTTTTTGAAAAAAAAAAAAACATAAATCCATTTAGTTCGGCTCTGTTTAAGGAGCCATATTGTTCCGACATTTTTTTTGCTACGCTTACCGATGCCGTTTTCTGTTGAACTATCCAAATGATGACAGCGTCTCCTTATTATTCTACCTCAATGCTTTTTTCCTAATTTTTAATCCCCGATTCTGAAAACATTCGGTTTAGCGGTTTTCAAATGATGACGGAACAACAAAGGTTTGTTTTGGTAACAGAAAAATTTTTTTTAGTAATTGGATCATACTGAAAAAAAAACAATAATGAATAAACAGCTCATAATAGCTATTTATTGTATAACAAGTACATAAAGTAAGGCTTTATTGTACGAATAATGAGTCAATAAAGGCTGTTTTTGTAAGCTTTATGTACATGATTTTATGTACGATTGCGACCGGATTTTATTAAAAATTAAAAAAAATGGAATGAAAAAATTAAAATTCGAGTATACCTGAAGCTGTCATTTCTTTTTCACTGTATAATCTATATACCTGATTTAAATAATAGTACATCTAGAAGATTCTCTATCACTGCATACAAAGACAGTACCATATACCATAATCAAAACATAAAAAAAAATACATCGAAACGGCCATTCATTTATTCATTCATCCATTACATTATTATCTAACACTGAGGCCAGAGTTGTGACTCTTGAAGGACATGGGGGCTGGGTTGGGTCCGTCAGAGGTTCTTGAAGACTATGTTGCTGATATTTTTACAACAAAAACGAGGTGGCCAATAAAATTCTTTAAAAAAATAGCAGCGATTCAGATGAGAACCTGAATTATATCAACAAAAAATCAAAAATTTTAGATTGTATACTTGCATTAATACAACGGTTAATGTTAAGAATTATTTTTTCCACTCCCTTCATGAAAAATGGCGAACTAACCACCAATAAACAAAAATTATTATTGGTCCATTCGGTTTGTATTTATCCAGCGGATGACTTTTATTCATTCACGTCGTGCCAAATACCCTTATTCCATAGAATGAAGCCAGGTGTATAAAAGCCACCCGAGTTACCGGACAATATTTTAGTACACCATTCATTCCAGTTCGGTGAAGATAGTAGTCTATTATTTGCCGGCGCAGCAATAAATAGTCGACTGTTAGCTTTTGTTGAACAACACAGTTCTCGACACTCTTTTCAAGGGTAACTCCTTTGGATTTTTATTTATTTGAAATCGAAGTTATTCTAATATTCGAAGTACCAATAAATAGTTTCCAATTATTTTCACAGTGAAAAACTAGGAAGTTATTCCCGGCGGCTCCGAACCAAGAAAACTTTGAAGTAAAGCAAAGAATAAATTATTCACATCAGGTCTAGCAGCTAAATAAAATAACGTTTCAGAATCAGTTTGAGTAGCAGAAATCTCACAGGTCGCACGGAAATCCACTAATGACGTAAACGTGAACGGAAGAAAGATTAAAAGTAGCTGTTCATCACTATTTTATACGCAAAACTTAAAAATTGGACTGAGGTGCTAGGTGCTATATTATAACGTAAAAACTTACATTTGAATTAAATTCATTCATTAACCAAATCAGAAATTAGTACAATTTTCCATTTGACACTAGCCAAATTTGGTAATTAACAATCGCATAACAAAATCGATTATTCCGCCCAGCGGCAATCTAAAATTCTATGTCAACACAAGTTTCGAAATTAATTTATATTAGGAAAAATATTGCCAATTAATACATTATTCTAGCTTCAACTTATATTAAATTTTGAATTGATGTTGCGGTGGAAATATTTCCATTCTGAAACTTGCGCCCGGGTCTTTTTTCCTGCCTTTTGATATTTGAATTAATTCCGAGGTTTTAAGTGAGGACTTCAACTTGAATATTAAGTTTGTTAAATTTTGCAAAATGTTTCATTATAATACTGTAACCTTATAATAGGAGATGCCTCAGAGTGGGAAACTTTTATCGAAACTGACTTAGTTTTGCCAGTAGTAGTGTAGTTATTTGACAAGTCCCTAATTTGAAAATTACAAGCGTCGTTTCGAATTTACCGTTCTATTTCGCACTGAGTTATTGGAGGCATATGGGACTTTGCAACTTTACGACCACGATTTCATGATAATTACCTTTTAGGCACCTTTGTATTTCATCTCAACTTGTGTAGAGGTAGAAAATGTTACCGCAATAAAAGATTAGCGTGCAGATCTTCCCTAATTCATCTTTTAAGTTAGGAATGCGTTTCATTACTCTGGAAACTGGAAAGTGCACTTTAGGTGTGACACCTTCTCAACGTACATTCGACACTGCATCCGCAGAGCCAATATTTTGAATCAGCATTAATCCAAAATAAATATTTTCACCAGTTTTTATTCGTTGAATAGTTTATTATTCAACGAGTCAGAAAGTGGCCAGCATGCGGATTCTAATTGCTCGAAGTCGAAGGATGCGACTCGAAAGTAACGTTTCGAATGCCTATACGATATCGAGTGTCAAGCGATTCTAATCACCTTTCTAGTTGAAATATACTTTGACGTTGCGGAATCGAAGCGTTTTTTAAAAATTTAAGTTGGTACAAGGGGAAACTGACAACGTCAACTGTAATTTATCGATGTTTGTTGATTAGTTTCGTCTATTTAATTTTGTTGTTTGTGTGTAGTAAATACAGCAAAACACAAAATCGACATCGTATTGCTTCCTGTGGTGGACTATTTGCATAGACGTTGCGTTCGTATTTAGGAAAATCGAAGACTTCGCGTGGAAAGATGGTTTTTAGGAGAACGGGGTGACCCTTCTGATCTACCACGAGCAAAATTCATGAAAAGCTGTAGATTTAAAAGGCAATTAGGCAGAGAATTGTGTAGGCTCTATTTAAGAGTATCTATCTGGGTATACCAGTGGGGTATAGGGTTGTCAGATTTTCAAAATAGAAAAGCTGGAGGTAGTCCTTGGGAGGGAAAAATGTTTTGCTGCGGAAAATTCTTTTGTGGTGCCACGCGGTGTCACAATAGGGTCTGTTCAAACTCGTCAAAAAAACCGTCCCAAGAACAGTTTCGGAACCAATCTGTATAAGAATTTCAGATTCTACGCACAAATTTTACGTTTTGCGCACAGGGGCGGACTGGCACTAGAAATCAGGCCGGGCGATGATGAGACTTGCCAGGCCACCTTAATTTTGCTTTGCTAGTATATTCATATAACTTATAATATTTTCTCGACTTTGTATCACTTTCCACTATTTGCTATAGGTGTAAACTAGTAAATAATTGAAAGATGAATTGAAGTGCTTCAGCTTTATTCTTGCCGGTTGGCAACATGACACAGCAATCAGTGTTGTTGGTTGCCAACTGCTGAATGTAAAATAATGCGCCTCATGAAAATTACGCGCCTCCTGGATAAAAATTACGTGGTTTTTTGTCAGAAGATTGCGATTATTATAGGATCATAGGATTACGTAAAAAACGATGTCTGCTGTTTTATTAATTCTTTTATGTGGTATTTATGATTCGATTAACTAAAAGTCACATGACGGAGACCGTGCAGCGACGGTCGTCTTTTCGAAACCATGCGAATTCCTTCGCATGCGATCTAATTCGAATAAAAAATGTCATGTACGAACTAAAATGCGTATTTTTGAAGACCCTTCGAAAATTATATCGTATATCGCGTTGGCAACGTCGCAAATTCGACTATCTGATAATGGCCATTTCGACCGATACAAAAAGGATTTTTTAGCGACTAACCGTTTGTAACCGTGCTATAAACTGTAACTGAAATTAGGCGTTTTCGGAAACGCTGATCTTAATAACCGGTTCACCAGCTGATGTGTTATGTCTTTTTTCAATCGTGTTCAGCAAAGAAAGACAAAAAACAAAGAACTGGTGATCGGGTTAATCAGATAAGCGCTTCCGAAAAGGCCTAATTTCAGTTATCGTTTATAACACGGTTACAAACGGTTACTCGCTAAAAAATCCTTCAAAACGAAGAAGAATTTTTTGACATCTGACTTTTTAAATGCTGGTATAGATCTTGCTGAAATAAAGTTTGTGCACCTAATCGTTGGGATTTCTTAGAACATCCTTGTTTTTTATAACGTTAATGATCAATAATGGTTTTTGGATGGGGCTCTAAAAGCTCTATCAACTCCGAGGTGATTGGCTTCGTCAGGCGATATAAGTTTCGGAACAGTATCTACACGAATATTCTTCCAGCGGATCAAGAAAGGGATGTAACACCCTATCCCTACGATCTGCCAGTATTTTTGCTTCTTCGAGGGCATCAATAACATTTCTTTCGAATAAATAATCCAAGCCAGCCATTCCAAAAACTGTCTTTTAATAAAGCAGGACAATTTAATTCACAAATTATTTGCAAACGAATGAAAAGTCAAAAGGAGAAGGAACAACGAACACAATTTTCAATTTGCACAACGTATTTAGGTACATAAACAACAAATATAACGTATATAAACAAAATTAGCACTTTAAAGTTCCAAACAATGCGCAGAATCAAGTAAAATCGTATGCGAAATGTGACATTCGGCTGGTGGAGACCCACTCGAGTAAACGTACACTAACAAAATCGTGTACGGACCGTTCGAAAGTGATTCGAAAATACGGAAACTCAATTTTCATGCGAATTTCGCCTTATTTCGTATACGAACGGCATTCGAGTGGTTTCGAAAATACGACCCCAGGCCATTTTGCTAGGCCAGGCCATCGGGCGATGCCCGATCGCCCGATAGGCCAGTCCGCCCCTGTTTGCGCAGAATCATGACGGTAGAATGTAGTGAATGTACGGTTCCCTGCTGAGTTGGAACAAAGCTATACAGAATAGACTCAGACGCCCGAACGAGCTACGTTCTCAGTCTTGATTAGTTCTGTCTTCGTTTGGAATTGGAAATAAAGAAAGGCAAATAATATCAAAGCGCAGCCGCCTCTCGACGTTAATCGTAATGCATCCCGGTTGCTCTGTGTTGCAGATTAAGAGAGAAGTAATAAATTTATGGTAAAAGTAAACAAGAGCACCTAATTTAGAATCATTTTTTCATGTGATTTCTATTTTTGGGAAAAGCGGGAGTTTTGTTTAGGTACGCGGGTGGTTTAGTAGAAAGCCTCACGCCTAAATCGTGAGGGATGACAACCCTAATGGGGTAGCACATAATACATTTTCAACAGCATTGCTATTTCATGCTACAGGATGCTACCAAACTTGTCAGTGTTTCTTCTTAATTTTTGGAATTTCCCTTATCCAACGATAGTTTATTATAGCTTTTTTCCAACACAGGAACCGTACAAAATAAGACTGTTCCAACACGTCAAAAACCATCCCATGAGCAATGGATTCTACGCACAAATTTTAGGCTTTGCGGAGAATCGTGACGGTATATTTTACGGTGTCCTGCTGTGTTGGAACAAAGCTTATATCATCCCGATTCTGCGCAAAGCCCAAAACTGGTGCGCAGAATCTGAAATTCGTATACAGAGTGGTTTCGAAACCGTTCATGGGATGATTTTTGACTTGGTAGCACAGAACTTTATTTGTCGCATGTCGCTCGGCATCCGTTTTGGTTTCGACCGTAGATGACAGGTGAACTCGAATCCTGCACGAATGCTCGTGAAATTAGAATCGCAAATGATGACAAAAACGCTCGACTCGTATCGACTAGTGAAATTGTAATCCGGCTCAGTTCTCACGAGTAAAATATTATGTTTTTTCTAATCATGGTAAAATATAATTAATAATCGTAGCTGTGATATTTATTGGCTATTTCTTTTGATTTGTAGTGCAAACAGACTCTATCACAAATTACTTTCCCGGAGCTATCCTCTGCCCATATAGGTATAATAATATACTTACATAAAGAGAGAGTGTCAATGAAAATTATTTTTTTCTGCCAAATTAACGGTGATTTATTTTCAATTAAAATAAAGATAATTTCGCACTAAAACCTAAGATCATTTCTCCCGTCGGCTCTCAAGGCTTTTTCAGAAAATAATCCAGAGCGAAAAATTGCATGGAATAATGAGCAAGGGAATTGCATCTGCAGTTCGAATTGACTAAAAATAATTATGCGCCGCTGCATAGAGAAAAATGCGGTTTGTTTCTGAATGGAGGTGATTCCATTATAGTGTACGAAAAACCAGGCCAGAATTCAAGGAATGACCTAGTTGTTTCTGAGCGAGACTATTCTGGAAATTTTATTTTATTCGAGATATCAAGACTTCTAGTAAAATCCGGAGCACGATGTCGTCTATTAATAGCGCATAGTGGTCATTTGGAAGTTAGTTTAAAGATGATATTATTTGTGTACGTTTCGATAACTGATAAGTAAATTTTCTGGCTATTTTCAATTTTATTACATAATTTAATTGGAAAACAAATTTTCGGTACTTAGGAAAAAAAAATTGTTTTTAAACGTACCGAAAATAAAATGAAATTTAAACAAATTAAATTTTATTCGGCGCGTCCGTTATAATTCCATAAATCAGAAGTTAATGAAATTTTACAATTTGCTTTGTAGTTTGAAATAAACGAATGCGTTATATTTAGTTATTTATGTTGTATCATTTTTATATTTCATGGCCATAGTTTTGGTTCCTTTCCAACAAATAATTTGTGCAATGAATCTCTAAACAGTCTGAATTTTCAAAGTTTTACGGAAAATTAAAGCAACGAGCAAAATAAATGTAATTTGTCATTGTATTTGCCAATAGTCAGCCGTTTGATGTGTTGTAACGCTCTTTTGTCGAAACAAAAGAATGCTCATAATCTGTGCTCGACTATGCTCAGTGGTTGTTTAGCTTGGGATGCTCCTTGGTGTTGGTAAAGTAGAGAGAGGGCGTCACTAGTTTGTATAAATTATTTTGATTACCAAAGAATAGCCAAACTAGACACTATTCCAATAATTAGTTATTTAAAAAGATAAATGCAAAAATCTGAAAAGGAAAATAAATCTAATAGCTATCTGACATTCAACCCATTCAATAAAAACAGAAGTTTTGGAATTCTAAAAACAATAATTGATTAACCAAATTTCGAACTTGTTCATTAAAATTTGTTGACAGGACTGGTCGTTCAATAGTTTAAAGAAGAATATTGTTTAGTATCCAAAATTAAAAAAAAAAAAAATTAAGCAGCTTTCCAAAAGCCAAACTTACTTTAAATAGGTATATAAAAAGATTGAAATTTAAAAACAATTAAATAGATACCTATGATGAAATTTACCTAAGTATAACTGTTGAAGTCATGATACCATTAACCTTTAATTTTTGACTCAAAGTCAATCAAATCAATAAAAAACCAATTTATAAATGCAGAACGGTGATAAATAATCCCTAGGGAGTTATAAATATCAAAAACCTGAAATTAAGGATATCGGGGAGAGCTCTACCGTCTTACCTGTAATTAAATTTCAAAATATGTAAACATAAAACTTAACTTTAACTACCTAAAGATTTTACATCGGTTTAGCTTGTAACACTACCACCTTATTAATTTGAAATTAAAGGTAAAATTCACCCCTAAAGGTTAATGAATCCACTATATATTATATCTATCGGTTCTCGATATAGAAATAAATTTGTAATAATTACAATAACCCATAATTATTAGATACTAGATAATGATAAAGAAAACGTTAATGAAGGTAAATATCTGATTATGATAATGATTAGTTAATTAAATTAATAATTATATTTAAACAGTAGTTAGCTATTCTAGCCAAATACTACTATACGGTAAACGAGTCGGTAAATGATTTTACAAAGATATTAATTAGCTAATTAAGCTAATCGATAGGGGGCGATAAAAAAAAGTTAAGTTACGGTAATTAATATGGCACGTTTAAGAGACCCACAGGTAAATAATTATACAAGCCTGGACAGAATCCTTGGAAGTTTCCACAAATTTGAGATCTAGAAGTACCAAACTGGCTGAGGGCAACCAAACAATGGTTGGGGATCAATTTCTTACAGGACACCAACATTCCTTGAAAAGGGGAGCCAGATGTACTCTGAGATGCAGAAGAGCATGGTCTCAAATTCGTCAATTTTCACTCAGAAGTGCAGGCGCGGATTTTTCGTCCTATTCAAAGTTGCCTGAATGAATTGGAGAAATACATATAAGGAGAGAAAAAGGGATTTACATACCTGTACGGCCGATAGTAACCTCACTTTCCAAAATCTTCACAAAAATCAACAATCTGTTGATTCTCTAAGAAACGTTCTAGCTGACACGATTAATCACTATTCTGGCTAGTCAATTTATAAAACTATGGGCTCGATGGCCAAAAATAAAGACAAAATTTTAAGATTTTTAAGATTTTGAAAATCTGGCTGCACGACCTTTTCCGGTCCTAATACAAAAAAAAAGAACAAGACAAAAGTACCCAAAATGGTTCTGTCCTTACTTTCTAGGTCTGTCAAGCCTATCGAAATTATAAAAAATGACAGCGCTAGAGGTTTCTCGGAAATAACCTTAATAACACAATTTTCGGTATTAGGTTATTAAAACTACTCAGAAGAATCATAGATGTCGCTAGGTGTACGAAATAGTACTTTTAAATGAGTCCAAAATTTACAGGGTGGGGACTTTAACTGGAACTAATTCGCTAGAGCCTTCGAATAAAATATGTGGACAAAACGCAAAAATACGTCGATCAAGATTTTTTGCTTGAGTTTTTTTCACATTAATTTTTTTATACAGGGTGTTCCAAGAACAGCTGTACGGTTGTCAACTTTATTTTTCCAAATAGTAGCCCCTGTATATTATGACATTTCTAGATTCTGCTGAAAATTCTAGACATATTTCATTCACAATGTCATATACCTATCTTCAACTGTTTCGGAAATATTGACAGTTGAAAATGGACTTTTTTGCAACTTTGACAGGCTGTAAAACCTTAACGGTTAATTTTAGAGGAAAACCGATTTCACATTCCTATCTTCGATTTTCATAAGCTATCAATTGACACCAACTTTGAATTTAATCCATGATTAAAAATTCCAGTTAAATTCAATCTCCAGTTAAATTCAAAGTTAGTGTCAAATGATAGTTTATGAAATTCTAAGACAGGAATGTAAAACTGGTTTTCCTCTAAAATTAACCGTTTAGGTTTTACAGCCTGTCAAAGTTGCAAAAAAGTCAATTTTCAACTGTCAATATTTCCGAAACAGTTGAAGATAGGTATATAACATTGTACATGAAATATGTCTAGAATTTTCAGCAGAATCTAGAAATGTCATAATATACAGGGGCTACCATTTAGAAAAATAACTTTGATAACCGTACAGCTGTTCTTGGAACACCCTGTATAAAATAATTGATATGGAAAAATTTCAAAAAAAAAATCTTGATCGACGTGTTTTTGCGTTTTGTCCACATATTTTATCCGAAGGCTCTAGTGAATTAGTTCCAGTTAAAGTCCCCACCCTGTATAGTCCCCAGTACATCGATCCAAAAATTTTGTAACTCATGTACACGCCAAACTTTCCAGGCGGCTTCATAACAACAAGTCGGACAATTTTGTTCATATCTCCAACCTGGGCGATGGGACATTGTCGCGCTAGCTCTTCGTGAAGTTGTCATTTTGACGTCCCTGAGAACGGTGATATATGTACCATCGTCACCAAAAGTATCTGGGACACAAATAATGCATAATAATCTCCTGGACTAATTCTACTGTCATTCATTTCAATGCATTTAATTCATAGTTTGACAAATATTTGACAATAAAATTCATATAATAGGTCAAGAGCAAATGTGATGCTGTCCCAGTTACTTTTGGTGACGATGGTACGTGTAGTTTTAATTCGTGACTACTGCCACAATACTGGACACAACGAAGTGCACCTAGGGCCACCGTGCTGTGGCAGTCATACAACTCGCTGCATGAGTAAGACAAGGGTAGGGAAAAAGGCCCGAGTTTCCTATATTTAGGACAGGTTAATCTGTGGTGGTCGAGTAGAATTTAGGTGATAGGTAGGAAGGTAGGTAATTGAAGGTAGGTATAGCGTGCAGTAATAAAATTACCGCACGCTAATACAGCACGCCGTGGGGTACTTAAATTACCGCACACCGTGCAGCTGCTTAGATTGGGGTAGTTTGGGTTACTTTATGGTAATATAGAACTTACCGCACGCAAAATTGTGTGTATACCTCAGCAACCACACGCTTGTAAGTATGTGAGCGTTATATACATGATTTTAAGTACAATTGCGACTGGCTTTTGTTAAAAATTGAAAAAATTTAATAAAAAAATTGAAATTCGAGTAACACTTGATTTTACTAGTAATAAAGCAAAATTCCTATACAGGGTGTTCCAGGTAAAAGTAACTACACATGGGGATTTCGGAAACGGTAAGAGATACAATTTTAGGTAGATGGGAAAAAAGGTGCGCTAGTCCGAGCCCAATCAGATGCTGCATCGAAATTGAAAATATCTACAGGGGAAATAAATAATAAGATTTTGGTAGTAGTTTTGTATTAACGACTACCGTCGTCATTTGATTGAATGACGTTAACAATTTTTTTTCCAGGCCTTCTAGTCTTTTTGCAACCAGCCAACTTTGTTATTTCTTTTGGTCGCCGTATTAGTCTTCTTAATCATTAAATGGAGCATAGAAAGGGCTTCGTATTTGGATGACGGAAAATGTAATTTTTTTTAAACGAAGTTTTTCACTTAGTTGGTTGTGAAACAAATACCATAATTGTGACAACTTTCCCAATTGAATTTAATATGGAAAGGTTTTCAAATTGGGGAAAAGTGGATATGTATGGTTGTTTCATTTCGTGCCATGGGAACGCTGAACAAGCTCAAGATATACAGGGTGTCCCAGGGAAAACAGTCCACCCCGATTTATTGGGTTTGGGGTGAGAATCTGGGAAAACGCTCGGACACGTCGATGTTTTATTTGAGGGGAAACTATGTTTCAATTTTTTTGATCCCCGTAGCTTCAACCCCCTAGCTAGGGAAAAAACCCCCCAAATTTGAATAGGGAATAGGGGTCGTGTCATACCTCTTTTTAGAGGTCTCATCGAGTTTTTTATGGCCCTAGAATTTCATCTTATTATTTTCATCCGTAACGAAATGACAGCTTGCCAAAATCTTGGAAATGGACTATGTTTTAGTAGGAGTAAAAGCGGTACTTACCTCCCTTAATAAAAATACGAGTGAAAATACTTATAATTTACAATTCTCGTGTACATCTCATTAATAATAATAAGAAAAAACTTCATTTCAAGTATTTTTATTAGGGGAGGTAAGTATCGCTTTTGCTTCCACTAAAACTAATAGTCTATTTCCAAGATTTTGACAAGCTGTCATTTCGTTACGGATGAAAATAATGATACGAAATTCTAGGAGCATAAAGAACTCGATGAGACCTTTAAAAAGAGATATGACACGACCCCTATTCCCTATTCAAACTTGGGGGGTTGTTCTCCCCCTAGCTAGGGGGTTAAAGCTACGGGGATGAAAAAAACTGAAAAATAGTTCCCCCCTCAAATAAAACATCGACGTGTTCGTGTTTTTTCCCAGATTCTCATCCCAAACCCAATAAATCGGGGTGGACTGTTTTCCCTGGGACACCCTGTATACTTTCAGGGATTAGAAAGTCGGCTCCAGATTTATCGATGTTCCAATTGCATAGAATCTTAAAAATAATTTACCTATGGTTCCTTAAAAAACATATTCAAAATAGAATGCCTAATGAAAATAATGATAATATGGGTTTTCAAAGTGTTATCGACAATTCTCGTACCTCCCTTGGTCAACTGGAAAGTAAAATTGAAGTGCCTAGATCCACTGTTCAGAGAATTCTTAGAAAATTCAAGTATCGTCCATATAAAACACATCAGTCAAGGACTCCGAGATGGTGACTTAGGAAGGAGTATATTGTTTTGCAATTATTGCTTCGTAGAAAGATGTGAAGCAGATCCTCAATTTCCGCTCAAGGTCTGATGAAAGCAGATTTACAAACAGACACAACAGCGTGTATTGGGCCGATCAAAATACGTTCCTAAGTCATGAGGTGCGCAATCGAGTTAGATGGGGTTTTAATGTATAGCTAGGAGTCATAAACGGACTAGTACTATTTACCATTTGTCATAATATTTTGACTGCACCTCGATACCTTGGAATATCACAAAACTACGTCGACCAAACTTTAGACAATTTGCTCCTTCAATATGTAGCGAACATGTGGGTCCAACAAGATCGAGCATCGAGCACCTCCACCAAAAGCAAGAATCATTACTGATTATTTGAATGACCAACATGGAAATAAATGGATCGGCAATCGTGGTCCGGTTGCCTGGCCTGCTCACTCGTCGGACCTTACGCCTCTTGATTTTTGTATTTGGGGATACTAAAAGGATACAGTTTATTGTACTCTCCATATACAGGGTGCCCCACTAAGGTCGGCAAGGTACGATATTATGGAAACCATAGACCTTCGGGACTTTTTTTTCTCCACTAAATCGGCCAAGAGAAATTGATGGAAATAATTTTCAAGTTGACCGCTAGGAGTCGCAATTACGATGATATGAATAAAAATTCAAATTTTCTCAAGAAATCGCTATATTAAGATACTGTTTTAACAGAAATCAAAAAGTTCATTAATTGTTGCGCCAGTTTCGTCATTAGGCTTTTTTCGTATCTTCACTGATAAGGGTGGGGAAGCTGGTGAAAAAATAATTTTAAAAATTGCTGTATTTTCCATACCCCTTATCCAAACTCATTCAACTAGGGCTCATTTAAAAGATAATTTCATTTTTATTAGGAACACCACTTCGTTCGGAGTCGATAGTTCCCACCGCGTCTTCTAGAGGGCGCTGTTTAACCAAGATTTAGTTTTTTCTAATTTTCCTAAAAAATCCAAATAGCATGATATTATTTTTTTATTGCTGTGCTTGAAGAACAAAAAAATATCTACATTTTGGCGCAAACCGCTATTCAATATCTGCATTTGTTTCCAAGTTATGCAAATAACTGAATTCCATAATATCGTACCTCGTCGACCTTAGTGGAACACACTGTATAATACGTTACAAGAACTTGAGGCAACTGTTGTTCAAGCCATTGAAGAAATGCTTAAACAAATGGTTGAAGATGCATGTTTGTCTCTAATTTTTCGATGCAGGACGTGCATTAATAACAACTGTGGAATTTTCTAATATTTGGTTTAACTTGTGAACCCATCCGGGAATTCTAGGCAGACTCAAAAGTTCTTGTTTTGTGTCACGAAGAGAACAAACTGTTCAATATATTCCAACTAGGGAAATAGGTAATAGAAACTTTTACTTCCTCCTGGAATAATACCTTCGATTATCAAAAACACCGCATACACCAATACTGACACTTTTTATATATTTCATCCTCGATTATTATTATTATAGAACCTAAGTAATTTCCAATGACGGACTGAATTTATATGGGTCATTTGCATACATTGTTTATAGATTCGTAAGTAGATATAAATGGCCGGTTCTGCAACCTCCGTCCTCCGGAGGAGCTTCTAGCATGCCTGCATGCGCCATCTATAGGTTCAGTTGCCTATAATACCCCCGGGGGCTATTGTACACTCACTACCTGCCGTATGAGGCGCCATCTAGGTCCGGATACCTGTATAGGTTCAGTTGCCAAAGTTCCCAGGCTCAGGTGATGAAGTTCAATGAAACAACAATTTTTCGGTAAAATTTTATTTAAACGCAAAGAAAATAAAACACAGTAATTCTATGGTGACTCGAACATTTGTTCATGACAGAGTAGATTATGTTCGTTTCTTCTAATGTAGGTATGCTTTTTAATTGAATTTTCGCAAAAGCAAAAACATTTTTGACAAGTATAACAAAAATGTGTATGATCTGGAAAGGCTGTGTATAGATCCGTTGGATAAATTTCATGACTGGTTCTAAAAACCAAAAAAGTGGTAAGTATAATTTTTTCGCAGTTAGGTTAAATTTACTTACATAAAAAACACTCACATAGTCCATTCTGCAAATTCGAAAACTGCAGCTGGTAAAGGTTTCCCAACATTTTTTTCACCTCTGTAAATTAGGGCGGAGCAACCATTAGTCAATTTTTTAATTTCCTCTTGAGTAAAATCATATCTCTTGGGTAGAAAAATGGACTTTCCATCTTCCAATGCAACCAAAATTGAAGGCCCAAATTTTGTATCCATTTTACTAATATTAATGATTTTGTACGGTTTGCCAATTTCTAACTCTTCTTTCTTATTACATTCTTTGAAACTATATTTATCATTAATTTCCGCAATCGACATAGCTAATCTGAAAAAGAATACATGAAAAAGAATAATGTGAAAAAAAAAAAAACTGTCTATTTTTTTTTTCCACAAACGCACCGCTGCTCGCAGAAAACAGAACTTGTGTTTTTAACTCAAAGAAACCCTATTTATACAAACTCATACCTACTACACGCACTGAAACAATACCGTCAATTTGCATTGATTAACAAAATCGTGATCTTGTGTCACGTTTCGTAATTACAAATTACAAAGTACTTAATTATATATTTTTTTAAATTTTTCTAACCAGGATCTCTATGTATCGTTTAATAGCATTTTCGTGTATCATTTATCATCAATTGAAAATAATTAATTGAAAAGTGAATCACGTTTCCTCGTTATTCAAAATGTGAAGCGACTTTGCTTTCTTATAAATACGAATAAGAGATTCAAAAATTATCCAAGTTTCCAACTTACCTTACCGGCTTTGTAATACACCGTCTGAATAATTTTCGTGAAATTTAAAAATGGATAAAAGTACTCAAACAGATTTTGACCAGGTAAATTCAATTGTATTTCATTTTTCAACCAATAAATAGTAGGAAGGTTGAAAATATTTTTTCGTTTTAGTGTTATTGTGCAGTAACTAGATTTTCTCAACCTCCTTCTACTTCTCCTAACCAACAGGAACCACCGAACTCAGGAGGATTGGTTCGACTGAGATACAAACGTACAGTTTCAAAAAAAGTTTAGAGGGGAAGAGAAGAGACGGTTTGGGAAATTTAGTGATAGTGATAACTGATTTTGAACAATAAATGGTTGGAGAGGTGGAAAATATTTTTTTCGTTTTAGTGTTTTTGTAAATTGAATAGTGTTTCTCAACCTCCTTCTACTTCTCCTAAACTTCAGCAGTCGCCAAAAGTAGTAGAATTACCTCTTCCACTTCCTAAGGAAGATTGGCTCGACTGGGATACAAACGAACCGACTTATGATCCAACGGAGTATGTATTAGCCAATCCAATTTTAAGGAGTATTCCACCCAAAAAATCCAAAAGTTTCAAAAAAAAGTTTAGAGAGGAAGAGAGGAGACGGTTTGAGAAATTTAGTGCTAGTGATAGTGATAAATGATTTTAATAACTATCTAAAATGTTCTATAATAAGGTACCATTTTTTTAATAATTTATTTTCAATAATTTATTTTTTCATTTTTAAGGTACAATGCCGTTTGAAAAATTTCATAAAAATATTTATCACGACTTACGAAAATTATTTTCCTGAACAATGTTCAAATATCGAAGAGGGTGGAGTGTTCTATGAAGAAGAATATCTAGAAGGTTTAGTAAGGCTTTGCTTAGAATGTGGAAGAACAGTGTATCCCTTGGATCGTCTTGCGACAGTGTCTAAACATGAAAAACTGAAGAGTAAACAGACGCTTAATACTGATTTTTCTTGTATGAAGTGTAAAAAAAATTTACAGGAGATTTTAAAAACGGAAAGTTGTACATTTTGTAGAAATAAATCAACTTGAATTAAACTAGAAACTTATTTATTATTTAAATGGAGTCACTTTCATTATAACATCATGTATTCACATAAGCATTCGAATGGCGATGGTGGTGGTGGTGGTCGTGAAAACATATTGAAAGGAAGCTTAGGTTGGAGAATACCAGTTAATCTTTCTATTTCTTCTCGGTTTGAATTACCTCTAGAACCGTAAGTTTAATTTTATTTTATTTTTATTTTTTCATGAAAGTTAACAATTATTATTTATTGTGTTTGATTTGCTTTTTTAGAAAAATGTTTATCTGTGAATACTGCTCTAGATCGTTTACCAGAAAGGATAATTTAGTGCGTCATGGGGATTGTAGAGCCGCGGTTGAAATTTGCAGTCAATGCGGGGGAATTTTCAAATCAGAGGGAGCCTTCCAACGTCATTTCAAAGAAAAACACAGAAGGGCCCCAAAGCGTAAAGCAGAAAATTTTTGTGTTCCCATGGTTGAACGAGCTAGAGTTGACCAAAATAATGGTAAGGTTTTTTCGTGTTTGTATAGTATTTGCTAACTCTTCTCTTTTTTTTTCTTTATTTTCAAAGCGTCAACGTCATCCACACGTCACTGTCTGGAATGTGCTCTTGAGATTTCGACCAATCGATGGGCCGGGCATCTGCGGAGTCTACAACACCTGGCCAACACCTGTGTCCAGCAGGAAGAAGGCGTACAGCTCGTAAAAACATCTTTTAGGGCCCGAATTGCGACATACCGGCTTTCTTCAAAACAGGACCCTACCAGCGTCAAGGAATTTTTAGGACATCTTCTTGAAAAATTTATCAAGCTGATAGGTGATAATGTGTTGAAATTTGGTCATATTAAAGTCGGTGTGGAGCTTTTCGGCGGCTTCCTCCTGCAGGCGAAAGAGTTGGAAGAGGTTAAGTCCTTCAACACCAAATTCCGCCTGTTAAGCGATGGTGCAGATCTGAAGGAGCTGTTCGAGCAGTTTTCAGCCATCCTGGATAAAAAGTGTTCGGAATTCCAGGAAAAAGAAAGTGGTATGTAGAACTTTATTTGTATGTCCTTTTTACTAGACAATGTTTATTACAGGCTGGGCGCTGCAGCAACTCCTACACTTAGATGTAGCGATAAATAAGGTCAACCCCTTGAGAGCGTCTTCGTATCTCGCGCTACCAAAAGCGATAGAAGCTAAGAAAGCTGTCCTAAATATACAAAATCGTGACCAAAAATGCTTCATGTGGTCAGTCTTGGCTCACCTACATCCAGTTGATTGAACTAAACCAGCAAATAGAGTCGCGAACTATCTGTCTTTTGAGAACGAGCTAGACTTTACAGGTATGGAATTTCCAATTAAACTTAAAGACATTAGTAAGTTTGAGCAACTCAATAATATCTCCATCAATGTTTATGGATTAGATAACGCCTATGAAAATGGTAGAGATATTATTGAAATTGTTGGTCCCTTATACTTTACTCAGTCTCGAAAAGCGAAACATGTGAATTTATTATTAATCAGTAATGATTTTGGTGATAGTCACTATTGTTTAATAAGAAACATGTCTCGCTTGATTTCAAGTCAATTATCTAAACATGAAAAAGCTAAATACTTGTGTGATGGATGTTTGGTGTATTTCTCAACTGAGCAAAAATTGAAAGCTCATCAAGAATACGACTGTGGTCACGTTTCAGTGCAATTACCGACAACAGATTTAAAGAAAAATAAATACGGTGAAGAGGTTCCTGAGAATATCCTGAAATTCACAAATTTCGATAAAAAATTGAAGGTACCTTTTGTTGTTTACGCCGATTTCGAGACAATCATTGAACCTGTCGAGGCAGAGGAAACCGAGCTGGACCCCGAAAATTCCTATACTATCAAAACTCACAAGGCTGTTCCTTATTCTTTCGCCTATTACATTAAATGTGACTTTGACGATTCTCATTCGATTTTCAAGACTTTCAGAGGACCTGATGCACACAAAGTTTTCGTAGACTGGTTAGAGAATGATTGTAAACCAATCTATAATCGATTTATGAAAGACATAGTGCCCATGCACCCTCTAAGTCAAGAACAAGAGGATGAGTTTCGCAATGCGGAAAATTGCCATCTTTGCGAGAAACCATTTAAAGCAGAAGACGAAAGAGTGAGGGATCACTGTCATCTCACTGGGAATTTCCGAGCTGCAGCCCACTCTCAATGTAACCTTAATTTTAAAATTCCAAATTTCATCCCTATCTTCTTTCATTGTATGTCCAATTTTGATTCCCATCTCTTTGTCAAGGAATTGGCTCAAGAAAACGAAAGAGTGGATGTTATCCCCCAAAATAAGGAGCGGTACATTTCATTTACCAAACATATTTTGGTGGATAAAATCCCACTCGATGAAGCAGGTAAATACAAACAGGTATTTTTGAAATTGCGCTTCCTCGACAGTTTTCGATTCATGGCATCAAGCTTAGATAAATTATCACAAAACTTAAAACCAGAACAATGTCGAGAAGTTAGAAAATATTTTCCCGCGGAAGACGAATTTCAGGTCATTCGACAAAAGGGTGTCTTCCCGTATTCTTACGTGGATTCTTTTTCGAAATTAGACGACACCAAGCTTCCATCCATTGATGACTTCTACAATCATTTGAGAAAAGAAGCCATCAAGCGAAAAGATTACGAGCGTGCACAGAAAGCTTGGAATTTGTTTAAATGTAAAACTTTAGGTGAATATTCAGATATTTATTTAAAATCCGACGTATTAATTCTGGCTGATGTTTTTGAAAATTTTAGAGACGTGTGACTATCAACCTATAGTCTAGATCCGTGTCAGTATTACACGGCTCCAGGGCTATCTTTTGATGCTGCTCTTAAAACAACAGCTATGGAGTTGGAATTACTGACAGATATTGACATGATACACTTCCTGAAGCGCGGCATTCGCGGAGGGGTCAGTCAGTGTAGTATAAGGAAAGCTGTCGCAAATAATAAGTTCGTTCCTCACTACGATGCTTCCAAACCTACTTCTTACTTAATGTACCTGGATGCTACCAACTTATATGGTGCAGCCATGAGCCAATTTTTACCGACGGGTAACTTCAAATGGCTTGACGCGGAAGAAATTCAAAACTTAGACTATTTGAAATTAGATAAAAACTCAAGCACTGGCTACATATTCGAAGTTGATTTAGTATACCCGGAAGACCTGCATTATACGCATAATGAGCTACCCTTTTGCCCAGAATCCGTTGCTCCAGAAGGTTCTAAAATTAAAAAACTTATTCCAAATTTCAATCGAAAAGAAAAATACGTTATTCATCTTCAAAATTTGCAGCAGGCTATAAGTCATGGCATAAAATTGGAAAAAATTCATCGCGTTCTCACTTTCAATCAATCTCCTTGGCTCAAAATTTACATTGACCTAAACACAGCAAAACGGAATGCTGCTTCCAATAAATTTGAAAAAGATTTTTTCAAACTTATGAATAATGCCGTGTTTGGTAAAACTATGGAAAACGTGGAGAAAAGGGTAGATATCAAGCTAATTACCCATTGGGAAAATATTGGAAGAAAACGGGGAGCAGAAGCGTGGATCTCAAAGCCTCATTTTAAAGACGTTACCATTTTTGGTGAGAATTTAGTAGCTATCCATATGGCTAAACAGAGAGTTAAATATGATAAGCCTATTTACGTGGGATTCGCCATTTTGGATATATCCAAGACAATCATGTATGATTTTCTGTATAGCTATATCAAGCCTAAATACGGGAATAAAGCGTCCCTACTCTATACTGATACTGACTCCCTTATTTTAAATATAGAAACTGAGAATTTTTATGATGATATTAGAGAAAATTTAGACAAATTCGATACTTCTAATTACTCACAGAATAACCCACATAATGTACCTGTAAACCAATCTATTCTGGGTAAAATGAAAGATGAATATGCAGGGAAAATCGTGTGGGAGTTTCTAGGTACTGGGGCGAAGGCGTATTGTGTTAATGTGGAAGGAGAGTTGACTAAAAAAGCGAAAGGCGTACCTGATTACGTCACCAAGAAAGAATTAACCCTTGATGATTATAAGACTGCGGTTGACGTAGAAGGTACGCTCATTCATCGTCAGATGAACACTTTCCGTTCACATAAACATGATATGTACATCGAACTTAAAAATAAAGTAGCTTTGTCTTACGCGGACGACAAACGCTACGTTATACCCGGTACTGAATACACGCTCGCTTGGGGTCATAGAGATATAGAGTTGTATAAGGAATCATCGGAAATTCCAGAGAGTCAAGACTGACAGCAGGGACAGCTTTCTCAGCATGCTTTCAAGGGGTTGTAGTTTTAAGGTTTTTAGGTTAGGATTTTTTTCACCTATAAGTTGTGGTATTATTCATTTAAACTTATTTATAATTATAATGATATTTGTTTGTGTTTTGTAAATTTAATAAACTACCTTGTTTTGTTTTTTTTTTTTACTCAGTTGTTTTATTCCATTTTAATAAACATATCGTACAGGTTAAATTTGTGGGCTAAAACTATCTCAAGATGATTTTCGTTCCAAGCCATCACTTCATTGGTCCGCATATCAACCACAGTTAGTCCTTTGCTTTCTTCTTCATGCCAGTAGCTAACGTAAATGTATTCTCCAATGTAAAAATTTGTATCGCACCATCCATCGTTGATCGTATCCAGAAAATTCAGAAAGTCCTCAAATTCATCATTGGTGAATTTCATTGGAGCGCCGTTCTTGGGTTGTAAAACAACCTCCCGTTTTTCCTGACTAAATTTCACTCGCACAATGTTCTCAATTTTATATTCTTGATAAACTGGTTTCGGACGGATGCTCCGGCTGCTTGTTGATGGTCCATTCGAAAATCTTGATGTTGATGTGAATACATCATCCCATTTCGAATCCATTTTTAGATTTTGAAAAATAATTATCAACGATTTTTTTCGCTCGTAAAACTCCAAATCTTTTCTCAATTCAGAGAGATTTTTCAGATAATTTTCAATTCTTTCAGCTAGTGTTCGGTTCATGTGAGCTAGAGAACGACTGAGCGGGTTTAACTAACCATTCTCTATTTATAGAAAAAACTCAACTTCATGTACTAAACAACTTTTTTATTGAGGTAAAAAACTAGTAATATAATTATACAATACATAGGTATTTCTAATGCTACATAAACAAAACCTAATTCTATGATGTATACAATTTGTTAAACTAGGATTAAACTTGGGCACTTTTCCACCCGTAAATTCCAAATTAATTATGGTTGGAGGATTTAGGTTAATTTCAGTAAAAACTTTGATTAGAAAGTCCTTCTTGACTTGTCCTTTCACGTAAACAGTATCGACGTCTTTCAAATTGTCCTGAAGCAGTTGATTAAGTTGTCCATGGTCTAAATATCCTGCATTGTAGGAGATGCCATGAAGGTTGTGGAACACGTAGTTTACTTCTTTTTTCTGAGCCTCACTCAAGTAACGATACAATATTTTGGGTTTAAACAGCCAACTTAGGATCAATCTCCCATCGTAAATGGCCAGTTCTTTAACTTGAAAATCAGTGGAAAAGTAGCCTTGAACGTCCAGAGCCACAAACTTCATCCTTTTCTGTGTCTGGAGAGCGACTGATTAAATCAAGGTTCGAACATTGCCTGATAAGGGCAAGTATTCAAACACTCGATCATGCACGATAATGCAGCAGGCTCGTGATTCATCAGAAAAATTCTCTGAGCTCTGGAACTCCAATTTAACATCGATGGTACTGCTTTTCAGAGCTTCGTTCTGTTTCGAGCAGTCTATCACAAATAATGCCCTGTTTGCGAAATTTTCAAAATTCAATAATGGTTCACTATTGGTTTTACCCAAATACGTGTTTTGAAATTCGGTATACATCCGGTAGGCTTCTGCGAACTGTTTGGCATCGAAATTAAGGTTGAGGGACTCGTACGGATATATCTCAGAGTTAAGATATAGTTTAACATCCGTAATATCCAAATTATCGAACAGAGTAATATCAGATCTTGGATTATCCTTTCGCTTCTTCTGGAAAAATACTATGACATATCTGGCTCTCTCTGACATGGATTTTACAGTCCATACGTCTCTCTTGGTTTTTCTCAATGTGGGCAGCTCGTGGATCTCCCAACTTCTGAATGGGATGAATATGGGCTTGTTATTTGAAATGTCTTCCAACAAGCTCAATTTCAAAACATCATCTGGATAAATGTGTCTTACTCTCAGTTCTACTTTATCTAAAGTGATTTTGGCCGTTTTATCGCCCGTCGTATTGCTATAGCAGTTATCATCATTTCTAGCTCTGACAAGTTTTATTTTTTGTCTGCCCATGATAACCTTGTTGTAATCGGAAAAGATATTTAGCATTGCCCTCAAGGGTATCAGGAAGTTGAAGTTTTCTCCCACTAAAGATTTCACTACACCAGTAGGCCAATTCCAGCCAGCTCGTTCGAGTGCCCGGCTCTCTTGATCGTTGAGGCATAAGAGATTCCGCACTGTGCTAGTAAGTCCGGGGTCTCGGATTCTCTCAATTTCCTTACCGTTTAATTCGTAGGTGATGGATTCGAAAAGAAATGCTCCCGCATTAATTGTTAGATTACATGTTCCTGTTTTCCCAGCGGTAGCGTCTTCGTGAAACTTTCCTTCGATATAGATTTCGGCTTGACTGATATCCATAAACACGTCTTGCTGATTGATAACAATTTCGATTTCGTCGTTATAGTTGAAAGAGTTTGTGAATGGATGATAGGTATGCCATTCTTCTCTAGCTATGGACTCATCGGTGTTGACCGACTGAAATATTCGCAGTTTTTCTGATCTGATTGCCATATTTAGAGGCTAGAGAATTCAACCGGATCAGACTTTTGTGCGTGAGCGTTTGCTTCGATGCCTGAGTACAGACTGAGTTACAGTTATTGAAACCACTGTTTAAGTAGCCACGATTAAAAACCAGGACCATACTTCTTCAGCTTCAATCTCACTATAATCTCTTCTCCTCTGAAATTAACCGGCCTTGCTTCCTGATCGAGTATATTGATTGTTATATTATCGATGCTGTTTCTATTGAGAGGAAGATAGATCAAGTTTCGAGGATCTACTATAATTCTGTATCCAGGATCAACGGCTGGTGTAAACTCGTAGATCGTATGGGATGGATTACTAGTGTAGTAGGAGCCTGAAACGATGTTGCACTCAATCCTAACAGTCGCCACTGATATGATCTCTACGGGTAGATCGGATTCGTGTAGAGAATGCGCTTCCAGAGATTTTTCTGAGAATCCCAAAAGTTTTCCAATACTATCCTTGGGTTTGAAATTGATATCGTATATGCACTTTAGCATACACTTTAATGTATTATTGTTTGGCTTGAGAGAGATCTGTTCTATTCCAGTTGGATTTGATAGTTGGTTTAGTAGATAGGCTTCAATATCCGCAACCTCGTACGAACCAGTTGGAATTTCCAATTGTTTTTCCTTTCCTTTTTCGCTGTAGTAGAACTTGTTTCGGCCTGGTTCAATGTTGGGAATGGAATTCCAAGTAGTGAACGAGATGAGTGCTAATGAGTAGCTATGGGCAGGATCGAGCTCGATGGGTGGAGTAAAGTCAACGCTCAAGCAACTGGTTCGACCTTTTAACGTGAATGTCTGAGACATGACTAAGCTAACATCAACGCAATGTTCAATTTATATCGAACAAGAAGCTCAGTACAAGATGGCCGCAATTGTATGAGTTGAATGGCTGATACTGATCGTAATTGAAAAGTATTCTACAGTTTTTGAAATAACGAACTAGTTCACTTGGAGGATTAAGGTTTCCGAAACTGTCAAAGTAAACCACTGTATCACCATTCTTTTTATAAGCTACCCAATGCGTTCCAGGTCCCGTATTTATGTCCAAATTGACTACACCGCATTCGATTTTCTTGGGCTGCGATGGTAAGCCATCTCGCATAAACACGCCTCTAAAATTGGAAATTTGAAGTTTTTTAACGTATCGTTTGATGTCCTGATCACTGAGTGGCCGCTTGGGTAGCTTCATTGGAAGTTTTTTGACATCTTTTTCAAGTAGAGTCCATAACCGGTCTTATGTTTGGCGAGATATAGTCCACTTCCTTTTTTTCCCAACGCAATGGCTTCCATCGTTTGGTTATGTCGTTTAGACTCGGCGAGTTTATCTTTGGCAGAACGGGTATCACTTACAGCTTTTGCAATGCCCGCGGCACCACCACTGAGAGCTCCCAATGCACTGAGCCCTGCAAACAGAGGTATGAGTGGAATAATTCCGCCTAACTTCGGCACTGGGATAACTCGGGGAACTTTAATATTCTGACGTCCACCAGCCACTTTAATAGTCTTGCGGGCTGCCTGGAGAGCTGATTTAATATAGTCTTTTGTTCCTAGCCCACGACGATGCTTCACTTGCTTCCGAATATTAGAAACGACATAGGATTTGAATGGTTTCTGTTTTTTCGGTTGACCCATACCGAGTTTACGTTTAGCTTTCATTGCAGTAGTTACAAACCAAGCAGCACTCTTTTCGCCGAAACTAGCGTCTTTAGCCTTGACTCGTTCCCACGATTTATTCTCCAACACTCTATCAGCCCGATGTCTGTGTTGTAGATCTGGATGTTTGGCGTATTCGATATCGTGTTCTTTACAGTAACTGTCCAACTTGTTTTTCGGCTTATCACCTCGTGCTAATCGCTGCTTCAGTCTAGTTCCAGGACCACAGTAGGAGTACCCTCCAGGTAGATGCAGCTCAAACGGAAGCTTGTTGATGGTGCTATTTAAAAGACCTGCACTCGGTGACGTATTCATTGAGAATGAAACCGAGCTAGAGTGAGCATCGTTTATATACGATGAGGATGAAAAAACAGAAAATCAACATAAAGATCGACAACTTTGACATGGGCAGGACCCGGACTGAAAAGAGACATGGGGACCTTTTACCAAACACGATTAGAGCAATAATATGTGGACCAAGTGGTTCGGGAAAAACAAATGTTATGCTGAGTCTTTTAACTGATGAAAACGGTCTCAGATTCAGAAACGTCCATGTTTATTCCAAATCATTGAACCAGAATAAGTATAAGTTCCTAGAAGCGGTTTTAAAACGAACTGTCGGTGTAAACTTTTACGGATACAGTGATAATGAAACCGTTGTAGATCCGCAAACAGCTCAACCAGATTCAGTGTTTATCTTTGACGATGTGGCCTGCGAGAAACAGGATAAGATAAGGAACTACTTCTGCATGGGTCGCCATAACGCAATCGACTCTTTCTATCTTTGTCAGACGTATTCGAAAATCCCAAAACAGTTGGTGAGAGATAATTCAAACATGCTCTTGCTTTTCAAGCAGGACGATACGAACCTGAAACATGTGTACGATGATCATGTTAACACAGATATGTCTTTCAATACGTTCAAGCAAATATGTACAGAGTGTTGGAAAGACAGATACGGATTCCTAGTCATTGTCAAGGATGACGATACCATTTTCATAGGCGTTATCTAATCCATAAACATTGATGGAGATATTATTGAGTTGCTCAAACTTACTAATGTCTTTAAGTTTAATTGGAAATTCCATACCTGTAAAGTCTAGCTCGTTCTCAAAAGACAGATAGTTCGCGACTCTATTTGCTGGTTTAGTTCAATCAACTGGATGTAGGTGAGCCAAGACTGACCACATGAAGCATTTTTGGTCACGATTTTGTATATTTAGGACAGCTTTCTTAGCTTCTATCGCTTTTGGTAGCGCGAGATACGAAGACGCTCTCAAGGGGTTGACCTTATTTATCGCTACATCTAAGTGTAGGAGTTGCTGCAGCGCCCAGCCTGTAATAAACATTGTCTAGTAAAAAGGACATACAAATAAAGTTCTACATACCACTTTCTTTTTCCTGGAATTCCGAACACTTTTTATCCAGGATGGCTGAAAACTGCTCGAACAGCTCCTTCAGATCTGCACCATCGCTTAACAGGCGGAATTTGGTGTTGAAGGACTTAACCTCTTCCAACTCTTTCGCCTGCAGGAGGAAGCCGCCGAAAAGCTCCACACCGACTTTAATATGACCAAATTTCAACACATTATCACCTATCAGCTTGATAAATTTTTCAAGAAGATGTCCTAAAAATTCCTTGACGCTGGTAGGGTCCTGTTTTGAAGAAAGCCGGTATGTCGCAATTCGGGCCCTAAAAGATGTTTTTACGAGCTGTACGCCTTCTTCCTGCTGGACACAGGTGTTGGCCAGGTGTTGTAGACTCCGCAGATGCCCGGCCCATCGATTGGTCGAAATCTCAAGAGCACATTCCAGACAGTGACGTGTGGATGACGTTGACGCTTTGAAAATAAAGAAAAAAAAAGAGAAGAGTTAGCAAATACTATACAAACACGAAAAAACCTTACCATTATTTTGGTCAACTCTAGCTCGTTCAACCATGGGAACACAAAAATTTTCTGCTTTACGCTTTGGGGCCCTTCTGTGTTTTTCTTTGAAATGACGTTGGAAGGCTCCCTCTGATTTGAAAATTCCCCCGCATTGACTGCAAATTTCAACCGCGGCTCTACAATCCCCATGACGCACTAAATTATCCTTTCTGGTAAACGATCTAGAGCAGTATTCACAGATAAACATTTTTCTAAAAAAGCAAATCAAACACAATAAATAATAATTGTTAACTTTCATGAAAAAATAAAAATAAAATAAAATTAAACTTACGGTTCTAGAGGTAATTCAAACCGAGAAGAAATAGAAAGATTAACTGGTATTCTCCAACCTAAGCTTCCTTTCAATATGTTTTCACGACCACCACCACCACCATCGCCATTCGAATGCTTATGTGAATACATGATGTTATAATGAAAGTGACTCCATTTAAATAATAAATAAGTTTCTAGTTTAATTCAAGTTGATTTATTTCTACAAAATGTACAACTTTCCGTTTTTAAAATCTCCTGTAAATTTTTTTTACACTTCATACAAGAAAAATCAGTATTAAGCGTCTGTTTACTCTTCAGTTTTTCATGTTTAGACACTGTCGCAAGACGATCCAAGGGATACACTGTTCTTCCACATTCTAAGCAAAGCCTTACTAAACCTTCTAGATATTCTTCTTCATAGAACACTCCACCCTCTTCGATATTTGAACATTGTTCAGGAAAATAATTTTCGTAAGTCGTGATAAATATTTTTATGAAATTTTTCAAACGGCATTGTACCTTAAAAATGAAAAAATAAATTATTGAAAATAAATTATTAAAAAAATGGTACCTTATTATAGAACATTTTAGATAGTTATTAAAATCATTTATCACTATCACTAGCACTAAATTTCTCAAACCGTCTCCTCTCTTCCTCTCTAAACTTTTTTTTGAAACTTTTGGATTTTTTGGGTGGAATACTCCTTAAAATTGGATTGGCTAATACATACTCCGTTGGATCATAAGTCGGTTCGTTTGTATCCCAGTCGAGCCAATCTTCCTTAGGAAGTGGAAGAGGTAATTCTACTACTTTTGGCGACTGCTGAAGTTTAGGAGAAGTAGAAGGAGGTTGAGAAACACTATTCAATTTACAAAAACACTAAAACGAAAAAAATATTTTCCACCTCTCCAACCATTTATTGTTCAAAATCAGTTATCACTATCACTAAATTTCCCAAACCGTCTCTTCTCTTCCCCTCTAAACTTTTTTTGAAACTGTACGTTTGTATCTCAGTCGAACCAATCCTCCTGAGTTCGGTGGTTCCTGTTGGTTAGGAGAAGTAGAAGGAGGTTGAGAAAATCTAGTTACTGCACAATAACACTAAAACGAAAAAATATTTTCAACCTTCCTACTATTTATTGGTTGAAAAATGAAATACAATTGAATTTACCTGGTCAAAATCTGTTTGAGTACTTTTATCCATTTTTAAATTTCACGAAAATTATTCAGACGGTGTATTACAAAGCCGGTAAGGTAAGTTGGAAACTTGGATAATTTTTGAATCTCTTATTCGTATTTATAAGAAAGCAAAGTCGCTTCACATTTTGAATAACGAGGAAACGTGATTCACTTTTCAATTAATTATTTTCAATTGATGATAAATGATACACGAAAATGCTATTAAACGATACATAGAGATCCTGGTTAGAAAAATTTAAAAAAATATATAATTAAGTACTTTGTAATTTGTAATTACGAAACGTGACACAAGATCACGATTTTGTTAATCAATGCAAATTGACGGTATTGTTTCAGTGCGTGTAGTAGGTATGAGTTTGTATAAATAGGGTTTCTTTGAGTTAAAAACACAAGTTCTGTTTTCTGCGAGCAGCGGTGCGTTTGTGGAAAAAAAAAATAGACAGTTTTTTTTTTTTTCACATTATTCTTTTTCATGTATTCTTTTTCAGATTAGCTATGTCGATTGCGGAAATTAATGATAAATATAGTTTCAAAGAATGTAATAAGAAAGAAGAGTTAGAAATTGGCAAACCGTACAAAATCATTAATATTAGTAAAATGGATACAAAATTTGGGCCTTCAATTTTGGTTGCATTGGAAGATGGAAAGTCCATTTTTCTACCCAAGAGATATGATTTTACTCAAGAGGAAATTAAAAAATTGACTAATGGTTGCTCCGCCCTAATTTACAGAGGTGAAAAAAATGTTGGGAAACCTTTACCAGCTGCAGTTTTCGAATTTGCAGAATGGACTATGTGAGTGTTTTTTATGTAAGTAAATTTAACCTAACTGCGAAAAAATTATACTTACCACTTTTTTGGTTTTTAGAACCAGTCATGAAATTTATCCAACGGATCTATACACAGCCTTTCCAGATCATACACATTTTTGTTATACTTGTCAAAAATGTTTTTGCTTTTGCGAAAATTCAATTAAAAAGCATACCTACATTAGAAGAAACGAACATAATCTACTCTGTCATGAACAAATGTTCGAGTCACCATAGAATTACTGTGTTTTATTTTCTTTGCGTTTAAATAAAATTTTACCGAAAAATTGTTGTTTCATTGAACTTCATCACCTGAGCCTGGGAACTTTGGCAACTGAACCTATACAGGTATCCGGACCTAGATGGCGCCTCATACGGCAGGTAGTGAGTGTACAATAGCCCCCGGGGGTATTATAGGCAACTGAACCTATAGATGGCGCATGCAGGCATGCTAGAAGCTCCTCCGGAGGACGGAGGTTGCAGAACCGGCCATTTATATCTACTTTCGTAGTCTATAGTGTGGGCGAATTTCATTGGATGTGATGTAATATAGTATATTTACTAACTAGTGCGGAAAAGATACTTTCCGCACGAGTTAGGAACACTATGTTTTCTACGAGATGAAAGGTAATATTTTTACCTACATATTTATCAATTTAAGATTTTTTTTTTTCACTTTTTCGTATCTGTAGGTATAATCCAACAAATACCATTTTAAAGTCACGTGATTTTTCTCTATCCTTGTTGAATACATCTCAAACAGCGGTGATAGTAAAATTGACAAAAAAATTGCTGTCTAATTATTCTTCATAAAATTCTTACCTGAAATAGAATCCGTCACTGTCATCAATTAGTTTGTCAAAGTTATTTTCGAAAATAATACAATGAACAAACACAGCTAATAATTTTGACTATATTAACCTTTTTCCAACTCGAAAAGAAGCAAATAGAAAACGGGTACCCAGTTTAAGTTCAGAATGTATTACAACAGACAGCAGATACGACAAAAGTGAGTCTCGCAACAATTGCAAGTATTAAAATTGCCCTCTGATTGGTTAATACTACTTCAGAAACGCGTTTGTAAAATGCTAGTGGGAACATATCCTAAAATTCAATAGTAATTAATCACCAGTAGCATTTTGTAGGTGATATGAACGACATAATCAATGGACATACGTTTTTTGCCACCAGTATCACGTGACTTTAAAATGGTATTTGTCGGACTTTACTTGTAGTATACCTGTTTACCTGTAAGTACCTGTATACCTAAAAAACGGAAAAGCATTACTGCGGAAAAGTGATACTTTCATGACCTAAAATGCGTGTGGAAAAGTACACTTTTCCGCACGCCTGTAGAAAAACTAAATATATAAATATATGTATAAAAGCGTAACTTAAAAAAAGCTGTTCAAATCTTGCATTAAATCTCATATTTGATCCATTGCAACTTTCTACTTATAGAATCAAAATGCTTTCAAATAATTAGAAAATAATAATTATCAATTACCCCGACCAACACGCCCTCTTGCGCTACGACCAAACATGAAACACCCTCCTCCAAAGGAAAACACTCTGCCACAATCCGTTTCTGATTCTGAAACTAATGGGCTAATGGGAGACCATAAGCTTCAAAGAAACTCTAGCAATAGACCAATAAAATTTGATGTTATTAATGTTCAAATAAATAGTTAACAGACGTATTCATAATCATTTTTCAACTTCAAATGCGCGAAAAACTTTTAAAAGGTTGTATTCTAAGCAATACAAATTTTGAAAATTGACAGCTCGAGAGCGTCTTTTAACGCTTTCGAAGTTACAAGATGTTGAATACGGCTGTAAGAATTTGGCACACTTTCATCATTTTTGTAAGTATTCGATTTACGATAATTCTAAGATCAGATAAAGGGCGAGAGCATTCCAATTAAAAAAAGTTTACACGAAAAAAAGCTGTGACTTTAACGCGTATGTTCAAAATGATATCAAAACCTGATTTGCCTAACAAAAGACAACAATACCGAAAAATGATTTGCCATTTATACGCCCAGGCCCAGTTTAAACTCTCATAAAGCAAGCCTTATCTAAACATGCGAAACCGGTTTTTTGCAGTTTGCAAGTTCTCGGTTACGTATATAATAATAATATGGTTGCTTTCATTTTTAATCTTAAGGAGTGATAAATAGGAATCTGGCATTTCCTTAAATTTAATCATTTGTCCTAAACCTATAACACAGCATATACAAAAACAATCAGCAGGCTAACTCTCACGCGCATCACAGAATATCGCGCATCTTTTCTGCGCACGCCGCCATTAGGGGATACGATTCTGACATAACGCTGTCATTAAACGGCAGGGACGCCGAAATTTCATTTTGTTTGTTTATTTCTGACAGAGGTCATAGGCGTGCGGTGTAGAGCGAAATTTTAGCTATGATTTTGAAAATGATTTTAGTATATCCGTGTTGTCATTTATGGTGTTATCTGTTATCATTCTTGTATATTCAATTATAATAATAAATTAGTAATTATAAATATTATTTATATGTAAGTATTCATAAGACTAGACATCAGATTGGTGGTGGGACTGCTCACAGGACACTGCCCAGTAAAATACCATTTAACCCGGCATTACACGCGCCAAAAAAATTACGTCGTTACACGCGTTCGGTCAAATCGACCGACTACTCGAAAGTTTATATGAATTATTACCTTTTTTCGCGGAAACGATCCCAAACGTATTCTGAACGCTAAGGCATGACCAACGCAAGTTTACTAATCAATAGAGACATGAAACTTTCAAATATTACCTGCGTTAGTCATGCCTTAGCGTTCAGGAGACGTTTGGGACCGTCTCCGCGAAAAAAGTGTACAAGCACTATAATTCCTAGAATTCATAATTATTATAAAGGGAATTATATTATGCAGTACAGTTGCCGTATTATCGACAGCCAAAAGTACTCCCAATATTAGAAAATGCCAATTTTGAACACAAATATTTCAGATACTCAGGATCACGCGCCTACTTAAAAGCACCGACTATGAAAATAACGAACCCTTCTTCAACCAAAAACCAAAATATATTTGGGACAATGGGTAGTGGAAAACCTGCATCAGGCATTCCTGGATGGACAAAACTATCACCCTTGTACCAGTGACGTAATTACTGATTTTATCAATAGTCGGTCTTTTTGACCGGCACGCGTGTACTCGCGGGTTAAGGTTAATGGGCAGAGCGGAAGACGATCTCTGCAGATTCTGCTCGGACGCAATAGAGACCGCAGAGCACCTGCTCTGCGAATGTCCAGCCCAATTCTGCAAGAGGCTCAAATTCCTCGAGGGGGCAATACTGTCACCAGAAGAAGTGGGCCAACTAACACCCAGGAAAATAGCTTCCTTCGGCAGAAGTCTACGCTTCCTGGAGACAATTTGCGATGTAGCGTCATGTACAAAATATCTGCAAAGGTAGCAGTGCTGAGCGGCTGAAAAGCGAAAACGACTCCCCCGCAATCAATCTACAATCAAGTATTAATAAATAAGTTTGTTTAAAGCCAATACGACTCTGTGACACGAAAGAAAAAACCTAAATTATTGTTAATCAGGCCCTGTCTCGTATCCCAAAATGGCCGCTAGTGACATCCCGACCATGAATTCCTTTATTACACGGGCTGTCACTCGAGTTAGCCTACTGATTGTTTTTGTATATGCTGTGCCTATAATTATGGGTACAGGTAAATTCGCCCCAATAACCATGAGTTTCACAATGTCCACTTTGGCCGCTCAGGTACAACAGGTAATTTCTCCCCAAACACCCTTACTTTATGATGGTCACTTAGAGAAGGGATGATTAGGTATAATAAATAAAATAAACAATTACATTTGTCTTTTCTTTAATCTGGGGGTGGAATTTCCTAAACCGGTTTATTGAAGAATTGTGAAATACGCAGACTATCTTACAGACACCTATATGTATTTCTGAAGATTCCCTGTTTCCGCCACAACTTTGGGCTGAAAATTCTGCAATACTTTCAAGAACGACAAATGCTTGTGAGTCATTCCACCGCAATTTTAATAGTTCTATGTATAGTTCACATCCAAATTTATATGTTTTTATTGAAAAGTTGAAAGAGTTTCAAATAGAAACATATGTAAAAATACAAAATACATATCAAACAGTAAAAATTCATAATGTAAAGTTGAAAATTTATTCGAGACAATTAAACAATACAGTCTTGGCGAAATCACTAGACTCCATTTAATGAAATGCATTTCTTTTCATTGTGCACCTTAAAAGTAAGAAAATTAGATTTTTAACTTAGTTTTAGAAACTGGTAAACTGTAACTTAACGTAGATATTCATTAAATTGCATAGCTGTATATGAGAACATTGAGGGTTTATCAATTATTGCCTTCCCTAATACGTCAGGTAGCGCGGGGCGAAATTACTAGAATTTATTTTGGTTTAATTTTGAACTAGGGCGAAAGTACCTATCTTTCTCGTCCTTAAATTTTCATGGGGCGAAAATACCAACACCCATATTTATATTGCAAATAAAATAAATTGTATATGACACTTTTCCATTGCAAATTGTTATTTACAGCGTGGAAAACAACAATTAACGATAATAATTGATGAATAGAAATTTAGACCATTGATAAAAAAAAAATATTCCAATAAATATTTTTTCCTTTGTGCTTTTTCCGCGTGAAAGGCCCGGATAAATTCATTGTTTGCTATTTTTAAAAAACGAGATGTTTTAAAATTCAGAATGGAAATTTTCCATTATATCGGTGGCTGAATTATATTTGACATTATTAATAACTCAATACCGCGAAATTCAATTATTGAGTAATTGAAAATAGTGTTTAATTCAATTGGTAATGTTGGGATAGGCTATGAGCAGGAATATTTTTAAGTAAAAAAATCATAGTAAATGAGTCAATAAGGTTTGTGAGGCTTTCGCGGCCCAGGTTTATTGATAAGTTGTTTTCATTCGGGCTTAATGGCCGTCGTAAGTTGGAATTTCTTCCTGACGTTTCGCTAGTACGCGTGGCTAACATCTTCAGAGGTGCTTTTATGTCCGATTCTGGTAGCAGACTGGCACTGGTAGCAATCTGCTACCAGAATCGGACATGAAAGCACCTCTGAAGATGCTAGCCACGCGTGCTAGCAAAACGTCAGGAAGAAATTCCAACTTACGACGGCCATTGAACCCGAATGAAAAATCGAATGGCTCGAGGCTGTCAGGGCCTTAATTCATCTTCAAACTGAGTGAATTTGGTCATCGAGAATTTAAATGCATGCATTTTGCCCCGTGGTAGGTTGGCGAAGGGCGGGACAGAGAAAATTGGATGTAACATAATTAGCTTTCGGCAAAACACCGGGACGACGATATTAGGAGCCTTGAAGGGCTCCATTTGTGAAAAATTTAGAAAAAATTGACCAGCAGCACCTTTTAGAACGCGTTTTTTTATATAGGGGTTTATTTATAAGTATGTTGTAATTTATAGTAGTGCATAACAAAATTATTGAATAGATATTTTCCTAACAAGTGCGCAAAATGTTACTTTTCCGCATGCAAACACAGTTAAACGAACGACGCAAAGCGGAGTTTGGATAAGAGTTTGCGTGCGGAAAAGACACGTTGGGCACGTGTTGGGAACAAAAATTTTCCTACGTAGGTAGGTAACAACAAAAATAAAAAACGATAATTTGTTCAATTATTTTTAATAAACTTCAAGCGAACCTATTCATTCATTCAAAAATTACATAACAAAAAAAAGAGCAGAAAATTGAAATCCTCGTCAGAGCTGTTCATCTCAGAGCGTTTAAATTTGACGAGAAAGAAATTTGTAGATTCTTGCATATAAATGGAGAACAAGTCTGACAATGTGTCAAAGTTAATTATATTTAGTGTTTTTATGGCTGATATTCAAACAGACGAAAAATTTGTCATCATGTCTCAAAGTCGACAGGTGCGCTTATTGTTGGTTGACAATTACTTTTTACTTTTCGGCACTCGTGCGGATACAGGCCTTATCCGCACGGAGTACCGAAAAGTGTAACTTTGAGAACGCAAAGGCGTGCGGAAAAGTACTACTTTGCGCACGCTCGTAGGAAAAATAATTTGGATTGGGAGAACAAGCAAAGGATAACAACATGGCATTTGCATTTTTCTACGATCGTGTGAGTTGGAAAAAACAATTTTAAGATCATTTTGTCACTACCGAAAAATATAATTTTGATCCAGAATTTTTTTTTCAGAAAGGTTCAAATTTGACGTTTTCATACACATCATGATCCGCAGATCCCAAAAATGCGAAAATATTCTAGAGATGTTATTCAAAATCTAACTTCGTGATTCCCATTCCGGTTAAACCGGAAGTTACCAAACGTTGACACATGAGTCAAAAGTGGACATTTTTCAAACCTACACCCCATACCAGAATTTGATGCCATTGAAAAAAAAAAACAAAACAGCAAATGCCAGCGCGAAACTGATCTTCTATAGTTGAATCAAATCCAAGCAACAGTAATGGCAATTATTAACCTAAATTGTAAACAAACACCAGCAGGTAATTCAGCCTTCCTATTGGTTGAAACGCCCTACCAGGACCAGTGCGCATGCACGGAGAACATTTGTTAGGTTGTGATGAAAATGACCAGTTAATATCATTACTGCCGCTTGGATTTGATTCAACTATAGACACCCGGTATAAATAAAGAATGAAGGATTTCACGGCCGGTAAAATCTGTGGCGTAAAGATAGTGATCGAACGTGTCCCCGAACTATGTCATGATGAATGCCTGTTTAACATCCGGGTACCTGTCATAGAAACGTAACGTAGGCGGGGTTCTGGGAGGCAAGGAAACGTCAGGGTTCGCTTGGAACTCGGACCAGAGCTCCAGCACAGCACAAGGCACAAGTTGAGAACTATTGAACATCATCGCTACATGGTGGCAGCGGTGGGATGAAGTATGAAAAGCAAAAAAGCTCCGGTCGAAGATCATCCTTGTGGAACTATTTCAGAAGGAACTGCCAAATAAGTGCGTTCAAAGAAGTTTAGCAAAATGAATAATGACAAAGAGGACCAAAATGAAGGATCAGAACCTTTCGAACATTCTGCATCAGGTATTTCTATAAACTCTGCGCAATTTCTTGAACAGCAAAAACTATTAACTCAAATTTTACAAACTCAGTTAAATTTGCAGCAGCAAAATGCGGCTGCTCGTGTTTTGGCACCACCAGTTGTTGCACTCAAACAGTCATCTGCAGCCATTCCGCAACCGTCTCATTTTTCTTTTAAAGCTGAAGACTGGGAGGACTGGAAAGTGTCATTTTTGCGTTACAAACGAACTGCGTTAACCAATTTCAGCTCTGAGCAGGTAGTAGATTATTTTATAGGCTTTTTAGGAATGAAAGGTGAGAAAATCTTGAAATATTTTCACATGCAAGCTGGTGATGAAAGACATTGACAAAGTTCTTGAGAAGTTCGATGGGTATTTTGCGGCCAGCAGGAATCTCGTATACGAGAGAGGAAAGTTTTTGCAGCGAGTGCAAAAATCAGATGAACCATCTGACAACTTTATAAATGATTTGACAATTTTGGCACAGACGTGTGAATGGGGTTCTATGGAAAAAGAGATGATAAAATTAATGCTAATTGCAGGTTTGTCTGATGCTAGATTATCGGCGCAGTAACAGGTAAGAGCGAATGACCAATTGGACGAAGTTATTAAGCGGGTACGCTTAGCAGAATCTTTGCATGCTCAACAGTCCACTGTGCGTACAAGTGGGTCTTCAATGGGTCCAGATAATGAAACATCTTATGGAGTGGAAGTGAACACAGTGCATCGTGGTCAAAGTCGAGGTAAAAACATAAGAAAACAAAGCTTTAGGGATGGAAATTTCCATTACGAAACCGAAGCAGAGTGCAGAAAATGTGGTTTAAAACCTAGACATGCGTTTGCGAATTGCCCAGCGAAAAAAGATGTCTGTAATAAGTGAGGCAACATTGGACTGGCAGGCCAAATGCAGATATAAGAATAAGCCAAATGATCAGTTAGTAGGTGGTGTTCCAAAAATGGCGGCTACCATTACAGAGCATTCCACAAACACAGAATCTTGGCAAAAAATGAATGGAGGAGAAGTTCCCACAGGAAGTGAGGATGTCGATTATTTTTTCTTGGGTAGTATCACATTGCCATGGCGAACTTCGGTACTTATCAATGGCGTACCTACAGAATTTGAAGTAGACACTGGTGCGGACGTCACAGTGGTAAGATCAAACTTTTTTAATGAAAAGGAAGTAAAAAAAATGGAAGTTCCTCTCAAACCGTTATTTTCAGCATCTGGCAATATGATGCAGGTTTTGGGCACCTTTGATGCTCAAATACGGTGGCGCAACAATTAAATCTCAACTAAAATTTATGTAGCAAATAATGTACATGAAAATCTGTTAGGAAGAGGCGCCATTGAAAATTTGGGGATGCTTTCGTGGATCGGTTCTGTTAATTGGGTCGAACAATACTCTTCGCTTTTCAAAGAAATTGGAAACCTAGGAAAACAGTATCGTATAAAACTGAAACCAAATACTTCACCTTTTGCAATTTCCACCCCTAGAAGAGTTGCTATTTATTTGAGACAAGCTGTAAAGGACCATCTAGAGGCATTGGAAAAAGCCCAAATAATTTCTAAAGTTACTGAACCTACAGCGTGGTGTGCGCCTATGGTTGTTGTCCCAAAAAAGATGGCAAAGTCAGAACTTGTGTGGATTACACAATGTTAAATCCAAGTGTTGAAAAGGAGCGTTTAGTTTTGCCAGAAATCAGTGAGGTATTGGCAATAATTGACCCGGGATCGCAGTATTTTTCTAAACTAGATGCAACCTCTGGTTTTTATCATATACCACTAGATAGTGAATCGCGCTACGTTTATTACGCCATTTGGCCGTTACGCTTTCAGTCGTTTGCAAATGGGAATAACGTCAGCAACAGAAATATTCCAGCGCGAAATGTTCGATATTTTGGAAGGCTTACAAGGAGTTGTCAATGTATCCGACGATATCCTTATTTGTGGTAGATCCAAAGAAGAGCATGATAGCAGGCTCGGAAAAGTTTTGGAACGATTCCAGGAGTGTGGTCTTAAACTCAACAAAAGCAAATGTGTTTTTGGGGCCCAAGAGTTATTATTCTTAGGCCACGTGGTCTCCAAAAATGGCATATCAATAGACCCTGAGAAGATTGCAGCCATAAACGGCATGACAAAGCCGACTGAAATCAGTGGTGTGAGGAAAATATTGGGTTCTCTTCAGATGCACGCAAAATTTAGTCCCAATCTGTCAGACCTTGCTAATCCTTTAAATCATTTTTTAGCTAAAAATTCTGAGTTTTGCTGGAATGAAGTCCACGAACAGGCTTTTCTAAAAATTAAAAAAGCACTTACGACGGCGCCAGTGTTGGCACATTTTGCACCTGGGCGTCCAACCAGAGTAGCAGCTGACGCATCCTCTTATGGTTTAGGTGCAATTTTAGAACAACGGAATGGCGATCAACCTTGGCGTTCAGTATGTTATACATCGAGAACGCTATCAGACACTGAAAAGCGATATGCGCAGGTGGAAAAAGAAGCGCTGGTTTCAACGCGGGCATGTGAAAAATTTAGACAGTATTTGATAGGCCAAAATTTTGTCATCATGACCGATCATAAACCGTTGGTGGAGCTTCTTGGTACTAAACCTTTAATTGACCTTCCGGCCAGAATACAGCGTTTCCGTATGAGGTTAATGCAGTTCAGCTATACAGTTGAATATATACCTGGCAAGTTAATGATAATTCCGGATATGCTATCTAGAGCCCCAATAGAGTCCACAAACAATGGAATGGATGTACATACTTCTAATTGATGATGTTGCGGTTTTTGTGGATTATATTTACCAAAATTTACCTATTTTAGAGGAAAGGTTGAAAAAGATTTTAGATGCTCAGGGCAAAGACAAACAAAGAATTAAATTGGTCAATTTCATTTTAAATGGATGGCCCACAAAAGTAACAGATCTCATCAATGAAGACAGAATATTTTACCAATATCGAGGAGAAATGACGATCCAAAATGGTATCATCACAAAGTTAAATAGAATTTACATAACCCCAAGAATGAGAGCAGAAATACTTGAAAAACTTCACGAGGGACATTTTGGTATAGCCAAATGCAGAAACAGAGCCAAAGAGTCTGGTGGCCTGGATTGAGTAGTCAGATTTGTAACAAGGTGGCGAAATGTGATGTGTGTATAAAATATCGAATTACGCCTACCTAGCCGCTCATACCTAGTCCCATTCCGGAATATCCGTATCAAAAATTGGGGCTGATTTATGTGAGGTTCGTGGACGTACTTTTCTAGTAGTAATTGACTATTTTTCTAAATACATCGAAACTGATCACCTTCAAACGCAAACGGCAAAAGAAGTTATATCCAAAATGAAAAATTTCATGGCTCGGTAGGGAATTCCAGAAATGGTTAGATCGGACAATGGGCCATGTTTTAAGGCTTACGAATTCATAGAATTTGCTAAGGAATATGGTTTTTGTCATTGCACCAGCAGCCCAACTCAAGCTCAGTCAAATAAGCAAGCAGAATCTGGGGTCAAAATTGCTAAGAAAATTCTACTCAAAAACAAAGACCTAAATTTGGGATTATTAGAATACAGAACCACAAAACTTGAGTGTGGATATAGTCCTGCTGAATTAATCATGGTCAAAACTTATACCAAATTGGACCTATATCCAAGATTTTAAAAACAAAAGAGAGATGGAGATAGATAAACAAGCTGGAAATTACATTCGATACCACAGAGTGTTAAATGTCAATCCTCTAAAAGTTAATGACAGAGTATGGATCACCAATCAAATATGTTTCGGAAAAATTGTTAATATTGGGCCAGAACCTAGATCATATGTGGTTGTGGCAGATAATAATCAGGCATAACGAAGAAACAGACATCACCTAGTTCTTGCAGAGGGAAAAAACGCTCCAGTTGACACAAACATTGTGGTCGATTTGCCTGCAGATATCTTTCCAAGCCAGACTTTTCCTTTAAGTGAAGAGGAGACAGAGGAAAATAACGGAGAAGGAAGCGCAGAATACGAAGAGACACAGGAAGTGTTATGAGTAAAAAAAAAAAAAAAATTAAATATCAAAATTATATTCTTTCGCTGCAAAATGAGTGGAATTCTAAAAATAATGTTAGCTGAAAATGCACTAAACCAAAAGTTTACCTAAACGGTTCGGAACAATTACCTGTTTGGGGTACAAAGGCCCTTCCTAGCTAGCTATGCCAGTGGAGAGTGGTCGAGGGTGAATAGCTGAGATAAATTTATAATAGCGCCACCCGTTTTCACCCCTACAGAAAGGTGATCGTGCTAACCAACAAAACGGGAAAGAACCTCAAGTAAGTAATAAACCAAGGGAAAGAAACACTAAATTCAAAATACGAAGTGGCAGCTTTAATTAAAGAAGTAAAAGACTATAATTTTACACCTTCAGTAATGTCATATATCAAATTAGTATTTTATCGTTTATCATATTCGAATTTGAATAAACTACTGATGTAAAAGTCAACAAAATATTCTTGAAACTTGAAAATACTGTAAATAATCACCAGTGATTAGAAAATACCGCGTATATGCATATATTTGGCGTACATTCGTAAGGTTTTCAGCACTTTATCGAAACAACCAACTTAAAAACTAAGGGCGGGATTACCCAACTCCTTAATTCCTAATTCTTAATCGCTATTTCTTATTCCTTTATCCATAAGAAGTTGCTCAGTCAAATAAGCAAGCAGAATCTGGGGTCAAAATTGCTAAGAAAATTCTACTCAAAAACAAAGACCCGAATTTAGGATTATTAGAATACAGAACCACAAAACTTGAGTGTGGATATAGTCCTGCTGAATTAATCATGGTCAAAACTTATACCAAATTGGACCTATATCCAAGATTTTAAAAACAAAAGACAGATGGAGATAGATAAACAAGCTGGAAATTACATTCGATACCACAGAGTGTTAAATGTCAATCCTCTAAAAGTTAATGACAGAGTATGGATCACCAATCAAATATGTTTCGGAAAAATTGTTAATATTGGGCCAGAACCTAGATCATATGTGGTTGTGGCAGATAATAATCAGGCATAACGAAGAAACAGACATCACCTAGTTCTTGCAGAGGGAAAAAACGCTCCAGTTGACACAAACATTGTGGTCGATTTGCCTGCAGATATCTTTCCAAGCCAGACTTTTCCTTTAAGTGAAGAGGAGACAGAGGAAAATAACGGAGAAGGAAGCGCAGAATACGAAGAGACACAGGAAGTGTTATGAGTAAAAAAAAAAAAAAAATTAAATATCAAAATTATATTCTTTCGCTGCAAAATGAGTGGAATTCTAAAAATAATGTTAGCTGAAAATGCACTAAACCAAAAGTTTACCTAAACGGTTCGGAACAATTACCTGTTTGGGGTACAAAGGCCCTTCCTAGCTAGCTATGCCAGTGGAGAGTGGTCGAGGGTGAATAGCTGAGATAAATTTATAATAGCGCCACCCGTTTTCACCCCTACAGAAAGGTGATCGTGCTAACCAACAAAACGGGAAAGAACCTCAAGTAAGTAATAAACCAAGGGAAAGAAACACTAAATTCAAAATACGAAGTGGCAGCTTTAATTAAAGAAGTAAAAGACTATAATTTTACACCTTCAGTAATGTCATATATCAAATTAGTATTTTATCGTTTATCATATTCGAATTTGAATAAACTACTGATGTAAAAGTCAACAAAATATTCTTGAAACTTGAAAATACTGTAAATAATCACCAGTGATTAGAAAATACCGCGTATATGCATATATTTGGCGTACATTCGTAAGGTTTTCAGCACTTTATCGAAACAACCAACTTAAAAACTAAGGGCGGGATTACCCAACTCCTTAATTCCTAATTCTTAATCGCTATTTCTTATTCCTTTATCCATAAGAAGTTAACAACGTGTTTTTGAATGATGGGGTTTATCCAAATTCTTATTTCTTAATTCGTAATTTAATATTTTAAGAACGACCTCGAAAAGTTGCCAACTTTTAACTTTTACGAATTAAGGAATAAGAATTAGGAAACGCGTCTGCGCTCTTGGTCCGCGATCAGCTGTTTGACATTCATATTTCTTCAATTTTGTTTGTTTACATTTTCTGATGGGTAAGGTTAGGGTCTTTTATTGTATGTGGTCCCTGTGAACCGTAATAAAATTCAAAAAAATGATTGTTGAAGAGCAATCCGCCCTCATAGACCACATTGAAAGTTTTCCACATTTATGGGACAAGAAAAATGCCATGTACAGTGATATTATTGCTAAAGAAAACGCATGGAAAACCATTTCCACTATTATGGAAAAGACTGGTAATACTTTCTTGTTGATATTCTTTATGAAATAACCATTAACCTTATATTTTCTAGTAAAAGAATGCAAGGATTCTTGGGACTTTTTAAGATCCAAATACATACGAGAAAGGAGAGTAATCAAGAACATCCCATCGGGGTCAGGTGCAACTAAGGATCGCTAGATTTTATTCGACAGATTAGGGTTTTTGCGGATGTAGTCATCCAAAGCAGAATGTAAGTTTTCAACCTCTACATACATATAAAAAGGTACATAAAGTCTGTTTTTTTTTTTAAAGATAATTCCGCAAGTCAAAAATTTAGTAATTAGGTATGTTGTTAACAACGCAAGCCTTTTCTACATAAAAAAGTTGAAAGCATTGAAAATTTTATATTGTTTTGCAAACATACATTTTGACTTTTATCTTTAAAAAAACAGACTTTAGTTGCTTTTGACATTGCTTATTGCTTGGAGTAATTGGACTGATTTATGAAATTTTGAATTTCAAGAAATAGCCAGCCATTCAGAGCTTGGCAAAACTCTCAGTAAAAGGGCTTGAAGCACAAGGCTCTAAGCCTCAAAGTGCTTTAATTTTCAAGCACAAAGACGTTTTTATTTCCGAAAGTGCTTCTCAACCACAAAACCCTCAAAGTGCGTTGTGCTTGGCAAGCACAAAGCCCACAAAGATATTTGGAAAGTGCTTGAAGCATTTCATAAGGGCTTGGGGTGCCTTCGAATGTGCTTGAAGCACTGGTCTTCAAAAGTGCTTGAAGCTCTCTAAATGTGCCTAAAGCCCTTCGAATATGTAATAAATTTCTCAAAGTCAGAAGCTGCCATCACATACTTCAGCCATAAGTTTAATTAGTAGAGATAAACTTCCAATATTAAAAAGTAGAGGTAGTATTTTTTTTTAAATTTTTCAAGATTCAGTAGTATTCCAAATAAGACACCAAGTTAATTTTTTATTTGAATTTTTGTAATCAGTTCTATATTTTTATACAATTTTAAGGCCAACCCCAAACTTTCCACTATTAAGTTCACGAGAAAACAGCACCCAGACCAATTAGATGGTCCTGGTTCAAATAAAATATTAAAATTCGAAACCAGCATAACGATACATACTTATTAAACCTAATATTGATTTTTCTAGGACACGAGGCAACATTAAGATCTCTGGAGAATCCCAATCTCAACAAATTTCACCGAAAATTAGGAAAGCTCCATTCTACAATTTTAGTAACACATCTGGAATGTTTGAGGTCGAAGAAGAGGATGATGACTGCACTCAGATTCAGTTGGAGGAACTGGAAGTCATCCTAGAAACACCTTTAGATGAGGGAGACATATCTCAAGACCTCACTCAAGACTCGCCTTCGTTGCTTTCGGGTCCGGCTGCCAAAACCTCCAAAATACCAGAAAAAGTTATACTTACCTAGAACTTCAACTTCATTGACCCAATAAAAAAAAAAAAAAAAAAATGAAAGTTTTTGGACACAGCCAGAGAGCAAAAAAAAAACAGATGAATCTGTGGCAACCTTGATAAATATATGCACAAGTATTGGAAACAAAATTCAAAATATAATGGATGATAGCGGTCCCTCGAATGTTCCAATCCAATCAAACCTCTCTAGAAGTGACCACAATTTTCTACTAAGCATGTTAGAGTCAATTTTTATTGATAAACTTGGCATAACTCTCTATTTTTGTTAATTAGTTTGTAGTATAGTAGTTTTCTCCAAGAGTAGAATTTTCTTAAAAAAAAAATTACTTTCCTTTTATGAGAAGCAATATTTTTTATTTACATTGTATTAATAATATTTCTTTTGTTAGAAAGATTTTTACAGGTAATGATCAACGTGAATACAGGGACACTTCGGTCCCTGTTTGGGAATCGGCCCACTGAGCAGTGGACTCAGGCTTCCCGTGCCAATCCTTGACGCGTTTCGTCCTTGTTAGGACTCATCAGAAGGACATAAGCTGAAGCTCCCTGTCCAAGCAAAATTGAACTTCGACCGAAGTGTCCCTGTATTCACGTTGGTCATTACCTGTAAAAATCTTTCTAACAATTTCTATTGCCAACGAAAGCTCAGACCAATCAGTGTAGTTCAACGCCGGTAGGGGTATTTGCCCTCGGAGTAGTTGTTTCTGACTGGTCAACGAAGTTCAATTTTGCTTGGACAGGGAGCTTCAGCCTATGTCCTTCTGATGAGTCCTAACAAGGACGAAACGCGTCAAGGATTGGCACGGGAAGCCTGAGTCCACTGCTCAGTGGGCCGATTCCCAAACAGGGACCGAAGTGTCCCTGTATTCACGTTGGTCATTACCTGTAAAAATCTTTCTAACAATTTCTATTGCCAACGAAAGCTCAGACCAATCAGTGTAGTTCAACGCCGGTAGGGGTATTTGCCCTCGGAGTAGTTGTTTCTGACTGGTCAACGAAGTTCAATATTTCTTTTATTTGTTTATTTTGTAGGCCTGTAGTATTTACCATTCAAGTGCCGGTTTCTCAAAAGCGAGTCACCGCTGACCTCCGGGTTGGTTTTAACTCCATGGTAAGCGTGTCTAGTTGCTATGTTTACCCTGGAGTTATGCTTAACCCAGGGGTGACTTGCTATTGAGAAACCGGCCCTAAGTTAAATTTGGGTAAATTAAAACCTCTCATGTTTAAATGAATATGTTATTTATGTTTGATATATAAAAAAAAAAACTTTATTATTTGTTTTATTTATTAATACCAACACCAAAAGGATTTTTTAGTGACTACTGTTTGTAACCATGTTATAAACGGTAACTGAAAATATGATGTACTTTCAGTTACCGTTTCTAACACGGTTACAAACGGTTAGTTGCTAAAAAATCCTTCAAATAATTTATAAAAAAAAATAGAAAAAAATTAAACATTCCTGAATTATAACACAATATTTTCCTCTAGCCATAATTTGAAATAAAGAGAACATCAAGGAAAAAAAGCAAAAAATTTGATAAATTCTAGAAAAACATTTATATGGGAGCAGATCCTCTATTCACATAGTTCTCTTGCCATGGGACCCAACCCTCCAATGAGACAAAATATTCAGCCAGAATATTTCTCTGTTCCTTTGCAGAAAATGTGGGATTATTTGACCCTATTCTACCCACAGATCTTAAATTGTCAATAGTAATATAACTAGTGCAATGGAAGTTATTGATAATTTTTGGGAAATTTGCCCGAATGCATTTTTAGTTGAAAAAGAGCACGAGTGCACGTAGTGCACGAGTGCCTTTTTCAGTTAAAAACGCCTGAGTGCAAATTTGTCGAAAATTATAAATATATTTCCATTGCACGAGTTGTATTTAATGAGAGAATTTCATAAATCAAAAATTTAAATTTTTTGTCAAAAAATGTCAAAACACCAGTTGTCGCACCAGTTAGTATGCAATTCTGATAATTTGCACTAGTGCAAATTATCGCGTAATTACAATCTGGTTGGTTCAAATCAACAATCAAAACATGTCAATTTATTGTTGGAATACCAGTTTTGACAGATGTATGAAATTCTCACCAATATCTCTCCATGATCCTGGTTGCAAATTACCATTGGCATCAAAGTAATCAGCGAAGCCAGTAGGACAATATTTTCTGTTTTCAGGTGCCAAATTTAATTCACAATTTCGCATGAAATTGTGCAATACAACGGCAGCTTGGATGATTACCAGTAGAAATATAACTAGTGCATAAAATATTTCCGCAAATTTTTGAAAATTTTGTCTGAAGCCAATTTTTTAACAAAATCATGAGTGCATAGCGCCTGAAAATTTTTTCTTTGGCGTTATGCACGAATGGTTTTGTTTAATAAAATTGGCTGAAAACGAAATTTTTGAAAATTTCCTTCAGGAAATATTTTATGCACGTGTTATATTTTGATAGGAAATTGCCCGAGTTTGAAGTTTATTTATTATACATTGTGTCGAATATTTTAATTATGGTGATGTGTTCTGTGATGGTGATTGTTATTGATCTTTCCCATTTAAATTGCGTTTGTCAAAAATATACACTTTGACAGATTTCTGACATCAATGCGTTTTAAATGGAAAAGCTGGTCTCAATGCCAAAAATGACAACCTAAAAGTGGGTATCCGACAGACGCCGCGCGGCATTGTCGCATTGGAAATTGCACCCGGAAATATCCCGCTCACCAGGGATATTTCCACTTATCAATTTTTGAAAATTACGAGGTAAATTTCCAGTTAAATATGCATAAGGGAAATTTCCAGTAGAAATATAACTAGTGCATAAAATATTTCCGGAAATTTTTGAAAATTTTGTCTGAAGCCAATTTTTTAACAAAATCATGAGTGCATAGCGCTATGCACGAATGGTTTTGTTTAAAAAAATTGGCTGAAGACGAAATTTTTGAAAATTTCCTTCAGGAAATTTTTTATGCACGTGTTATATTTTGATAGGAAATTTCTCGAGTTATCGCTTCGTGAAAACAGAGTGATGACTTCACGAAGCAACATTTTTTTCTAAACGATTGATAAGACAGTGAGTAATCATTTTTAAAACGTCAGTTAAAAATACAGTTAGAACAAAATATAACGCAATAGTTTATAATAGAAAAAGTAATCAGGTAAGTAAGTAAACAATTCTTAAACTTCAATTAAATCTACAGTTAGAATAAAATACACAATTTTGATAATTAATAGGAGTGTTATGATTTTGATTAACAAACTTGTTAGACATAGCCGTTTGAGATGTAATTCCTGAAGCTCCAGGTGGTAGGATGTGCACATCAGAATCAGTGCCGGTCTTGTTATTTTCGGACGAACAAGCTTCTGACTCGTTTGTGAAAGGATTTGTGGACGTCGAGGTTGAAGTTTTCCTTAAGCCTTGAATTATTGATACATGATGCTCCTCATCTAGCTGAAGATATGGCTTAATTGAGTTGACGTTCCCATGTCCCGTTATTTTCATTAGCTGTTGTTCTTCTATGCCCGATTTGGCCAGTTGACTTACTGTAGTTGATCTGTTTGAGTGATTTGTAATCTTTTTTTTAAGCGAATCAAGCCCTATTTTTTCTGCTGAATCCTTAGTCCATGAGGATATTGTATTTCTTCCCACTGGGGTATTTTTATACCAGACATCTTTTATGAAATAATGGGGATTCGCCGTTAAAAAGAATCTATTTGTTTCCACATTTGGCGGTCTTCGTTCCATCAATTTTTCATATAGCCGTACCGGGCAAAACTCGGGATTTTTCCGGTTGCGAACTAACCATTTGCTATCCGTACACTTTTTGGATCCCCCTTGAGCTGTCTTAGAAAAGATGGGATTGTATTCAATTCGTCCTGAAACAATTAAAATAAAACAAATAAAAATAGTCTACTAACCGGTGAATGTTCCATTATTGTGTAATTCCTTTCGAAAATGAGAAGTCAGAAGGTTAGTTGCTTCGCCGCCTCTCCATGCTAGCTCAACTGCTGCAACATGATAAAATTTTCTTTGCAGGCCCACAGGGGTGTCCTCTTTCCAATAGGATATTATGGCATGGTACTCTGCATGAGTAAAAGCCGTTGAACTTACTCTACGTTTTTCTGGCAACTTTTGAAGCTGTCTTCTCTTCGAATCCCTGGCTTTTCTGGAGCCGGTAAATTCCAGGTCCATAAAAGGATCGATCTTGGTTCCCCATTTTTCGTAATAGACTTCTTGTAGTTGCTTTGCAATATTATTCCACATTACCTTAATTACAGATTCTTTATAGTCCTCCCCATTTGCTCTCTTCATATTGAAGGCCCAGTCCTTCAATATATCATTCAGCGTTTCATTTGTATACTTTGCATTTTCGATATCATAGGTTCTCTGGCTGCAGAACTGTCGGAATTGCGCCCAAATAGACTTTCTGCTCTTTACTGTGTTCTTTGGGGTACTGTCTTGCGTAATTTTATCAATATCGTTTAGAGAAAAATCACTGAAATGGGACATTTTTATACAAGATAGTCGAAGAAAGAATAAAGCGACTACAATAGCAGATTGGGTTACTATTGTTACGATAGGTACATATTTACATCAGGTTTGTTTTATGTCCATAGCAACGGTAAAGTAAACCTACTAAGCAGCGTTTTGGCTTCTAGATTTTGATAGGCGACATCACGTTGACGTTTCTTGTCAAACCCTAAAGGTCGGTTTCCGACGGACGCCGCGCGGCATTGTCGCATTGGAAATTGCACCCGGAAATATCCCTCTCGAGAGGGATATTTCCACTTATCAATTTTTGAAAATTTCGAGGTAAATTTCCAGTTAAATATGCACAAGGGAAATTTCCAGTAGAAATATAACTAGTCCATAAAATATTTCCGGAAATTTTTGAAAATTTTGTCTGAAGCCAATTTTTTGACAAAATCATGAGTGCATAGCGCCTGAAAAAATCCCGAACCCGAAGGGTGAGGGATTTTTTCTTTGGCGCTATGCACGAATGGTTTTGTTTAAAAAAATTGACTAAAGACCAAATTTTTAAAAATTTCCCTTAGGAAATATTTTATGCACGTGTTATAATTTGATAGGAAATTTCCCGAGTTTGAAGTTTATTTATTATAATTTGTGGCGAATATTTTAATTATGATGATGTGTTCTGTGATGGTGATTGTTATTGATATTTCCCATTTAAATTGCGTTTGTCAAAAAATATACACTTTGTCAGATTTCTGACATCAATGCATTTTAATTGGAAAAGCTGGTCTCAATGCCAAAAATGACAACCTAAAGGTGGGTTTCCGACAGACGCCGCGCGGCATTGTCGCATTGGAAATTACACCCGGAAATATCCCTCTCACCAGGGATATTTCCACTTGTCAATTTTTGAAAATTACGAGGTAAATTTCCAGTTAAATATGCACAAGGGAAATTTCCTCTGAAACTTCCATGCTGTTATACATTGTACGCCTCAGAACCATCCAACGCTGACTTAAAATTCCGAACGCACTTTCTATGGTTCTTCTTGCCCTACTCACTCTGTAATTGAAAATGTTTTGTTTTTTATCTAAATTTCCCTCGGGGTATGGTCGAATGATGTGTTTGTGGAGAGGAAATGCAGCATCTCCTACAAAAAAATGTGGCAGAAAAGTTCTTGTTTTATAAAGGGCCCTTGGCGGCGGGATGTTCAGATGACCATTTAATAGAGCTGCTCCCATGCCACTATTTTTGAAAACTGCTGAATCGTGATTTGATCCTGACGCTCCAATATCCACCATCGTAAACTTCATGTTGGCATCACATGACGCCATTAGTACAAGACTAAATGATTTTTTGTAATTAAAAAATTCACTGCCTGATTTTGGTGGTGCTTTGATGACAACATGCTTTCCATCTATGGCACCAATACAATTTGGAATATTCCAAATATTGAGAAAGCCTTCTGAAATTCTAATGAAATCTTGAACCTGGGGTACTGGCAATTGAGAATCTTTCAGGCAACTCCATAAAACTGTGCATGTTTCTATTATGATCTTCCTTGCAGTTGCTTTGCCCACTAGATAGGACCATGCAATTTCTTGCATGAAACTTCCTTGTGAAAGGTAACTGGAAAATAAATTTAATTTTTCAATACCTGGATGTAACAAATTAATCAAAATATTATAATTTTCAAATCATGCTTTTGATTTTGATCGAAATGTATTAGTCACTACTCACTGCAAGGTCATCAATAAACGCTGCTCACTACCACTATGGAGTTTCTTGGGATTTTTTTGTAGAAAAGGTTTCACAATTCTGTGAAGTTCTTTAAATTGATTCAATGTCATTCTTGTATATTTTACAAATTGTTCCTCGTCCCATTCGACAGTCACCATATTCCTTATAAGGGTCGCATAAGCTCCCTCTGCATTTCTTCGCCTGTTTAAAGGCCGAACACCAAATCTCCTGCGGGGCTTTCTTGTGATTATAAACTGGGCCACGCATGTTACCAATGAAATAAATAAATAAGATAGCTTAAAGGCGTTTTCCCTGCTCAGCTTCATCCTTATTATAATACACAGAAACGTTTTAGTAGTCACGGCTTTTAAAAATGAAAACAAAAAGTAAACAGTAACTAAGTGGATAACTCTTCTTAAGAAATAGTTGCATTTTTACGAATTACGTATTAAGCACTAAGAAATAGCGATTAAGAATAAGGAATTAAGGAGTTGGGTAATCCCGGCCTAAGAGGCCCTAAAGTGGTAATAGTACACGGCCAGTTAAATACGTATGTTACCATCCAGTGTTTTTCAGCCACGCTGAGGGCTTGAGACAATTAAATTATATAAGAAAAATGGAAAGATCTGACCTTATGGGTAGCAGGAGCAGTTCAGTACAATACACAAAACCCGTTCAGGTAGGTACCATTTTCTTGACCATTTGATACTGTCCGTACACAGTAATTCCGAATCTGGTAGGTATAAATTGTGGCATCCGACGTAAAGAAATCCCAGGATACTGAGGCAAGGGCATCAGTTTCACGATAGTTCCCTTAGTTGCCAGGACAAGAATGACAAGGAAACTGGTTAAGGTGGATTTTCCAGCAAAGGAATAAAACAAATCGCAAGATAAAAGAAGAAGGCCTATAAAAAAAAACGAGTAGCAGCAGCGGAACAGGCTAGAAAGAACAAATGAGACTTACCGAAAGTTCTAGGGTGGCCTTTCAAATAGAAACCATGTGGTTTTGTAGTTAATATCTTAGAATTTCCAATATTTTCTAGGATTTTTCCCAAAATCACATCAGCAAACTATGCTTAGGTTCAGAAAACTATTCTGCAATTAAATTGGGAAAAGGAAAATCGATATTCTAATGTAAAATCAGCAAAACGTGCTAACGTCAATCAAGTAGCTTTCGCAGCCAAAAATCGAATGATCAACGTACTTTTTTGCAAATGCCTGAAATTCGGTACCGTTCCTGCTAGATAACAGCGATGGAAAATAAAATCGGTACCATCGACTCGGTTCTCTATCTTTCTCCTATAGTTGTACCAAATATTTAAATTTGATGGATTTATCTTTATTATACGAGAATGGGTTTTTCTTTTAGATTTAAGGAACGGTGAACGCCAAAAATACTCAGTGGACAAACTGCTCATAATATTCAATATCAAATTGCTCGGAAAGCGATACCAATTCAATCCCTGAAAATAACCCGTAACAGAAGGCAACGAAGAAGAAAGCGAAGAAGGGAGTGAAGAAGACAACGAAGACAACGCAGAGAACAAGGCACAGAGACAAGAAGACAACGCAGAGAACAAGGCACTAAGACCTCAGCAGTCTATAACACTAAGAGGCAGGCCTAGGGGGAAAACCTCTAATGCATCTATGAATGACACGATCTAGAGAGACTACTACGCGTTTTGGTCGTGTTAGTAGACCTCCGCGGCGTGGCTGTGTAGATGACCCTGTTGGTTGTCAACACTGAAAGATAGAGAGCATTGCTCAAGCAAAATTATCAGTAAACGAGTTAATAGTAGTTTTAGTGAAGTTGAACATTAACAGCTAGACATTGAACCTGAACTATCAGTAAATTTGCCTTAACATTTAATAGTTGCATTGATAGTTGTTTTAGTGCGTTTTTAGCATTAACAGTTAGACATTGAAACAGTGTGTTCGAACGTGTCCCCGAACTATGTCATGATGGATGCCTGTTTAGGCCCCCACAGACTACGTTTTTTTTGACGATTTTGTTCGACGATCAAATCTGGTCGAGCAAAAACGACGGATCGCAGATGCACACATACCTCCGTTTAGTTTGGCGAACTTCAGTCATATTGGGAAGTTTTTAATTTTAATAATGTGAAATTTTGTAGCTACGCAACACACACCACACAAAACCGTCGTTTTTAAAATTCGTAGCCCACACACTTCATGTTTGTTGACATATCGAACATATCCGACGGCCAGCAAAAACGACAATTTTTCGCACACACACTTCGGTTTTGCGTCATTTTTGCTCGGCCAGATTTGCTCGTCGAACAAATCCGTCCAACAAAAACGCAGTCTGTGTGGCCCTCTTAACATCCGGGTACCTGTCATAAAATTTTGGGATCCGTGTGTACATTAAAAATGACCTTTCATGTCATCGAAAGGAGAAGCTAGAACCAGCGAACCTTGATATCATATGGCTAAAATTCACCTCAAAGTCATCGACCAAGTTTATCTGCTGCCTCTACCGACCGCCATCTAACACCGAGTACCAAAACTTTTTCGCGACATTATCCGAAAGCTGTGATAGTATACAGTCAAACTATCCACAGGCGGAAATTGTCTTTTTAGGCGATTTCAACGTCCACAATATACCCTGGCTGAAACATCACAACAAAACAGATAACGAAGGCAGAGAAGCAGAAGCTTTTGCCATAAGTTGTGGTCTAACGCAGCTTGTCGATGAACCTACCCGTATCTCAGAAAGGGGCGAATTTGCAGCGCTTTTAGACTTGTTCCTAACCACAAATCCTGACTCGTACACAATTCAAGTAGATGCTCCACTTGGTTCATCCGATCATAAACTTATAATAACAAAGTGCGAAATGCTCATCCCACCAAGCCAACAACCACTTCCTCGTAAAATGTGGCACTATAAATCGGCAAAATGGAATGACCTAAAACAGTTTTACCTGGATTTTCCATGGCAAGAGGTTTGCTTTAAAACAGCTGATCCCACTATTTGCTGTAATGAAATAACACAAGTAATCTTATCTGGAATGGATGCATATATCCCACATACAACTAAACGTAGAGCTAATGCAAAACCTTGGTTCAACAGCCAGTGTCAAACGGCTGTACAGAAAAAACACAGAGCATATAACCTTTGGAAACGACAACAAACCGCTCAAAACCACACAGAATTTATAGAAGCCAGAAATAGTTGCAAAATTACTATTGACTCCGCTAAAGAAACATACAATCAAAGAATAAAAAACAGGTTGCTGAATGGTCCAAGTAGTTCTAGGTCCTTTTGGTCTCTTGCAAAAGCTGTTGGATCTAACTTCACCAAGTCATCCATACCACCACTTACAGATAAAAATAATCACTTAGCCACAACATCAGAGGAAAAAGCCAATATGCTGGCCCAAATGTTTTCCTCCAACTCCAACCCAACAGTGCCAAACGGAAAAACTCCACCGTTCATTGAAAGGGTTTCCCATAGTATGCCAGAGGTACCCTTTTGTCACAGAGAAATACGAAAATCCCTTAAAAATCTAGATACAAACAAAGCAATGGGTCCGGATGGCATTCCCGCAATAGTACTCAAAAATTGCGCCAACGAACTCACCCCAACTTTCGCAAAATTATTCAATTTGTCTTACAGGCAAGGAGTATATCCATCATCATGGAAGTCTGCCGCAGTACAACCCATTCCAAAGAAAGGAAAAAAGACAGATCCGTTAAACTATAGACCAATTGCTCTACTTCCGGTGATATCAAAAGTAATGGAAAGAGTTGTGAACAATCACCTAACCAAGTACTTGGAAAAGTACAAAATTATCAACGATAAGCAATACGGATTTCGAAAATATAGGTCAACTGGCGATTTACTTACATACGTCACTCACTTATGGCAAAAAGCGATTGAGTTGCGGGGTGAAACAAGAACAATTGCCTTAGATATATCTAAAGCATTCGACAAAGTTTGGCATGAAAATCTGCTCAACAAGCTCAAAGCAATGGGATTATCGCCGAAACTTTGCACTTGGTTTGAAAGTTACCTAAAGGACAGATCCATTTATGTTGCACTGGATGGCCAGAACTCCAACTCTTACCAAATAAATGCTGGTGTGCCACAGGGAGCAATCCTTTCGCCAACTCTTTTCCTGATTTACATAAATGACCTCATAGATAAAACAGTAAATCCACTTTATTGCTTTGCAGACGATGGCAATGTAGTCTCCTCACTCATACCACCCACAGGTCTTTCCGCACGTAAATTTCATCATCTTAGACTAACTCAAATATCGCAGATAAATAACGACCTGGAGATAATAGAGGACTGGGGTAACAAAAACCTTGTACAGTTCAACGCACAGAAAACCCAAGCAGCTCTGTTTTCAAAAAAGAACAGCACCGGTGAGCCAAACATCATGCTATCTGGAAGTGCTGTCACATTACAGAGTCAGTTGAACATCTTGGGGGTTACTGCAGAGACCAACATGTCTTGGCACAATCACGTGGCAGATATTGCTAAAAGGGCGTCCCAAAAGCTGGGGGTGCTATTTCGTACAAGACATCTGTACACACCAAGCCAATTGCTGACACTCTACAAAGCCCAGATTCGACCAACTATGGAGTACTGCTCACATATATAGAGTGCAGCACCCAAACATACCTTAATGTTTTTGAACGCCGTGCAAAAACGAGCTATCAAGCTGATCAATGACCCTGCACTTACTCGTAACTTGGATGGTCTCGAACATCGCAGATCTGTGGGCGATTTATCTCTCTTCTACAGGTACTATCACGGAAAATGCTCTGGAGAGTTGACACGTATAATTCCACCGAGAGTAGCGCCTACCAGGCGAACCCGTCAAACAGACGGTAACCATGAATTTACTGTCAAACTAGAGGCACCAAGAACCTCATTATATCAGAATTCATATCTCTGGAGAACAGCATCGCTGTGGAATAAACTCCCTGCGACGGTTTTCCCTGCAGGTTACAACCTGAACCGTTTCAAGACCAACATACACCGACATTTCCGCGCACTTGCCGCTTTTCGAGCGTGATAGGACATTTCCTTGCGAGTGCGCATATCCGTAAAAAAAAAAAAAATAGAAACGTAACGTAGGCGGGGTTCTGGGAAGCAAGGAAACGTCAACAGGAAAAACAGGAGAACTTATAACGGGCACGCAGGGTTCGCTTGGAACTCGGGCCAAAGCTCCAGCACAGCACAAGGCACAAGGTGAGAACTATTGAACATCATCGCTACAAAATCTAGTAATTTTTTTTTTCCGGGCTATAATGCCGTGGTCCATTAGTATTTCTACCTAACGTTTCGTCTACTGCTGCGGTAAACATCTACAGAGGCGGTGTGGTAGAGGACGAAGTGTTCTCTTCCGTGTTCCTCCGATGACTGGATTCGACGTTGTTGGACCTGCTGTATTTATATCCAGGATTGTGGGCGTGGCTTGTATTACGCTATTTTCCTTGTCTCGTTCTCGGAAAGGAAGGGTCTTCATTTTTCGGAGAACTGGCAAGCAGCTTTTGTTGAGGTTCATGCCCTCTTCTTTTTTGTTGAAGTTGTTGTGGTGTATCTGTATCTCTATGGCTTCTCTGTGGAGTCTGGTGTAAAAATGTTTGGTTCTATCCGATGCTTGAGTCTGGTCGAAACGTATGTCATTGTTTGTTTGTGTAATCATGAGTTCGGCGATTGCTGATCTATCTATTCGTCCCTGCTGACAGTTTCTTTTGTGCTCTCTGATCCTGGTGTTGATAGAGCGTAGACGAAACGTTAGGTAGAAATACTAATGAAACACGGCATTATAGCCCGGAAAAAAACTTTTTCACTAGTCGCGGTATAAATGTTTTTACTTCTAAAGGTTATTGTACCAGACCGCACCAGACCGGTGCAACAAACAGCGCAAAACGTTCGCGAACATTTTGCAACAAGCATTCCGCTCAGCGCGGATAACGTCTTAACTGCTGCAACACTTTTTTGTTCATGTACCGACACCGCATGGAAATCATTTTGCGCCGCGCAAAACTGAGCGCGCTCCAGCAAGTCTGAGCATGCTACCGTCCAAACTACCATGTTCTGCAACGTTCGCGAATGTTTTGCGCTGTTTGTTGCACCGGTCTAGATGCACCTTAATACTAAAATATATCATCATATTTGATTTGTTTATGATACCAGTAATTTGCACCTCATTTTTCATAAAGGACCCCCTCACCTACGAATTTTGCTATTCTGTCAAAATCAATGTGTGGTGGACATTGACTTCCTAATGAAAAGTTCTGCCACGCTTTTTCGATGATTAATGGCCGTTTGCACCGTTATAAAATAAAACCGCGTTTAACTAATCTGTGTTTAAATTCAAACTAGGCTTAAATTTTGATTCATTTGTACCATCAAATATTTTCACTCAGTTAAGTAAGCCGAGATTTTAAAAAAATACCTTTTGGCAACGTTGTAAAATTATCTGCAGCGAACTTCAAGTTCTACATTTTTTTAAGAATTTGGGGTTAAGGTGTGTGGATTTGAACTGGAGCCGGAGCTTTGTTTATTTTGGTTTTGTTTCCGTTTGCAATCTGTTTTGTCGTGTTCGTGTGTGGATTTTTTAATTTTCCTTGGGAAAAACAGGTATCATGGACCAAGAACAAAAAAAGAAAATTAGGGCTAGGTCATCCAATTTCACAAACGAAGAAAAAATATTAATTGCGAATATATGTGCCGATTATAAACATGTAATTGAAAACAAAAAGACTGACCATATCACATCCAAGGAGAAAGCACAGGCTTGGCTAAATATTGCCAAAAAATTTAACGCAGCTTCGCCAGATGGTATCTATAGAGGGGCGGATTGTTTAAAACGCTTCTTTGAAAATAAAAAAAAAGAGGTTAGAAAAATAGCAGCTGAGGAGAAAAAAGAAATATTTCTTACTGGAGGTGGCATTCCTAAAATAATCAAAAAGGATCCTTGTCATGATGTGGTGTTATCTATCATGAACACCAAATCAGTGTTTGGATTAGATAATGGAGGATTAGATGGGGATGGAATACGTCCAAAGGAATGTTCAGGAAACCAAACTCGAAACCAAATCACAGGTGCAGGCGATACTACTACTGATACCGTCATTGAATTGGAGTACATGGATCAAGAGATCGAAGATGATATGCAAATCAATCAAGAAATCAGTGATAATAATGTACAAGGAGCAGATGAAAATGAAATAATTTTCCAGATAGAGGAATGGGACCAAACAGCTTCAAACATTACAAATCTAGAGAATAACATCAATGTATGTGAGTATGTCCAAGTGATCTTTGAGAGACGTTTAAGTTTTTCAAAGATTATCTTGTACATGAACTTGATAAATCATGGAATAAACCTATCTATTTACTTCTATTTTTTGCTTGTAGAATATACCAAGTACTAGTTGGAAAAACTATAAACCCAAAAATTTGATTGAACCCATTACACCAGCATTAAAAAGAAAGCCAGAAATAAAAGGTACCTAAGTAGCTTTTAAAAATGTGTGAAGTAATTGTGGTTGTGTTCTATAGGGGGTAGTACCGGGTGATTGTCTATATTTTGCACCCAGACCTATCTCATCTGTTTGAAGAGATACCCAGAAATGTCAAATGTGAAAGTTCTAGGTAATATCAGAAAGTTTCCAATGATGTTAATTACAAGTATACAGGGTGTTTCACACAAGTGTGGCTAAGCAGAGTTATATTTTTTTAAATGGAAAACCCCATATAATATTGTATCATTGGATCAGCCTTTCGAACCTGATTCCAAATATAGGTACATACTTGGTTTTTTAGGTTTATTCCTTATAGTCCAGCAGAAAATTGGACAAGAAGGGGTGGAATAATTGCATTTTTTATTGAAAAAGGTGAACTATAGAGACCACCAGTAAAATATAAAGGTAATCATTCATGTAAAAAATCCATATTATTTCTTCAAAATGGGATACTCAGAGGCTGGACTATGAGGAATAAACTTAAAAAATCTAGTATATTTGGAATCAGGTTTGAAAGCCTAATCCAATGGGACAATTATATACTGGGTTTTCATTTAAAAAAATATAACTTTGCTTCGCCGCACTTTTGTGGCACACCTTGTATACTTGTAACTAACATCATTGAAAACTTTCTGATATTACTTACAACTTTCACATTTGACATTTCTGGGTATCTCTTAAAACAGGTGAGATAGGTGTGGGTGCAAAATATAGACAATAGCCCGGTACGTATTAGTACATTTTTCAAGAAATTCATATTGTGTGATTTCACTCCATAGATAACAATATTCCGAGCAATATTCCTTATTTTAATATTGATAAATGGATAATAAAGAGAATTTTTCATTTATTCTATTTTTTTAGATGCTGAAACTGCCACACCTACCAGAAAAAAATGTCTCTCAAGCTCCCGGCGACGTCCATCAGGGGCAGTTAAAGCCCTTACGACTTCTGAACTCTCAGATAAATATAATACTTTGGTGGATAAAAGGCTGCAAATAGCCGATTTTGAAATCAAGAAACATGAAATGGAGATACACCAACTTGACAAGGAAAATAAACTCAAAATTCAACTTTTAGAATTGCAAATAAATGTGGAAAAACAAAAGTTGCAGGGGCTCATGTAAAAACTCGGGATTACATGCAGTTATTAACTGTTAAATTGTATCCTACCTATCACTATCTGTTAATGTGTTTCAATATTTAATCAATTTTGTATGTAGAGATAAAGATATTTATGAAAAGCTCTTTTGTGTTTTTCTTTTACTTTAAATACAAATGTAATAAATCCATGTACTAGTTCTATTAACCAATTGCCATGCTGATTTATAATCAATTATCTATTTTTTATATGCTTTAATGTGCTTACCCCTTTCCTCTAGGACTTTTTAAATACATTGTTGTAAAGTAAACATCAAATTGCTATGTCGGTATTAAATGTTTATTTAAGCCGATGCCGTCCCATAAGGAACGTTCATTTGTTTTCTGGCTTTAGCCTGTAGCAATTTGATCCGAATATTTTCTTTTGTCACCTCTGTATTTTAATCAATAAAATAAATGTTTTTTAAAATACAAGTTTCTGAATCGAAAATATAATTTACTCATTCTATTTTTATTTAATTGAACTCAAAACATCAACATTTATGAAAAAATTCATTCATAATGCTCGAGATTTTGGAAAAAAAAAATCAAAAAGGGTGAAATGTTAGGTAGGTATCAAATAGGTAAGTGATTAGGAAAATCGTTTTTTGGAATTCTTTTATTATTATAATATACCTAAATAATTAGGACTGCAAGACCAATTTCCTTTATATTATAAAGGAAATTGGTCCTGTATGCCAGACAAATTAATAAGTTGATGAAAGTATACCAACTCGAACAGCATTTGAACCTAGGACTTCCAAGACATCAGTTTCACACTCAAATAAGCACAAGTTTAGTAAGTTCTGTTTGACTGCTTCCTAGACTAGAGGTTCAAATCCAAGTCCAGTCTAATTCTTCATCAGCTTTTAATTACTATTATTATTATTAAATTATTATGTATGTTATGATGTTTTTTATTTAAACTAATTTACTGTTTACAAATTTGCAAAGAAGTTATTGATTAAATGGTTTCTTAAATAATTTGGAGCAGCAGCAATATTTTCATTTGGATGAGGAACATCTATATTATGGTTTCCCATTTCAATCAAATAATTTAGCTCTTCTTGGTTTATGCCTTCATCGTTTGGAGGTTCTTCCTCATGCATTTGTTTGGCTAGATTATGGAGAACAGCAGTTGCTATAATAATTTGAAGAACGGTTTGTTCTTTCAGTCTTATTCCATATGCTATGATGGGAAAGCGGCGTTTCCAAACACCAATACATCGTTCTACACAATTTCGAGTGCGAATATGTGATTCGTTATATAATGTTTCTCGTCTTTCTCTGGGGTTCACTAACGGAGTTAAGAAGAAGTTTCTTGCAACATAACCACTATCTCCTAAAAAAAATAATATAACTAAATTGAAATCTATCGCAACATTGGTCATAACATGGCAGAAAATATACAGTCAGACTTGCCAAAATCATTCCACTGCAAATATTGAATCACTCGGCAACAATACCTACCCAATAATATACTGTTTGGAAATTCATTATTCTCAAATCTTTCCTTTAATCTAGAATTGTTGAAAATTGTTGAGTCGTGAGTTGATCCTGGCCACCGTGCGACAAGATCTAATATTTTCAGATTCGAATCACACGTTATTTGTGTGTTTATTGAAAAGTAGCCTTTTCGATTCCTATAAATTTCGGCATCATTCCCACCTGCAAAATGTGTTCAATGTATTTTACCTACTTCTAAAACGCCTTTGCAGAAAGTGTGTTTCATTTAACTATATCATCTCGATCTTTTTCAGTGCCTCATACCTTAGGAACACCTTCTAAATCTTATGCCTCTTGCCTCAGGAAGACTTTTTAAACCTACTTATATGAATTGCGTTAGTTAAATGCCTCACACTTTCCAGAGGCCAAGCTGAATTGACTTATGCATACTTAGGTATCATACAATAGAAGCATGATGCATACCTGGAGATTGTATTCGCACATGAGTGCCATCAACACACCCAATAACGCGGGGAAATGATGCAACATGGAAAAACTCTGTTTGGGTTCCAACAATATTCTCATTACTGGGCATATTGATAAAACGTGGATACAATCGTGCAATACATAAGGACACTTTGGAAACAATCCTTGAGGCAGTTGACACGTCCATTCCAATAAAATCTGCTACAGTGGCCAGATGTCCAGCACTGGCATAATATCTTAAAGCTGTTAGTAGCTGGTCAATTGGTGGCACGCTGTTGTTTCTGAAAAAATAAGTACCACCATTTGTGCCCAAAATAAAATCAAAACTACATGTTCAAGCTTCAAAAGTGTATGCCTATCCTACCTGTTTTATTCGCATACTCGACTCTCGAGTGGTATAAATACCATTACCCACCCGGCCATACCCTCTTGATATCCCTTTACAACAACAAAATAGGCAATTACTACGACTACTTACAAATCATTATCGTACTCCAATTCATGCTCAATCAAGGTCAGCAACTCCAGAACAGTGGCTTTTACCAATCGAAACCTCTTGAAAAAAGTAAGGTTGTCCATTGTATTAAAGTGTTGACTCCTTTGATAAATCTTCTTTGGAAAACCATAGTCTATGATTTCCATAATATCCAAATCATCCTCGAAAATGTTGTAATCCTCTGCATTCATTTTGTTGGAAAAATCTCACTGAAACTCACGAAAATTTCGAAGCTCAAAAAAATTCTAGGTTAGAATCTGTTAGTTAGGAAATAAACCACCAAAACTGACCGTTTAATTTAAACCGGGTATAGACTAATTTAATCGAAGCTTAGGAGACGGTGCAAAGCAATTTTATAATTTAACTAGTGCTTAACGCTAAACTTAGTTTAACTACAACGGTGCAAACGGCCATAAGAAAAGTTTATTAAAAAAAAAAAAATTTAGAAAAATAAATTTAAAAAAAAATTAAAGTCGAAAATAAAAAAAATAAAAAAAAATAAAATAAAAATAATGAAAATTAAAAGAAGAATAAAAATAAAAATAAATGAATAAGGAACTTGAGATTGTAGGACTGAAGGTGCGTGCAAATTATGCCCTAGCTCAGAACTAAACAATTCGGAGAGTAGGGGTGGGTTTTAGTTTGGGCGCCACCGACTCTGAACAGATGAGTCGGACTCTCCAGGATGGTATCTGGCTTCAGGTCCTTACAATTCAAATAATGATTAATAAAAAGAAAAATATAAGCAAAACCAGGCTGTGTGCATAAAACCAAATAAAAGTCAAGAAATCAAGTGCTACAGTTGTTTATTCACCAAATGGCCGCAGACCACAATGAACAATAATTTGAATTTAAGAGAAAAAAAGAAATAATAATAATCAAGTAAATTAGCAATTAATAAAATGACCTTGTCATGAAGCGTTAACTAACAAATACAGAAATGCAATACTATGTCATGATCAGTTAAATTTAAATACAAAAATGTCATTGAAACTCAATAACTAAGTAATTAAAAAAAAGATATATATGAAAAGTAAGGTTTGAAAATTTAAAAAAAAAATAAAGAGAATAAGAGAGAAAAAAAAAAACTAATAACGTAGAATTAGTTCTCGGAACGGTTATCTTACACTTTCGTAACCAGAACTACCAGTAGGTTGACATTAATTCAACAGGTTACGTCTAGTTAAGTTACCTATTTTAATAATGGGGTAGCAGTACTATGTATGAAAATCAGTAAAACAGCTGCTCGATATTATTCTATAGGCTAAATGGTGATGGTATAGTGGGAAACTAAATCATTTTCCAGCATTGTGTGTATAGAATTAATCAGAGAACAACAAACTGAAATTTGAATTTAGCGCCATAGCGGCGACCAATAGTATTCGAGCCGCTGATCATCTGGCAACGCTGTTCAAAATGCCTCTAAACGACAGCTGACTCCAACAGTTCAACGACGTGTGGTGTCGTGTGAATCGTGTGACATGTGACATTGTCACAGTAACTTGTTTACGTTGTTTGATGTAGTAAATTTGACGTTTCGTTCTTGACGGTCAATGTCAGTGCAAATTGTGCGTTCTTAAAACCCTGATGTGTTGCCAGATTGGAAAAACTAACTACGTCACGAACTTTTATTTTCACGTAGGGGCGGGGCTAAGAGGAAATTTAAACAGCAAAATTCCAGTGTATTGCGGTTTTTACAAAGCAACTGATTACACTAAATAGTACGACACGTACGTCGGGTATATCACTACGCAGTAGTTAAAAATCACTTGTATACTACCCCATTCATTTACCACACTGGGGCAAGCCATGAATTATTCCCTGAAATACCGAGTTGATCACCGTGGTGTACAAATAGGGACAGAATGTAAATAAACAATAATAATATGTGTGTTAACTAAAACTAGTACGATACCAAAATGTTCCAGATGTGGTTAACTTGATTGATGACTTGAGTAACCGTCCGATTACTTAGGCTGGTGTCTGTTAGCCTTTTAGTTCAATTTCGGTTACAATTGAACGTCTATTGTTATAACCGTGAGGGTATACTTGATGGCAAAGTACAACCCCTCCTAAGAAAAACTCTAAGAGAAAAAATTGTTATACACACTGTATTTGTAATTGAACCAATAGCGAAGCACTTCATGAATAAATTGAATTTTAAAAAAAAATATGAAACTATAATGATTAGTTTCTAATAGCAAATTTACTTGATAAAAAAACTATAGCTCTTGAAAATTATTTTAATAGGAAAATTGAACATCAAGGTATTAATTAATTAAATTAGATGAAATCATAATAAGGCTTTGATAGCAATCGAGAAAAATGTGTCTCGAGTTTGCAAAAATTGTAATAAGGTTGTGTTTTTTTTTACCTGGTCGAAATAGGGTTTGTTTGCCTCGAAAATCTCCGGAAATCTGGATCGAGGTCTGGATTGAATATCCTGGAGTGGGTGAGATTATTCTCTACTCCTTAGGGCAGCTTTCAACTAATAATTGAATGGAAAAAAGTCAGAATCTTCTATTGGAAAAAAACGTGCAAGCAACTTACCACAACGACTGTTTTTTTTAAATCCGATAACATCGGCGAAAACTATGGCACTTTACGAAAGTAAAACACAACGCCAGATAACTCAGTGTGCCATAAATTCAATTCAGAAGAAAATCAGGCCCAAAATCCCTTTTTAAGGTGAAGAAAAAAAATTAATTCTTCTGGAGGACTTGTTTCTTCAAAACAGTTAACGTGAAAGAGAAAGTGCTGCACATTCAATCAATAAGCTAACCTAACCTAAAGGGAGGAATTCAGACTTAGAGATGATTCAGAATAACGACAAACATCAACAATTAATCGATAGAATTCTCACTTACCAAAAATTGCACACAACAACATAATCCGAGAAAAATGACAACGGCTAATGAATAATGATATTAACAACAAATAATCATCCCATAAAACAATCAAAACTTGAAAAATACAAAATAGAGTAAGTGTTCCGTTTTCAAAATTAGAGGGCTCAGAGAAGAATCGACGATACTGAAAACATTACTAATCTACCGCTGGTTGACAGAAATTTTTGACAATCAAAAGTCAAAGAAACGAAATCAAGGGGTGCGTTCAAGATATCTCAAAGAACATCGAACCAATGCGCAACCCGGGGTTCGCTAGAATTTGCGCCGAGATCAATAGCGCTCCATAACCGAACAGAGTTAGTACGAACGGAGTAGTTCGGCACATCCACCTGAAAACGGGTCATCATGACTACGGAACACGAAATATTTTTGACACATGAATTATTTTTGTTATGAAACAGATGATCAAATTTAAAATTTGAATCAAAATATTGCTTTGTTTTGATTTTGAAATTGAATTAAATCATGGATTAAAATGAGGAAAAACCATAACAGCAAATAGAATTTGACTATTGAAAATTAGGAAATTTACAGGATCTACAACCGCTGAGATTATTGATGAAATTGAAATTGAGAGAAAATGTTGAAAAACTTAAGGAAATCTTGAATATAAAATTGAAAGTAGGTAAGAATTATTTATGCAATTTTGGCCTGTTACAGTTCTCATCACAGAATGTTCTCATAGTCCCAACCCAATCCTATAGCTACAGCTATACCAAGATACAGTTGGTTGAAACTATACACAGTGTCCAACCACATTCTATCCATCCGGTAACTTACCAGATATTTTTATAGTCGGTGGTTTTTGCAAGAGATAAATTAAATAGTTTATAAAAGCATCATAAATCAAATTGTAAATACCGAACGCTAGCTTTTTGTTTTAAGATAACGCCTCTAGCTCAAATCCATTTAGGCAAAACTAGCGTGGAGCCATTTTCCTTTTTAATTTGCTTAATAAATTCATGCTGTACCGTGGATCGTTTTCTTTTTGTTCTGGTGGGGAGATCGTGGCTTAGATTTACATAGAATTGAAAAATAATGATTCGGTTTTTAACAAAACACCTCAGGAGTGGGTCTTTATGGCAGGTGGAAGGTGATTATTTTATTTGATTGGAGTTTAAAAATTTTATTAATTTAAAAATAGGGGAGGGTAGTGCATTATTTTTGCAAATGAAAAAAGTTACCGCCTGTAAAAATATCCAATGCTACTTGGAAACGTTTTTAAAAGTTCAAAAAGAATGGCAATAAATTGCGTGATACATTAACCCTCTTGAAAACGCAAACTTTCACAGCGACACCTCGTTATCCCCGCAAAGCAGATATTTACGAGCAATTCAGTTACATAAATTTCAAGTTAAAGTTCTTGAGCTTCGTAAGAAAACTTCAGAGTATTTCTAATACCTCTAAATACAAGGTAAAGACAATATCTTTCCTTTAAAAAGTTTCCACGAGAATTTCCAAAAAATTAGCCTAAAAATAACTGCAATTTTATTCTGTAATAAATACTTGCAGATAAAACTATGCATTATCGCTCGTTAAAAAAGTCCATTTGTTAGCCTAGAGAAGAATAGATAATTTTTCGGCAGTATCGAGTATATTCGTGAAATGTGCTGAATTTTACTATCCCGTGTCCGAAGGGAACAGAAAATACTACGGAACAGAAGAAAATAAGTCACATCCGTTGGGAATACGAAATTGGAATTTGTCTGGATCGTAGTGGGTATCTGGAGATTTTTTGAAAATGTTTCTAAATTTAAACATCGTGTTTTTCATGTAAAGTTTCCCATATTTTTCTTAGGGGTATAAGAAAATATGAGCCCACCATCAGCCTTCAGTTGAGTTGTGGACCCAATCACAGCACCATCAACATTAATTTGCAGTTGATTGTCATAACACTATACTCTAACTTACTTATACCTAATTTCCAAAGGTCAATTTCATTTGAGTCTGGCTATTTTCTCGGATTCAAAAACTATACGCTTCAAAAGCACCAAAACCAAATGATGGATCATTATTACACGTCCTCTTTATCTGTCATGTGTAATGCAATGTCAGAAATAGGGACAATTTTTTGAAATATTTTTTTTATTAATCCTTATAACAAAATAAACAGTAGTTAATGATTCTTTGATTTTAGAACACAAAAATATACGTGAAAAAAAATAACTGTACTTATTTTAAACGCTATAATTTACCGCCCGGAAATTACGTCATAGCTGTTATGTTCAATAGCGTCCAGGCATTCCGACATTAATAAGAGTGGCGCGAGCGCGGTCTGCGCATCCCTACATTTTACATGCTTTTAGAAGAAGATGCCGATAAACTTAGTGCGCACTGATTGACAAATGGAAATCTTTCAGATTGTCGGGTTGCGTTGGAGGAGCGCCTAGGTGTAATGATACTCGACAGACGCTGATATATCTCTCTTTTTTGCACTAATGAGTAAATTTGTGTCGAATATCTGACGTAGGTTTGATTTAATTCATACTCAAATACAACATCTATGGCGTACCTAGAATCAAGGCGCGAAATATTTCCGGTTAAATAGTGCGTCCCGTTAGTAATTTTATCTTAAATTTCTTTTAATACGAATACTTTTTATTTACTTCATAAATGAAGAATAGATCATCGATTTAATTGAAATTATACCTTGTCCACTACTCTATTGGAATATTCCCTGCCCCAAGTAATCCTATATTATTTTTGTACAAACAAGCTTCTGAGTCTTAGTGAGTATGTTGGGCTAACGCTTGAATCGTGCAAAATAGTTTCCAATGCAAACTAATATCCTTTATCGAATAATCTATTTGTGAATGTGATAATCTTGAAATTTTCAAACAATTACTTTAACCATGGTGTAAGCTTCACGGACACCTCGTTAGACCGTACTAGCCGTAACAAGATAATCCCTGAGCTCGAAGGAAACTCTCGCCCCTAATAGCACATTTCTATGGTAATGCCAATGAAACTTTTTGGCAGTCTCTCTGGAAATATAGTCCGGACTCAATGTAATAGGCTGATAAAAATCTGGAAAGTGACAGGGTTAATTTTTTTTAAAATCAAAAACATGAATAATTAGGCTAAAGTTCAAATAGTCGTTCCGTTTGGCCTCTCCATTCTACTGTATGGCTTTGAGATAAATATTGAAGATTCGCTTTTGAATTCGGCCAAAATAAACAATAGTGTCTATCAGGATGTGAGAATTATTCTAGTTCCCTAGTTGGACCCTTAAGATCGCCTTTCGGAGGGATTTGTGGAGTTTGTAGTTGGCAATATGGTGAAAGTTAATCTCCGAGTTTGAATATATTAGAATTTTTATGGTACCTAATAAATTTAAAACAAGTAAATTAACTCAACTGCACATCGGCATGAAGCTTCCCAAGAAACCAATTAGATCTCAATCAAGTTTAAAAATGTTTAAAAAACAATCAACTTCGTTAACCAGATAATAGTAAAAGAAAAATTAAAAAAATTCAACAAAAAATATATCTTTCTAGAATAATAAATTTAAAGATAATAAAATAATAACAATTAATTTTGGTGGAAGTTGAATTAGTTGAATTACCATGGTGATATGACAATAAAAGTAAATTTGTAGCGCTACTTTGGTTTTCCGGTGAGAAAGCGGTTGATTTCGGAATTTTCGGAAAACTCGGGCGCCACCCTTAGGATTTATGTGGTTAAGGGCCCACGTGCTCTAGGTAGCTTTTAAACAGTTGGAGACGGAAAAACCAGAGGTCAATATGCGCATTTTCCCCAAAATGAAAAACACAGAAAGGTAACTAACAAATTAAGTTTATTACGTCAAAAATAATAGATGCAATACGTAATGGAAAATGATTAAAAGATAATAATTAATGAACTGACGGAATAACGAAAAGAGAGACAGAGCGAGTGTGTAAACGAATACTAGCGTGCCTTTTAGGTTATGCGGCGGTAGACGCGAAAGCTTATACGGAACGGTTACGCGGGACGGTAACGGTACGCGGCGGTGAAAAGCTCTGCAGGTCCACTCTCGGGAAATCCAGCTCCTTCAGCCGTCAGTGCCGGTGATTTGGCCTTTCAGGCTATCGGTGCGAGGTGCATGACGTATCTTAGTATACAAAGGCATAAGGACAGAGGGAGCCACCCTGTAAACGGTCCAGCTCGTAACCCCCTCACGTCCGTCACAGAAAGAATAGGACCACCCTGTAAACGGTCCAGCACGTAACCCCATTCAATCCGTGTATCCCCCTGTATAGCAAGAGCATCATGCACGTGCACGAAAGAAACAAGAAGCGATCTGTGTGAAGTGAATAAGGACAACGGGTGCCACCCTGTAAACGGTCCAGCACGTAACCCCCATTGTCCGTCACAGACAGAATAGGGCCGGAACCCCATTCAGTCCGTGTACATAATTGTATAAAAAGTAGTCCCACTCACCCAGATCGTACGATTTACTGAAGCGTCGCGACGGCACTGACGACGTCGGAGCGGAATCCAAGCCGGCGCTCACCTCGGTGGTCGGTGGTCGGTGGTCTAGGCGCTGGTGGTCTGGGCTGCTGGTACCTGAAACAGAAGAAGAAGAGTGTCCGTTTGTGGACGCGCTCCTCCGTTTATATTCGGTCGTCGGGCATCAAAGGTGGGAATCGCAGTGGGAAATCCGAGACACTGCGATGCGGGATGAATGCGTGAAGCGTTCGGTGTTCGGTTCTATTGGATCGTACGGTTTTAAACAAGGTCACGAGTTTTATTTAAATAAATTATCATGTAGAATTAATCCGGTCGAAGTAATTAATTTAGAACCGCGGTAGCACTCATTAAAATACCCGGAAAATTATGTAAGTTCGTTACACACCCCCTCTTCTTCGGTAAAAATATTTATACCCATAAATATTTTCTAAATTTTAACAATAATTTAGTTTATACGGTCCCCTAACACACAATGAAAGAAAATTGACATATCTTATACTCGCGGAATTAACCTAAAAAAATTAAACAAATACTTCCTGTCCTCCGGTGCCTGGTCTAGGGGTGAATTGGCTTCGCCGCGTCGAGGTCTACGTTGGCTGGTGGCTCCCTCAGGCGCCCCCTGGTACCTCACCAGCTTATCGGTATCGGTATCGTAACGGTTTTTAAAGTGTGTTGACAACACTGTATTCCAACAGAGACTCGGCTCAGAGGCTCAATATGCTCGGTATCGGTTTAATAAATTTCTTTAAACGGAGGCGAGTTTTCCTGGCCTGCCTGCCGCAAAGCGTCCGGGTTTTGAAAAGCGTCGCCGAGTCGGGACGGAATTTCTTCGGCGGATCCATGCTTTTCTACAACAGAAAAACAAGCGGTGATTATGCACGAACATACGCCGGTTTGAGGTCTTTAATATGAACACGGTTTTTGCCTGTACCGTCTTTCAAATCATACACTACGGGCGAAACGACCTTAGTCACAGTATAAGGTCCGGAATATTTCGGTGCCAGTTTTGCCGCGAAACCTTTAACGGCAGAGGAGAGTGGGTTTTCCTTTCGCATAACTTTGTCCCCAATATGACATCTCCAGTCACGTCGGCGAAGGTTGTAATTATGACTTTGGGCCGTGAAAGCGCGACTGAGATTGACCTGGACTAATTCGTAGACTTCCTGTAGTCGTTTCAGGCGATCGGAATGAGTGACCACATGGGCAGGTAATAGCTCGTCTGAGAGGTTCTCCGGTTCGGAGCTACGGTATAAAGCCTTCGGTGGGTCCATCTCCCGGTCAAAATTCAGGAAAGCTGGTGAAAAGCCGGTTGAATCCTGTCTTGAACTGTTCAGAGCAAAGACCAATTCGGACAGGTGTGCATCCCATTTACGGTGGTTTTCTTCACAAAATTGAGCAATCATAATCTTTACGGTCTTGTTTGTGCGTTCTACAGGATTTGCCTGCGGCGTGTAGACTGGGGTAAGGCGGTGAGCAATACCCGTTTCCTGTAGGAGCTCTTTAAATGGTCGACCAGCATATTGAGTGCCATTGTCGGTTAGAACGGTTCGCGGACATCCAAATTTAGTGACTACTTGCTGAAAAAGTGCTTGACTGACGGCTCGGGCTGTTGCTTGTCTAATCAGTCGGCATTCTACCCATTTTGTGAAACGGTCCTGGAACATAACCAACCAGTTATTTCCCTTTGAGGATCGGGGTAACGGTCCTATCAGATCGGTGGTAACGGTTTCCCACAGTTGGGAATTTCGGGAGGGTTGCATTTTGCCTGGAGTTTTCTGCTGTGATGGCTTATAGCGTTGGCAGCGGAGGCAGGCTTTGACATATCGAGCTATGTCCCTCATCATACCCGGCCAGTAATACTTTCTACAAATCCTGGAGGTTGTTTTAGCAATTCCTCGGTGTCCGGCCATGGGAGAGTCATGATTTTCCTCCAGGAAAGACATTCGGGCACTTTTGGGTACGCAAAGTTTCCACGGATCGGACATCTCATTTTCGGTTAAATCGGACAGATCCCAAAAGTGGCGGTATAATTGTCCGTCTCGGATGCAAAAATCGGGAAAATCGGCAGGATTGTTCTCCACGGAGGCCTTTTTAGCACTATGCCAGCTACATGGTTCAAAGGCTTTCAGGCTCAAAATGAACCGACTTCAGGAATATCAATCGGGTCTCAGGAAAGCGTATCGGCAACTTTATTGAGCACTCCCTTTCGGTATTTTATTTCGAAGTCGAACTGTTGGAGATAAATACTCCATCGGGCTAATCTTCCGGACGGACTCTTCATGGAATGTAGCCATTTCAGGCTTTGATGGTCGGTAACTACGGTGAAACGGTAACCCTCCAGGTAGGGTCGCATTTTCTCAATACCCCACACTATTGCCAGGCATTCCTTTTCGGTAACGGAATATTTCTTTTCCGCGGGACTCAAACTACGGCTTGCATATGCAATGACATGATCGCCATCGGTACTATGTTGAATTAATGCCGCACCCAACCCATTATCGGATGCATCTGTTTGCAACACGAATGGCTTCGAAAATTCGGGACAAGCTAATATTGGGGCTTCGGTGAGGTGAATTTTCAGAGTATCAAAGGCTGTTTGTTCAACATCGGTCCAAGTCCATCGGATGCCCTTTTTAAGTAGGCGGTTGAGTGGGCTAGCTAATTGGGAAAAATTATGTACGAATCGGCGGTACCACGAAGCTACTCCCAAAAAGCGTCGTAAGCCACGGATATTAGTAGGAGCTGGCAATTCTCGGATTGCCGCTACATTGTCTGGATCGGTTCGGATGCCTTCGGAAGTGACAAGGTGACCCAGATATCGGAGAGAACGTTTTCCAAATTCACATTTGTCCGGATTTAGTCGTAAATTGGCCGCTCTCAGACGTCGGAATACTTCGGCTAAATTGTTCAGGTGTTCCTCAAAAGTTTCGCCAAGGATTATAATGTCATCCAGATATGCAAAGCAATAACTATCTAGTTCTGGGCCTATAATGCTGTCCATTAATCTCTGGAATGTAGCGGGAACGGAGTGTAACCCAAAAGGCATTACTCGAAACTGGTATAGACCCATTCCTGGTACGGTGAAAGCGGTAATCGGTTTGCTATCTTTAGCAAGAGGTATTTGCCAGTACCCTTGTTTAAGGTCAATGCTGGAAATGTATCGGGCGCGGCGGAGTTTATCCAGAATGGCATTGATGAATGGCAAAGGGTATGCATCCTTTCGGGATATGGCATTGACTTTCTGAAAGTCAATACAAAACCGGTGCCTGCCATCTTTCTTTCGGACAATGACCACGGGAGAACTCCACGGGCTGGCGGACGGTTCGATGATTCCATCGTCCAGCATTTTCCTAACTTCCTAACTTTCCTAACTTGACTACTTCTTGCATTCGGGGATTTTGCGGTCGGTAACGTTGTTTTATCGGTTCGGGATTCAGTAGATGAATGGTATGTTCCACTAAAGGAGTTGTCCCTTTGATTTGGTCAAACTTTGGCAGTTCTCGGTCCAGAAACTTCTTTAAAAGCACCTCTTCGGCGGACGTTAATTCCAGGTTCGGACTATCTATCGGGCCAATCGGACTACATAAAGTAGGAAACGGTAGAAGACAGTTATTCAGATAAATCTTGCCACTGCCCAAATCCAGGTGGAATTTGTGTCGACTCAGAATATCCATCCCAAGCACAATGTCGGACGTCAAATTCGGAAAGTAGCTGATGGTTTCGGTCAGTGTAATGTTTCCGAGCTGTAACGGTATTTGGTAAGCTTTCGAAATGTCGATTACACCCCCATTGGCCACTTTGGCGCTTCGGACCTCAGGTTGTACCTCGGGATAATCACTGAGTCGGCATATATCTGCAGCGAGGTCCCCTATATATGAGTTGGCGGCTCCGGTATCAATTAAAGCTAAGAACGGGGCCTCTTCGATGTAAATGCATACATGTGGTCGGGAATCCGGTAGACGAATCGGGTTCACCCCTGTCGGAAAATAGGGATGTCTATTCGAGGTTATCGGTTTACGGTGCTGGGCTGACCTCGGACTAGGAGAGCACCTTTTTAGTTTCCCGAACGGGAACGGTCACATGGGCAGTTTCGGGACATTATACCTGGTTTTCTGCAACGGGAGCAGAATAATTTTGCAGTACCCCGGCAATCGGTTCTGAAGGGTCCAGTTTCTCCACACTTCCAGCAAATCATTGCTTCAGACCGATTGTTCGGTCTAGAATTCCGTTGGTTCGATTCGGATCTATTAGGCCATTCGGTTCTATTAGGCCGTTCGGTTCTACGGTTTTGCTGCCAACCTCTCGCTGGTGCTGGGTTTGTAGACGGATTTTGGGTAACAGAAATGCCGGCCGGTGGACGGTGTGCATTTCTAGATGTCGACGGAGATGTCTTCAGTTCAGACAATAGGCTTTCGATTTCCCTTAACCCTTTAACGGGCAAAATTTTCCTAAGACTATTTTATTCAGAAAATGCTAGTTATGTAGTCTTTTGGAAACAAGAAAAGATAAATTGTCACTAGAAATCGAGTTTTCTATTTTTTTCGTTCCTATATTAGGCGGTAAGCCATTTTATTTGTCACTCATTTGTAAAACGTCACTTATCAAGTCAAAACATAACCAGCGAAAATTGATTTTTACAAGCTACTGGCTCTACTGACTTGTAAAATTGACAGCTAAACCTGTAAAAACTTTTTACAAGTCAGTAGAATTATTTATTTTTGAAAAATCGGTTTTATCACAAGAATAATTGCTTGTAGGTACCTTCTGGGAGACTTTTCTGGTGATAAACTGTTGGCTACGACTGAGGCTTCATTAATAATATCTTGTAATAAATTCATTTCTGGGAAAAAATTGCAAAATGGAAATCTGTCAAAAAACCTATTTATAACTAGAAACAACATCTTAACAACGTATCATTCTCATAGTTATACCAACTACCAAAACTTCTGTGAGAAAAAATCAAGGAAAAACATATAAATTTCAAATTTTTGTTATGTATTGATTTTTTATTTGTCCCTATATCTTTTACAAATGAGTAACAAATAAATTTTTGTACATTATACGCCAGGTAGCAGTTTTTACTGGCTCTTGAAGGTGACAAGCTCGCCTGGCGGCTCGCTAGTCATTTCCTTCAATCGCCAGTAAAAACTGTTTTACCTGGCTAATAATGTAAAATACTATTACCAGAGACCATTTAGGACTAAATATGTAGGTAGTGTTCTCTGGTACAAACCCTATACCACACCTTCATAAATAATGCAATAATAAAATGAATTTCTGCGGGATCAGAATAAAAAACACAATAGCTTTCAAACAGAGTTATAACAAAAACGAAATATACAATAACTAAAGAAAAATTACATCAAACTCTATAACAAATGAACATTCCCTATCTTACTTCCATATAATCCTAAATAAGGTCCTAAAATTTTCCTAATCATCAGATTAGATATTGTGAAAACTGGATTGACAAAATCAAAAACAAATCAGAAAAATATTATAATAACAATTAGTGCGATTTAAAATTATTCATTATCGTTTTTATACCACAAAACATGGAAATAATGTTGAAATTGTATACATTCGAAAGAAAATTTGGAAAAATTTTCCTAGCGCAAAAAGAACAGAATGAAAAGTTGATTGATATTTTATGGAGACATGTATATGAAGCATGTATCAAAATATGAATCTTGAACTAGGAGTAGAACTTATAGAAAAAATAATTCAAAATGTACACAAAATTCACAAAATAAGGTCCAGGTTGAGAATATGTATAGTTTTTTACTAAATAACTGAGTACAGCATTAGAATTTTGAATTTATATCTATTCAGTAGACATATATAGATGATAATTACCTATTTGATTCGTCAAAATCCCTTCCGGATTATAAATATTGATAAAAATATGAATTGAAGTACATAAAACAACATAATTGATGCTTCTCGAGTCCCACTGGTATATATGGTGTACCACTTTCAAAAATGCGACCGCATCCAGAAAAATCTTGTAATAAACTGACGTCGGAGACTAACGTATATTGAATGACGATGTTTTTAGGATGCATTAAAACCAGATTTTCAGGTTATAATAAGGAATAAACAAGGTGGTACTAGGTTTACACCAGAGAACGTTAAAGGGTTAAGGTGCGGGAAAATGAAACCACATCGGTAATGTCGCTTTTCCGGATATGTTGTCTGTATTCAGGTAAAAGGTTTCTATACAACCACTGAAGCTCCTGATCTGGAGTCATGTTTCCATGTCTCCTGATGAGGGTTTGTAGGTCGGTAATATATCGGTGGGTTGGCACGTTTGGCTGTTGAAGCCGGCGGCTAATTTCAATCTCCAGGTCGGCGGCATGGTTGATCGGAAAATAGAAGCTGCGGAAATCCGTCAGAAATTCGTCCCAGGTATTCCAGTGAGCTCGGTTATTTCGGTACCATAGGGATGCATCACCCTGTAAAAGTTCTGGAATATGCGGTAGTAATCGGTCTATCAGTATCCCCTGGGAAGCACAAATTTCCTGTAGCCTCTCTATGAAAGTTACCGGATCGGTTCGTCCATTAAAATGGATATTCCATTTATGTACTTTCAGTGCCATTCCCGGAGATCCGGAGGCGACTGGAGAAGGCAGCGGTTGATGAATGGTTATAGTCGGTATTGGCGGATTGAGCACTTGAGTTGTCCCGGGTGCACCAGTATTAGCAGTACTGGTTTGAGTCAGGGCAGCGGTACTATTTGTGCTGGAAGCGGACGGAAAGATAAATCCTGCCATAGTGCTCGGTGCTGGTGAAGCTTTTCCCTGGCGATAGAATGTAACTAGTCGCTTTTTCAACGTTTCAACAGTACCTGTAGTATCCAGTCCAAACTTTGTTAGTTCAGGAATCAGTTCATCTTTCTTTAGTAGATAAACCCAACTCACACGGCCATCGTTGGGATCGTACCAAACGGGGTAAGTGGTTATTGGTACGTTAACGGACGGGTTTACTGGACTAGTTGTAACCACTGTAGAGGCAGTGGTATTCGGTGTACTGGTAACCGGTGGGTTTCCATTGTTGCCGGTGCCTCCTGTCATTGTAACTCTTGGTTAACGGTCTTTCAACGATCGCGGAGTACAGAATAAAAGCTGAAATAACAACGGCCTTCAACGGTTAGTTAACAGCAGGTTCGTTAGCAGGCTTACGGTTACATTCGGCAGTACGGTACGGTACGAAGAAGGGCGCTCGCTGACGATTCGGATCTAAAAGTCAGATGTCGGCGTATTCTAGGCTGCGGTGCAGATAGGACACTCCGACTCCTCAGGTGGACGGTCGGAACTAGAATGATTCGGAAGGATCAGGTATACGGCTCGGTTATACAAATCTCTTGAGTTTTATTCGGTTCGGTAAAGCGGTATATTTCTCTCAGAACGGTTTCTTAGATGTTGCTCCCTTGAGGGCTTGGTCGGTTCTCTTCTAGATGTTGCTTCTTCGAAGGTTCGGTCGGATCTGTCGGAACGGTTTACTAGATGTTGCTTCTTCGAAAGCTCAATAGGTTCCTCTCCTAGATGTTTCTCCTTTGAAGTCTCGGTCGGTTCTGTCTTCTTCTGCGTGATAATCTTAGTTTATATTCTTTCAGGTAGTGGGGAGACATTTACCACCAAGAGTTGGTGGTAGGATGATGGCTAGTGCGCACACTCCTCTCTCACGGTTTACTTATTCGGTAAATACGGTAAATCTTCAGAAATATTATGAAATGTGGCAACCTGGCAATCGGTACAAGATACTACTATTCTAGTAGTAGAATGAGATTCGGCAACCTTGATTTAGTCGGAAAGTTGGTAGGACACAATTCACACGGTGCAATGAAAATTGCAGTGAAAATGGCAACAGAGAAGCCGGTTTCTGTGAAATCACATCCATGGGGAAAGTTTTAAGACGGAAAAATGAAATCAGCGACCTCGGGATACGAGAAAATGAGCGGCAGCTCAAATTTTGTTATGCGCATGCGCTTACCAATACTTCCCAAAAACGGAGGCCTCCGGTCCAATGCGGTACGGTTTACAGGAACTCTTTTCCACGGTCAGACGGCATTGGTTGAGACCCTAAACTCATGGGGCGGATGACAAGGCATACACGGAACGGTCCAAAGTCTAATAGGAGCGGTTCATTCCGGCGCTATGCGGTCTGGCATTCTCATCAAAAACGGTACGGTAACGGTCAGACCTACGGGCGTCGCCAAAACAAACGGCCTCACGGTTGAAACGGGGACTAATGATTACGTAATCACCTCGGTCATAAGCTGAAATCATGGACATGCGCAGAACGGTCTAAGCGGTAAAAAACGATAAAAACGGCGGTAAAAACGGCGCACAGTGATGCGGATTTGAATTCTAGCGGGACAAAACCTCAGTAGCATTTTTTTTAGACTTCAATATCAAAAAATAGTATCCATATGTATTTTTGTGGCTTGCTTTGTTTTTTAGCTTTATGGGTTAGTGCAGAAAGGCGCACAGTAATAGATCATTTGTTGAATCTACCCGGACTGAAATGGTAAAATCGTTGGTTGTTATTTTGTTCATATAATATCGTACAACGTTTTTTTTTAAATTCACTGAAACTGCCAAAAAACATGGGTACATTTTTTGTGACCATAAACCTGCGGGTGTATTATTTAAATGACATGAAGAAATAAAAATGTATTTTATTCGATGATTTTATTCCATTTACATATAGAAAGTGGCAAAAAAGTCGCTTATAGTACCTGTAACGTTTTAGTTACTCGTATACGAAAAAGTGATCCTGATGAAAGTTGCTGTTTTTTATTTTTTTATTTTTTAACTAAGCAGTTGAAAATACGTGGAAATTAAAACTACAAAAAATTCATAGTTGTCTCACTATAGAAGAAAAGAGGACGTTCTATTTGAAAAAACAAAGTTGTTTTGGATGGCAACCAAGCCAAAAATGACACAAGACATATTTTATACAGGTAGAAATATAGGGAATAATGTACTGAGCAACTTTCATCAAGGTCACTTTTCTGTATACGAGGTAATTGAAAAGTAACAGGTAACAGAGGTATTATGCGCTCTGTATAATGTACCATGTACCATCGTCACCAAAAGTAACTGGGACAGTATCATATTAGCTCTTGTACTATTATATGAATTTTATTGTCAAATATTTGTCAAACTATGAATTAAAAGCATTGAAATGAATGACGGAAGAATTAGTCCAGGAGATTATTCTGCAATATTTTTTTCCCAGAAACTTTTGGTGGCAATGATACCTAAAAGACTCTAGGATCCTATAGCAGTGATATATTGTTATAGTGTGCACATGATGAGCAGTTTCCACATCCAGCACGTTTAAATGTAAAAATTACAGGGACACTCATTTTTTTTTTTTAATAATGGAAATAATTGTTATTTATAATATTAGTATGTAAAATTATACTGAGTGTAAAGATTGTTGCCTTCCCACCTCATACATAAATTGGAATAGGAATGTTCTAGAACAATAATTTTAATAATGATATTGTGTTTTAACTGAATTTACTACCGATCTACAAAATTTTAGCCTTATCATACCCACAGGAACCCAACCCAAATAAACATAAATTTTTTGAGAGATTGAGAATTCTGGTATAGTACTTATATTGATAAAGTTTAAAACATGAACAAATAATAAATAAGAATTCATTCTATTTGGTTATAACGTTTCGTTTGTGAACGTTTGTGAAACACCACCATGGAAAATCAAAGGGAACTAATAAGACATCATATAATGAATCTGTTCGACGTTCATTTCAGACCGGCTTTGCAGCTTCTAACCCCAAGAACCGGTGCGAGACTCCTGAATTTTTTTTATTTTTTTTTCAGTGGTGCGGCAACGTGCGGTAAAAAAAAATATGAGCATAGAAACTACAAATATTGTAGCATCAAAATTGCTCAATACTTGGTGGTAACTATTGGTAACTCAACAGATCTACTTCACCCAATATGGCGAGAATTGAAAAAAACGTGAAAGTTTGATATCTGTAGAACAAAGTCGCGGAGCTTTTTCGAGAATAAAATAACTACAGTATAAAAGTACTCACCTTTACCAATCTGCAACATAATTTGGTTTTTGAATAGAACGTATTCGTACTAATAAATTTTTATTTTCGTATGACTTCTGCCAAGCTGAGCAGAAAACGACGAAATTGGGTTGATATAAGCTTATCAAAATACAAAGAATATACAATCCATAACAATAATTGTTGAATTTTTATATCAATTAGAATGTCTACTATCTATTCTTATCAACAAACTTTTTTTACCTTGTTTCTAAAAAATTCGGTTTTGTCCCGCTAGAATTCAAATCCGCCGCACTGTGCGGCGGTCCCTGCTCGGGCGCCAAATTTGTAGCGCTACTTTGGTTTTCCGGTGAGAAAGCGGTTGATTTCGGAATTTTCGGAAAACTCGGGCGCCACCCTTAGGATTTATGTGGTTAAGGGCCCACGTGCTCAAGGTAGCTTTTAAACAGTTGGAGACGGAAAAACCAGAGGTCAATATGCGCATTTTCCCCAAAATGAAAAACACAGAAAGGTAACTAACAAATTAAGTTTATTACGTCAAAAATAATAGATGCAATACGTAATGGAAAATGATTAAAAGATAATAATTAATGAACTGACGGAATAACGAAAAGAGAGAGAGAGCGAGTGTGTAAACGAATACTAGCGTGCCTTTTAGGTTATGCGGCGGTAGACGCGAAAGCTTATACAGAAAGGTTACGCAGGACGGTAACGGTACGCGGCGGTGAAAAGCTCTGCAGGTCCACTCTCGGGAAATCCAGCTCCATCAGCCGTCAGTGCCGGTGATTTGGCCTTTCAGGCTATCGGTGCGAGGTGCATGACGTATCTTAGTATACAAAGGCATAAGGACAGAGAGAGCCACCCTGTAAACGGTTCAGCTCGTAACCCCCTCACGTCCGTCACAGAAAGAATAGGACCACCCTGTAAACGGTCCAGCACGAAACCCCTTTCAATCCGTGTATCCCCCTGTATAGCAAGAGCATCATGCACGTGCACGAAAGAAACAAGAAGCGATCTGTGTGAAGTGTGGAATAGTCAATATACATTGATATAAGGACAACGGGTGCCACCCTGTAGACGGTCCAGCACGTAACCCCCATTGTCCGTCACAGACAGAATAGGGCCGAAACCCCATTCAGTCCGTGTACATCACTGTATAAAAAGTAGTCCCACTCACCCAGATCGTACGATTTACTGAAGCGTCGCGACGGCTCTGACGACGTCGGAGCGGAATCCAAGCCGGCGCTCACTTCGGTGGTCGGTGGTCGGTGGTCTAGGCGCTGGTGGTCTGGGCTGCTGGTACCTGAAACAGAAGAAGAAGAGTGTCCGTTTGTGGAGCGCTCCTCCTTTTATAATCGGTTGTCGGGCATCAAAGGTGGGAATCGCAGTGGGAAATCCGAGACACTGCGATGCGGGACGAATGCGTGAAGCGTTCGGTGTTCGGTTCTATTGGATCGTACGGTTTCAAACAAGGTCACGAGTTTTATTTAAATAAATTATCATGTAGAATTAATCCGGTCGAAGTAATTAATTTAGAACCGCGGTAGCACTCATTAAAATACCCGGAAAATTATGTAAGTTCGTTACAAATTATACAAAAAAATATGTATCTATCGTGGATCTGCTGCCGTAGCTGTGAAGAAATATGTATTTTTTTTTATCCACTTTGATAGGAATGCACTCAATAAAAAGATACATTTTGTGCCAAAGTTGGCTCCCTCATGTTCCTTATATTGACGCAAGAAGATAAAGTTTTCAAGTACTAATTTTTATTTCAGTTCCTCCTCAACGACCAAGAATAGAGTTTAATGGAACCCAAGTACTACCCGTTGTTGCAGTCATTAAATGTGTCTCGCATTATGGAAACCTGCCATTGTAAAAATGGTTCTTGGGTAAGCTATAATAATTACACTAAAGCCCTTATCTAAGGTACATTTTACTCAAGCGACAACAATAATATTCTTTTTTATTACAAAAGCACTTCTTTGTTGCATGTGTATTGCCTCTCACCAGGAGCTTTTCTCGATCATCGTACGTCGGGAATAGAAAATGTTAAATATTCAAACATGGCTTTTTTATGTTGAGTTTGTTTGTCCAGCCAAGAATTTTGTATTGCTTATATAAATAAGTTAGTCATAGGACATGGGATTATGTACAGTTCAAGGCGTGATTAATCTTTTCTTATATGAAAGCAATTACTTGCTTCCAAGTATATTCTCAGTCAGTTGAATTATCCCTAATCCTCGATAAAAAAGAGCCTTATATTTACTTCTTGCCGTAGCCAAATTCAATCAGGTTTCGGGAATGTCTGTGTCTCTTATACTTCTCGGTATTTCCACTGAGTAACAAACCAATAACAGCGCGACGGCATTATATAGCATCTGCGACAAATTGTTTTTATTGTATCTTTTCCAAATATCGCCCTTATGTTGTTATACTAATGGTCAGGAATCATATAGGAAGAGAAATTCTTTTGTGAGCAAGAAGTAAGGTAAATGCACCAGTTATTGACAGTGCTCCAGTAATTGACACGTAAAGGAAAATGTTATCAAAACAAGCTAACTCGACGTCCTTGATAAAAAAACTTCATTAATACGGTACTTAGCAACACTCTACCAGCTATGAAAGAAATCAGATAATATCTGCCAGTCATTTGAAAATGTGGAAAGGCTGGTTACCTGTCGGATGAGAAAAATTGAGAGATTTGTTAAGGGCAAACAAATTAAATATAATTTTTTAGTTTCTACTTAACTATTATAGCATTATAAGCCCAGCGGGCGTTATGATCCATAACGCCCGCTTATAATACCCTGAGGTGTTTTCGTTGCTATTGTTTTATTAATTTGCACTTCACCCTGGGCAGCGACTAAATGTCCTACCGAAAATAATTTTATGTCATACCAGTACATTATTGCCTTTTTATACCTTAGATACCATCTACATAATTCATCACTTTATGCCCGTGCGGGCATAAAGTACACATTCTGGCCCGCGCGGGCATAATATACCATTCTAGACATCAGGTTGACAATTACGCCGCAACCCAAGCAGCAAGCTGACGTCAATTTGACGTCTTTTTTCCGTCATTTTTTTTTTAGATTAGACGTCATTTTCATTTCCCAAATGACGTGATTAAGACGATAGGATCACGTGATTATGATGACGTCATTTTATGACGTTAAAATACGTGATTTTATGCCGTTAAAATACGTGTTTTTATGACGTTAAAATACGTAATTCTATGACGTAAACATACGTGATTTTATTACTTAAAAAGGACTTCGTTAACAATGAGGAAAATTACGTATAATGACGTCATAAATACCTACGGCAGTCATACCGTATTTGAAATATATGGTAGGTAGATTTGACGTTTGTTTGATGGGTGCCTCTTGTAGATCTCCTCTAGAAATTTTATATTTTAAAGCATATATGCAGAAAAACAAAACAATTTTTGTGAATCGATATAAAAGCAAATCCATATGTAATGATAACACCTACATTAAAAAAACGTTGGTTTGGGAAAATTGAACTTTTTTTGTAAGTAAAACCATTTTTTTTCAAAACTCAAACGTATATTAAAAAATAATTCAGGTACCTATCCTAATCGGATATTATACAATAAACAGCCTATAGGTATAATATTGTTTGGTATAATTCAGAAGTTATTACACTATCCAAACACTATTGGTTAGTCTTTACAAGTAAGGTGTGATAAGTAGGTATGTGTCATTGGAAAGGATATAAAGTTATTATTATCAAGAGAAAGTACAATGCATTTACAAATAATATCTTTTAGGCTCCACTTTTCCAAGCTAACACTCAGATTTTCCAATATATATATATTGAATTTACTTGATTCAAATGGGTACGTGTATAAAGGTTTATATTTTGCAAATTTCTTGCCAATAATAAATGTCTCTTTATTACTCGAATTTACTAAAATATTATTTATCTGAACGACTTTATCATTTTTCACAAGACAGCAGTAGCTTCAGAGATTTTTTTCTGAAGAACATTCAATATTTGCGAGTTCTGTTCTCGAACTTCATAGAGAACCTGGAGGATTTTTTCATTTAATTCTGAAATATAAGTGATTTTCGGGAAAAAATTCTTTAATTTAAAAATGTATTACACACCTGGAAGAGGTTGACGACGCCCAGGGGTTGAAATTCCTTGCGGGGTACTCTCTCCAACAGAGCTTCTTGGAATCCTTTCAGGATTGCTATCAGAGCAGGTACCTTCTAAAACAATAGAATAAATCTACAGCGTGATATTAATAGTAATATATATTTTTTTTTATGGTTGGCACACACACAAAAGGGAAATCCTATAACACTCGTCGAGCGTAATAATAATAATAATTATAATAATAATAATATAATAATCAAATAATAATCTAGGATAAAAATCAGAATTTTTCAAAAAAAAATCAACTTAGCATAATATCATAAAAATATGATAATTATTATTATATTTCTTGTTGGACTTTTTAGCGACTAACCGTTTTTTAACCGTTAAGCTGTGACAGTTAATGGATTATTTAAACTCACTGTATGTGTAACCACTTACATTAATCAATAGAAAGTGGATGAATGATACGCATATTATTAAATAGTCATAGAAAAAAAAAATTAGGTACATTTGAAAAATCTCAATTAAAATAAGTAGTATATGTAAATGAAAGAATAATAAATAAGCTGCAGCCTACCAGTTAAAGTTGAAGTCAATATCCTCTCAGAAACGTTATTTCTGGGAGAATTGAGAGGCAATAATCTACTATTATTGCAGCGGGAACTACCTGGAATAACCTTCAAGGGTTGATGTTCATCGGAGTTAGATGGTCCTGATAATTTATCCATCAAACGATTCTCTGAAAAAAAAATGTATGTCCTCAATTTTGAAGTACTTAGGTACAAGGCAAACTATAATGGAAAATACAAGTTGACCTGATAAATTATTTGTTGGAAATGAAAACATTTCCGATTTAATCGAAGGGTCGCATTTTGCGAATAGTTTAAATAACGTGTTTTTTTTTATTCATATTTCAATGGAATTACTTAAATGGGTAGGTACCTTGAAGGATTATTTTTGGAGGCCTTTCTATAAACAACTTTTTCTTTTTTTGCTGAAAAGAAGCATCATCGGACTCGTCGCTGATGCTTGTATCTATTTTTTTGGCCCTCTTCCGCCTCCTTGCCTTTGTGGATTCCTCTTCTTCAGTTTCCAAGTTCGAGGTATCCTCTGCCTCTCGACATTTTCGTTGAGCTTTTTCATAATCGTCTAGAATATCCAATAGTTTTGTTATACAGAGGTTGACACAAGAAATAGGCACAGCCTCTAACTTTTTTTAATAAATTTAAGTTGGAAATTTGGACAACTTTTTCAGTTTTTTGAAACAAAATTTTGTTACAAGCGAGGTTACAAGTCACTTTTGGTATTTTTTTGGAATCAGTGGATAGTGGATTATTTTACTTATGACAGGACAATTATTGTTGAAAGTTATTTGTACACGATGTTCCAACGAGGAACAGGGGCTTATTTTTGATCTACCCTGTATTTTTGAAAAAGATCAAAATAGCCAATTGGGATATCAAAAAATTAGGAGAAAAGTTAATAAGGACTGACCTGGATACATTTAAAAAAAATGGAAATTTCAAATTTTTCTGATTAGATAAGTAATCCAACAAAATCAATTCACACAAACGCTGAATTTTTTTTTCTAAAAGCTCAAAATTACTGTTCAAATATGTAAAATGATTCGCTGATTCCCAAATAGTCAAAAAATACCGGGTGTTCGATTTGAAAATCTAAAGGTATAACCATTTTTGAGGTAAACCTGAAAAGACTTTGTTTCGCAATTGATTTCAAGAAACTGAAAAATTGCCTCAGTCGAGGCCTCAGTTAAGCTGCCCAAATTTCTTTCCAATTAATTTATAAAAAAAGGGATAGGCTGTACTCTATTGCTTATGGCATGCTATGATTTTAAAGAAAAAAAAGAGGAGTCCGAAATAAGTGCGCATTTTGTTATGGTAGATAGAACGCAGCAAAACAATCACTTTTTACTTAGGAACATGTGTCCGCAAACGTCTCGTTAAGAAAACACAGTGTCGAAATTTTCAAAAAATTTTGACTTAGGTTCAAAATGCCTTTAGCGATTTCGTCCAAATTTTTAGAGGTTGTTTGTGCTGTTCTCAAGCATCTTTCTAAAAAATCCTTTCAAGTTTCACTTTTCCAAGACCGGATTTAGAGCAACTCCCAAGACAACTCCTATTTAAAAAAAAAGTGGTACGCCCCTGGTTTTTTTGGCGAATCTAAAATTATTTCTTGATTTCTTGTTTAAGTTTAAACAAAAAAGGTATCCCAAGTTTTCCTTGTGCAATGCGACATTAACGAGATAAAAAGTAAAAATCAATGTATTGTTTGGAAAATTTATTTTTATTGAAACTAGGAAAATGGTAAATCAATCAATTTCATAATAAATGCTAAAAAAGCTGGATTTTTTAGAAAGATGCTCGAGAAAATCGCAAACACTCTCTGAAAATTTGAACAAAATCGGTCAAGGCATTTTGAATCTAAAGGCAAAAAGTCAAAATCTTTCGAAAATTTCAACACTCTGTACTCTCTTAACGAGACGTTTGCGGACACATGTACCTATGTAAAAAGTGATTGTCCTACTGTACTCTTTCTAACAACAAAATGCGAACTTATTTCAGACACTCTGTAGATATTTCTTAATTTTTTTAATTTTTAAATTGAAAAATGTGAATCTCAACTCACCAGTCTCGTACATTACCCTCTTAATACCATGTAGGGCCCAATCATTTTCAATGACTGGATCGTTTTCCCTTATTATTTTATTGAATAAATTCAGTGCCTTGCAAGGAGGCCAAAAGGCTTCTTTTTTTTTTGGCGTCAACCAAGCCTTGTTAATTACTGACAAACCTCCTCCGTCTACCCATTCTACCACCATATAGGCCATTGTACAAACCCCTCGACAAATCCTAAACCAATAAAATTATTGATCATGTAATGATAATTACCTACCAACCGGTAGCTAATTTGAAAAAATATACCTATGTACCTAATGCTTTTGAAAAAAAAAGTCTTCACTCGAAATTGTCTTGTGTGAAAGTGAAACTACCTAATTCAAAGGCTTGAAGTCAATTCTTGTATGACTGGCTTGTGAAGCCCTTCATTCTCAATGACAGAGCTTGTGGTTTTGGAAATGTTTTATAGGATTTTTAAGGCTTTAGCAGCTATTTTTAGTGTTTTGAAATACCAAATGGACTTTCCAAACCCTCATTCTATCATTACCTAGCTATATTTCAATACATAACTTCAAAAAAAAATATAAACCTATTTTTAAATTCAATAAAGTGGGGGTGGCGCCCCAAAGTTGACTACTTTTGAAAAAACATGCTTCTGCAAAACAATTTTTTTCGTCAATACAAATGCGAATCGACCTGAAGAAAACCTGCAGCCATTGGCGGATTTACCCATACGCTAACTACGCTGCAGCGTAGGGCCCCGGGCAGCCTGGGGCCCCGCAGGGGCCCTTCCCACATGTCAAGAATATATACTCCAAATTCCAGAAAATATGTTAAGTTAATTAAAATCTTACCCTTAGCCCCCCAGTAATAATTATAATAAATTAAAAACCAGAAAACTAAATTATCAAAAATAAATATAGAACTGGTTATGAAAAAAGATCGCAATTTTTGGGAATACTTTCAATTGAAAGTGATTTTACTGCAAATTTGAATTACGATGAGGCGATAAGGGAATTTGCCGATATTAAAATTAGAAAAAAAAATGTTTTTGCGATTTTCGGTTGTTTACTATGTTCTAGTTATGATTTTTTTCTGTTCTACTTTTAGAACTTCGTTTTGATTTTGTTTTAATTTATCAATTAATTCAAAAATGAAAATATTTGTTTCATTTTGTCCTTTGTATTAAAAAAAATAGGGGGTAGGGGCCAAAAAACTTATGTAGCATAGGGCCCCATAAATCGTAAATCCGCCACTGCCTGCAGCTATTTTTATTCCCTAAAAAACACACATCAAAATAATCTGACCTGACAAAATTGATAATCAACTGAATAACTTTAAACTTATCGCAATATTCAATCATTGGAAGTTTCAATCCGTAATGAAAAGCAGCCATTTTGTTGTGAAAATCCCAGGCCAAAATTTAACCCAACTTAATTTTCACTATAACGAATATTGAAATACATATACCTCGTATTGTGTTGTGAATATAAAATAATTATTAACATTGATGAAATTAATAAAGAAATCTGATAGGAAACTTACCTTTTTCTATTTTATTCCCAAACCAAAGATGCAAAGGACAAAGGAAGGACACAACACAAATCACTCACGCTACGGCCACGGCCACGCTGCGATCTAGACTGGTACTGACTTGTGAGTGTGCGACGACTGCGCGACGAGTGCGACGCGACGTGCGTGGCGCGTGCCTGTTCCAGTCAGTGCCACTTGGACTAGACAGAGACGGAGAGATAGTTGCATGTTGCATTATATGGTTGCATTGTTCTATTCGTTCTAGAGATACGACGTCTGAAAAAGGCAGAGTGTGAAAATGTCGAAAAAAATTACGTAAAAACGACGTGCCACGTGCCTGAAAAATGTAATATAAGTTGAAGTCGATATTGAAAATTAATAAATAAGGACGGCATTGCGAACGGTATGAATTATTTATAGTTCTTTAATAGAAAAAAAAAAAAGATTTAAAATTTCAAATGTCGGAAAAATCTCGTGAAAACGACGTATTCTTTATGACGTCTAGAACACGTCGCGAAAATCACGTGATGAGTCACGTCATTTATTGGTAGATTGACGTCCCAGACCATAAATGACGAAAAAAATACGTCAAATTGACGTCAGGTTGCTGCTTGGGAAATGACGTCATTTGCGTGTACGCAAAGTTGCATCGATTTCAAATAAAGTCCCCCTGGTATGACATAAAAGTTTGTATGCACCACGGGTACTAATAGATATATACCCTCGGGCGACTTAAGAACCCTCGGGCCAGAAGCCCTCGGCTTTGTAAGGCTGTCGCCCTCAGGGCATAATCATCTACTTAGTACCCTTGATACATAAATAACTACTATTTTCTACTCAACACAATGTTCTTTCATCAATTTAGTATCAACAAATCAGTTAAACTTGTGTGACAGAATATTGTTTTGTATTTGGACATGTACCTGTGCCTGTGACCTGTACCTAGGAACGAAATAAATTGATATATCTATAAACATCTCATAAGGCAAGGCAACGATGGTGGTCGTGTGGGTTAACGCGCTGAACTACATGGGAAACGTTGATGATAGACCGGGTTCGAATCCTGGCCAGACCGAAAATTATTTTCGGTCGGACATTTAGTGGCTGCCTAGGGTAAAATGCAAATTAATAAAACAACCACAACAAAAACGCCTCAGGGTATTTAAGGCGGGCGTTATAGATCATAACGCCCGCTGGGCTTATAATGCCCTCAGGTTGTTATAGGTATTTTAACGTATTTCGTTTCCTTCGTATTATGGATCTATAATAGTTAAGTAGAAAATAAAGCATTGTATGCACCACGGAGATTTTGAGATTATAATGCCTTTCAGGCGAAATATATCCCGAGGGCAAGAGGTCCTCGGGATAGTTTCGCCTTCGGGCAACATAATCTACATAATCCCCTTGGTATATAAATAGCTATTCGGTCTGGCCAGGATTCGAACCCGGTCTACCATCAACGTTTCCCATGTAGTCCAGCGCATTAACCCACACGACCACCACCGTTGCCTTGCCTTATGAGATGTTCATAGATATCTAAATTTATTTCGTTTCTAGGTACAGGTCTCAGGTACAGGTTCATGTCAAAATACAAAACAATATTCTGTCACACAAGTTTAACTAATTTTGTTAATACTAATTGATGAAAGAACATCGTGTTGAGTAGAAAATAAGGCATTTTATGCACCACGGGGATTTTAAGATTATAATGCCCTTCAGGCGAAATATATCCCTCGGGCTAGAGGCCCTCGGACTAGTTTCGCCTTCGGGCATTATAATCTACATAATATCCTTGGTAGAAAAATAGCTATTATTGCTAAATGTATCTATGTTTAATTTATTCCATATGTTTGAGGGCAGAGTTTAAGTATGATTAAAATGTTTTTTACTGTGCGTAAGTCGGAGAACAGTAGATAGTCAAAGGGGATTCAAGAATCAAGCATTCTTGACACGATGGTGGATGCGCCGCCGTTGACACGAAGGTGGATGCATCGTCGGCGCCATCTTGTCAAACGTCATGGCGCCATCTAGCGTACATAGTGTGAAGTTCGTAATACAGGATGCTGTAGTTGGGACCCGTAGGGCTCCGCCCCCCAAAAGGGGGCCCACAGGGCTGCGCCCCCCAAAAAGGGGCCCCCGGATTTTATTATGGGTACCAGAAAAAGGGGTGGGGGGAAATGTTTTCCCGCCATCATGTCAACCGTCACCTGTCAAACGTCACCTGTCAAACGTCACCTGTCAAACGTCATCTGTCAAACGTCACCTGTCAAACGTCATCTGTCACATATGATGACGTCATACCGGGTGAGTGCGGTGAATTCTTGCAATTACAGGTTCCTGTAATATGGAGTTTGCGTGGAAGGGATTGTTCCGAGTTGTTTCGAAATCGCTACGTATATGTATTTATGGTTCGGGGAATCACAGGTTCCTGTAATATGGAGTGAGCGTGGAAGGGATTGTTCCGAGTCGTTTCGAAATCGCTACGTATATTTAATTATGGTTCGGGGAATTACAGTTTCCTGTGATATGAAGTTTGCGTGGAAGGAATTGTTCCGAGTCGTTTCGAAATCGCTACGTATATTTAATTATGGTTCTGTGATGACGTCATAGCGACCTGGGTCACGTGGGTTACGTCAGTGCGGGTTCGTGGCGCCATTTAGAGTACATAGTGCAAAGTTCGATTCATGGTTCGGGTTCTGTGATGACGTCATAGCGACCTGGGTCACGTCCTTGGCACCATCTAGAGTACATAGTGCAAAGTTCGATTCATGGTTCGACCCTGGGTCTCGTGGGTTACGTCAGTTTGTGTCGGTGGCACCATCTAGCGTACATGTGACAAGTTCGATGTGTCTTATAACAGGATGCTGTGGTGGTGACGTAACTATGAGGGTCCAGCAGCTAGCTTCATGTTGTACCTGGTAGAGGGTGTTCGAACTCAAGGATGAAACACACCTACAGGATTGCTTATTGACCTCGTGTGTTACCATTTACGACGCCATAACTAAGCCATCAGCTGTTTAAACAACCTACGTCAAGGCGAGAAATAACATGCTGCTTACGTCACAACTGGTGATTTAACGTTGGGGAGAGAGTGGATTTGTTCCACACAGGCCTTATGAGGATAGGCTATCCTGTAGTAGTACACTGAGAAAAAAAATAGGCTGTTATAACTAAAACTTTAGTAAATGTAGCTAGAAGCGTGGATAGCATAGAGGACAGGTCAAAAATTTAGTTGCAACGGCAAATATGAAGTAGTTCGTACAACATACGACTTTCGTGGTTATATCAACTAATATTTTAGTTAGCCGCAAACATTTATTCTTAACCTAAAAACTTGTTGCAGCAACTATTATTTCATAGTTATTCAAGCTATAATTTTGTATTGGCGTAACCAGTATAATATCCATGACAACTAATTTTCCTAGTTGACTTTGCCTTCTTGCTTAGCAGTGGCAACTGGGAAGTATTTGTTATAATAGCATGGAAACTAGTTAGACCAGCAATCATTTTTGGTTTACCAAAAAATATGGAAATTCAATAATTTGTAACTACCACAATAACATTAAGGTGATTATTGTATATTCAATTAAATTGCTGAAGTCGCATACTTTTTTGTAAACTTAAAATTCTTGCAAAAAATACCTAAGTACGTGTCGTTTTTTTTTTGAATTTTAAGTTTATAAAAAAATATGCGAATTCAGCAATTCATAATTAAATAAACACAATATCCACCTTAAGGTTACTGGGGTAGTTATAAATTGTTGAGTTTCCATATTTTTAAGTAAAATCAATAGAAACATTAAAACACAAACATATTGTTTTTAATAATTATTTTTATTCCAAACTACAGTACATGTGAATATGGAGGATAAACACAAAATTAATTCTTAACGTAAACAATTTTCTAAGAGAAAAAACACGTATAATGTTGATATTAACTCGCGCTTTAACTTCATAAATCAGTTTTTTATACTAACTAGTCAACATAGACTAATATATATTAGTCAACTATAACATTAGAGTATATGTCCATTTTGAGGCCCGTGGCAGGTGGTTTTCTATTGTCAATTATTATTTTTTTATAAAGTTCAATACACTGAATTCACAGTACACGCGCACATCACCAACACGACGTTTTTTGCGTTTTCCCGAACTCCTATATCGACCATCCAATTCTGCGCATCAACTGACCGTTTGAAACTGACTGACTGAATACACGCAGGCGACTCGTGGCCAAGTACGGAAGCAAAAACAAGATCGGTACTGGTGGGGAAATGAGCGCTGCATTCCATTGGTCCGTACAATTAACTAAGAAATACTAGTTGTGAGAACTAGGTTGCTGCAACTGGTTTTTTAGTATCAATAGGTACATATTTTGGTTATTTTTTATTTAACTAGCTTAATTAGTAATCACAACATGTTGTGACAACCAAAATTATAGTTAGCTATGTTTTGACAACAATTTTTAGTCCTAACAACTGATAATGTCAGTTAAGATGATTTCCAGAGTACAACTAATTTGAAATGGCTGCAATAACAAAACCAGAGTGGTCGCGATAACTATTTTTCTAGTAATGACTACTATAAAAATTCAACCCACGTGCTTAGTTAACGCGTTTTTCTCAGTGTAGTGTGTATTATCCTTGGTTGAAACCAACATTTGATGGGGAAGGGGCCTCGTTTTTTTTTTTATTAAAAACATACATTTTTTAAGACAACGATTTCAAAAAGCGAATATTTTCCATCAATAAACTGCTTAATGATCTAATCATTTTGGTGGTACGTCTTGGGAGAAACACTGCGTTGTCGTCAAATTCAACGAGTATTTCAAATCCATAGCTAAAAATATGCCACAATTGTATCGATTACCTAAGTACATAAGATATTTACTTACTAGGTTAAAATAATAATTGTTGCTCAATAATTTTATAATCCTCACTGTGACGAGAAAGAATACAACACTGTGGGCACCCCTTTTAATTCGAACTTCGCTTGACATCTGTTGATCTACCTTAATTTGTATAGTTTACTGGTTCCAGTAAAGATTTGCAATTATTTTGAGGCCTGTATCGTAGAAAATATTGGGTACACTCACTTTCTACGAGGACTTATAATTTTCTCAGCGTTTTTGATCCTTTGTTATAAAAAGACAGGTCTTGTTGATTGATTTCAAATCCATATCTAAAATATTCATAATTGTATCGATATTAGTAAGTATATAAGATATTCACTTACTTGGTTAAAATGATAATTGTTGTGCAATAATTTTATAGTTCACCGAGTTTCAAACAAGACTAAAAGAGCTTAGTTATTATAAAATCCGATTTAAACTTTGAAGTAATCACATACAAAAAACGCTGCCAAAATATTGGGAATTTCACTCTATATCAGGCTTCAGGTCTTGTAATTTTCTCAGTGTTTTTAATCCTTTGCTATAAAAAAACAGGTCTTGTTGTTGATTGATATTAGTATATAAGATATTTACTTACTTGGTTAAAATGATAATTGTTGTGCAATAATTTTATATTTTTCACTGGTGACGAGTTTGAGCAAACTGAAAGAAGCTTGTTATTATAAAATCCGATTTAAACTTTGATATCACATACAAAAGCACCGTCAAATGTAAACGCTTATTCGGCAGTTTTTTTATCTGAATTATATCAGGACCGTTCGCAGAAATCGCCCGAGAAAAACAGCAACACATTTTAAAGATAATTTTTTAGTTTAAGGCGTAATTATTAAGTTAGATATTTGATATGTCCATTTTTATTTTAAAAAAGGTGACAAATACAATCGATTTATCAAAATTTAAAAGAATAGATTTAAATTAGCATCGTTGACATTTTATGAGCCAATAACCCTATGCAATACAAAATTTAAGTGGATACATTGTTACCTGTAAAAGATGAGGATTCAATTTTTATTCTTTGTACAAAAAACGCAGCATCCAGTACCAGTACTTTGAACCTGGATTTTCAAAGTTTAGTTTCTTGTGCGATAAGTGTCGGTTTCGAAAAACTGTAAGTACTATTTTTAAATATCTAAGTGATGTAGGATAAATCATGCCCTGAGACATATTTTAAATTAACACAAACCTCGATTATTGAATTATTTTTATTTTCCTTAACACATAAACATATTGTTTGTTTTTTAAAAATACAGACAACCCTGAGTACCTATTTTTTAATTTAATTCCAATAGTTTTTTTCGGAGCAACTTGAATTTACTTTTACACTTACATTTGCACAAAACTCAAATTTCTTTTTCTAAAATTTAGGTAGGTTCTTTAACCAATTTAAACTGGTTTTATTTTTTCATTTATTTTAAAACAAACCTCCATAAACAGCGAATTTTTAATTTTATGTACAAAATCGTTCACCAGGAAGGAGATAACCTGAAACGTCATGGGATTGCTAATCATCTTCCAAGATCTGTAACCAGTGTGGTGGGATTTTTAAAGCAGAGGGGGCTATCCAACACCATCAAAACACCCAGCTCCAAGAGAGCCTCCAAACGAAAGGCTGGAGATCCCACCGCCCCCATGATGAAGCAAGCTAGACTTTTGCTGGTAAGTTGACATTAATCGCATTTTTTAAATCTAATTTAATTATTTTCAGGACCTTCAATATCAGCCACATGCCGGTGGTGTGAGGATTGCGACTTGGAGGCACCGATAAATCAATGGGTTGGTCATCTTCGGTGTCTCTAGCACCGAGCCAACACCTGGTGAAGCAGGAGGAAGACGTTAGTCTTGTCAAAACATCTTTCAAGAACCGAATTGAAACATAGCGGCTTTCATCAAAGCAGGACCCTATCAGCGTGAAGCACGTTTTGAAATTAGCTGTGGCATACCTATCCAGTATTAGGACGGACGGAGGACACAATTACCAGGATAGCAGAAAATGCGTATGCGAAAAAAATAATTTAGAGCAAACAGTTGAATAGCGCAAGGATATGAGAAAACTAACTTCGCACATTCTTGAGCAACCGACCCACCGAATTCAGCAAACATGCGTACACGTACACGAGAAGAAGGGGTTTTAGAACTGGTTTTTCCTTTAACAAATCACGGTAACTATGGAATAACATAATAGAGGACTAAAATATGACACAACCACTTTCAAGTTGAAACTGGAAGTAGCCTATAAGGGGCCCAAATAGCCTCAGTAAAGTGCTAGAAAGATACCGGTTGCCACTACCACCCCCTGCTCAGAAATAAATTTGGTCATTTGGGTTTTCAGGCATCCTGAACAAAAAGTTCACAGAATTCCAGGAAAAAGAAAGCGGTGTGTATCATTTCAATTGCAGTGTTATATACTAAACAATGTCTCTTACAGGCTGGACGCTACAACAACTTTAAGCTCTAAATATAAGTATCAATAGGATCATAACCCTCTAAAAGCTTATTCATATCTGCCAGTACCAGGATAACCTGTAACGTCATGGGAGTTGCCGCACATCTGCAATCAATGTGGTGGAATTTTTAATTCATTTCATCCACAAATAACATGGGTTGAGGAAAAAAGTATGCGGAAATTTGGGATCTGTTTCTATTTAAATACTCAATATCTATTGAAAAAAAAAAAATATATTCAAGGGTGACGATAAAGACGTATTTCATTTTTATGATTATGAATATTGATACAATTTAGATGGTAGTCGCACTCACAGTCCCATTAACCATATTGGCAATGATTGTTGAGAATAAAAATAAGCTTTAGTATAAACTATGTTTTATTCTCCTGAGAATGACAGAGATGAAGCCACCATTGATCTCTGTATACCACCAACTCACAGTCAAATAGCGCCAGCACACACTTAACATAATATCATACAACTTTTATTTATGTTCCAAAATTGTATCAAGATTATTTTCATTTCAATAATTTTTGAAAAGAAACTTCTTAAACGGCTTTCTGCTATTTGGACGACAATGGAGAGTGATTTGAAAAACGCGTCACGGGCAAATTTCGTTACTCGAGAGAGAAGAAAGATGTAACGTAAAGGAACAGAGAAAGACAGCTATTGATTGACACAAACCAAGGATTATAAGCGTCGAGAGGAGTGCCCATTATTGACAAGCGCCGATATTGACACAAACCAAGGATTATAAGCGTAAGGAGGATTGCCTATTATTGACAAGCGGTATTGGAAAAATAAAATCATTTCTGGCGAATTTCGAGGTTTTCCTGATATCTCTGGACAGCACTCGGAATTTTTGAAATATCAATGCAGCATAATAACGAGCACAAAGTTGCACTATACTTTCTTCTGATTCAACCGACGTCGGGTCTCTTTCCGTAGGATTCCAATACAGGATTCGAATAGGATTCAAAATAGCTAGTATTCGAATGCTACCCAAGTCTCCCAAAGTACCAAGTGTTATCACAGGAGTCTATTCGAAACATGCCGCATTAGTAATAATTATCAAACTTCAAACTTGTATAACAGGAGACTTTCTCATTGAAATGAAGCATTACGTTGATAGACTTGATACTGTTTACAATCCCAATCCCCATTAAGTATACATGCCCCAGATGTAAGGGTGAAACTGATATACCCAATCGACTTTGTTTGCCTTACGAATTTTCACAATTTGTTGAACAAAAAAGGATACCATCCCATTATTTTGCAAAACCCGAACGTAGAACCTAAATTATGAAGTTGTACTAGTAAATTTTCTGTTAAATAAAACTTTTGTTATTATATTTTTCTGCTTTTTATTTATGGCCTCTAGACTAGGTTAGGCTATAATAATTTAAACAAAATTCAACGAGAGCATTGTGCACAACATTAGGATAGGCCATCGAATACTATATTGTTAAGCTTTTTTAAGTCGACACTTTCCGTATGGGGAGCAAAAGAAGGAAGGATACGGTAAAAATAGGTGTGAGATCAGGTGACCATTGACGTACAATCGTAGGGAGTCACACCAACTCATATTGGAGTATCAGCTAGGGGATTCTTATCTTGTCACAAGTCGCTATGGCTCGCTAGCTGTCATTCGATACCTATTTCGATATGGGATGGAGAGTGATTCATATGTATTATTGTCGAATTTCGTATCGACATCAAATAGACGGTGATATGAAAAACGAGAGAAAAATCGACCTTCAAATTTGAATGATAGATGATAGATTATGTTTATTATTTTATGATTTATTTTTCGCTTCAATTCAAACTATTTTTACTTCTAAAGATTCCTTGCGCGTTGAAAATAATTTCAATTTTTAATTATTATGTTGCAACGAAATCTTAAGGCAGCACCGTCAACAGCAAAACCTTCACTTTAGACGCATGACTCGTAGGATAGGAGAAACTTAAATTTACATTTTTCTTCTCGTCTCTCAACTCCACACTCCCGTATTCCTTATGTGAGAATGACCGCGTTCACCAGCACTCAACATGTTGAGTGATTAGTCAGCGGCTTTGTTGAAAAAGATGGAATATAACGAAGGATTACATACACAAACGACAAACATAAAACATAAACACAACACATGACACCACAACTTGTCACTTCAAAATAAAAAAGGATAGCCAATCATTCGAACAAAGATCAGCAAATCGAAAAGCCGAAACGGGACCTCTTACTTACGTCAGAGAGTCGATCCGAACTAGCATAAGAATCAGCAATTCGACATCGAATTGGTCTTAAGAATTCCGCAGGATTATAAATGATGGACTGTATACGCATGCAATTTAATTCATTTTACATACTCATCAATAACTGATAGACTGTGCCTGACTCATCCATATAATATTATAGGTCCTGCAAAATATTAATGAAACCGAACAAACACACTGCATACATAAAACGTCCATTTTATGTCATATTCACGTTCATACGTCCATATGACCTATTCACTGATCTCGAAAATAAATGGATAAACAAAGAACGCTACTAATGCTGCTAATTCACGAGGTCAAAATCTAAACAAAAACAACTGACTGGGACAGCTGTGAGCATGCGCAGTAGATACATGTATTGTGCGTACACAAAATCTGGCCAATGAAAATGAAGGAATTTCGAAACTTAGAACAGTTGTTCGAAAGATAAGACACTGCGCAGGCGTAAGGCTGTTCCGTTGCACAACTGTTCGTAGAATATTGATCCCAAACTTTCGCACAAATTATGCAAATCAAGCCGTATGAATTGTTTATCCATTTATTTTTTAGATCAGTGGACCTATTCAGAACGTACATAAGACGTACATTTTAGTAAAAACATTCATATTACGTCCATTTACATCCACCATTTTGGTTTTATGTTAAAGTGTAAAATACAAACAGGTCACTGTTTATTTATTTAATTCCTCGTGTCTAAGTTTAACTTTGTTTGAATCTCTGTTAATCCTAGTAATTCAAATCATTGGCTTAGAAAATCGTGTGTTTATTTTAGTGGCAGGCAGACGTAATAATTAAAAATTGATAAAAAAATTTCTTGCCTCGACTGGAATTTAAACCCAGGACCCCTGAATTTCCAGTGCAACACTCTAACCAACTAAGCTACCAGGAGCTGTTTCATTTCTACCTTTTCGAATGTCGATCAAATCTGGAACGCAAAATAAATGGAAAATAGTATAGAAGGACTAACCACACAGCGTTTTTATGCCTAGGGAGTTTATCGATACCGTGGGAAAAATCTAGATCGACGATGCATTTGATCTGAAATTTCGGGGTTTGACCCGAACCAAACCCAAATTTTTGGGGAGTTTCCCGGAATTCGACCGCAGCTCCTTATCTCATGCTATCATCCTCAAAACACAGTTATCGTCCCGCCATCGAGCGTCATCTTCGTCGTCGTCTCGTCATCGATCGATTGCAAAAATTCTAGCCGGGGAATCGAGTCCTCAGACCATCACACCAAAATCCAGCACTGTAGACAAGGCACTAGATCCTTGAGTAATTATTGATAAAAAATGTTTGTAAGTAAAGTCTATACCAAGTCACTTGGACTAGCATAAAAACTAACTAAATCCCGGCATCCATCAGCTTTTTCTTTGTCAAACATGGACGGCGTAATTTCAAAAAACAGTACTAAAATTAATAATCAATAGACAGTATGTCAATCAATCATGATCGGCAATGGCCAATCAGATCTATTGAGTTCACGTTTACTGGTATCGAACGTGTACATGAAGGATGAAGCCAATCAGATAATATACCTATCCATTCTTACTTGTCTGGCTTCCAACGGGTACGAGGATCAATCAGTATAAATTTTGCTATATTTTTCAATATGTGATGCAGCATATTGACCATACGTTTATTTTAGGCTTGGTCCAAGTAACTTCGTATAGACTATAAAACGTTTTAACTATACAGGTCCAGAGACAGGTCCGAGACAGCTTTTCGAGACAGGTCTGTCTACATAGACTGCTTTTCGAGACAGGTCTGTCTACACAGACAGCTTTTCGAGACAGGTCTGTCTACACAGGCAGCTTTTCGAGACAGGTCTGTCTACACAGGCAGCTTTTCGAGACAGGTCTGTCTACACAGATAGCTTTTCGAGACAGGTTAGTAGTAACGGGGGCACCTGAGCCTGAGAAATTTTTCGATACCGTGGAAAAATCTCTAAATCGGCGGCGCCTTTGATCTGAAACAGCTATACAGGTCTAGAGATAGGGCTGTATACACCTATACAGGGCTAGAGACAGGCCTGTATACAGCAATGGTAAGCAAGGGTTAGTTTGGGTTAGTTATAGGTTAGCATAGGACCCCCCACGTCGTTGGGTCAGTTAGGGAAGATTCGTAACTGACCCGCCGCCGATTTAGAGATTTTTCCACGGTATCGAAAAATTTCTCAGGCTCAGGTGCCCCCGTTACTACTAACCTGTCTCGAAAAGCTATCTGTGTAGACAGACCTGTCTCGAAAAGCTGCCTGTGTAGACAGACCTGTCTCGAAAAGCTGCCTGTGTAGACAGACCTGTCTCGAAAAGCTGTCTGTGTAGACAGACCTGTCTCGAAAAGCAGTCTATGTAGACAGACCTGTCTCGAAAAGCTGTCTCGGACCTGTCTCTGGACCTGTATAGTTAAAACGTTTTATAGTCTATACGAAGTTACTTGGACCAAGCCTAAAATAAACGTATGGTCAATATGCTGCATCACATATTGAAAAATATAGCAAAATTTATACTGATTGATCCTCGTACCCGTTGGAAGCCAGACAAGTAAGAATGGATAGGTATATTATCTGATTGGCTTCATCCTTCATGTACACGTTCGATACCAGTAAACGTGAACTCAATAGATCTGATTGGCCATTGCCGATCATGATTGATTGACATACTGTCTATTGATTATTAATTTTAGTACTGTTTTTTGAAATTACGCCGTCCATGTTTGACAAAGAAAAAGCTGATGGATGCCGGGATTTAGTTAGTTTTTATGCTAGTCCAAGTGACTTGGTATAGACTTTACTTACAAACATTTTTTATCAATAATTACTCAAGGATCTAGTGCCTTGTCTACAGTGCTGGATTTTGGTGTGATGGTCTGAGGACTCGATTCCCCGGCTAGAATTTTTGCAATCGATCGATGACGAGACGACGACGAAGATGACGCTCGATGGCGGGACGATAACTGTGTTTTGAGGATGATAGCATGAGATAAGGAGCTGCGGTCGAATTCCGGGAAACTCCCCAAAAATTTGGGTTTGGTTCGGGTCAAACCCCGAAATTTCAGATCAAATGCATCGTCGATCTAGATTTTTCCCACGGTATCGATAAACTCCCTAGGCATAAAAACGCTGTGTGGTTAGTCCTTCTATACTATTTTCCATTTATTTTGCGTTCCAGATTTGATCGACATTCGAAAAGGTAGAAATGAAACAGCTCCTGGTAGCTTAGTTGGTTAGAGTGTTGCACTGGAAATTCAGGGGTCCTGGGTTTAAATTCCAGTCGAGGCAAGAAATTTTTTTATCAATTTTTAATTATTACGTCTGCCTGCCACTAAAATAAACACACGATTTTCTAAGCCAATGATTTGAATTACTAGGATTAACAGAGATTCAAACAAAGTTAAACTTAGACACGAGGAATTAAATAAATAAACAGTGACCTGTTTGTATTTTACACTTTAACATAAAACCAAAATGGTGGATGTAAATGGACGTAATATGAATGTTTTTACTAAAATGTACGTCTTATGTACGTTCTGAATAGGTCCACTGATCTAAAAAATAAATGGATAAACAATTCATACGGCTTGATTTGCATAATTTGTGCGAAAGTTTGGGATCAATATTCTACGAACAGTTGTGCAACGGAACAGCCTTACGCCTGCGCAGTGTCTTATCTTTCGAACAACTGTTCTAAGTTTCGAAATTCCTTCATTTTCATTGGCCAGATTTTGTGTACGCACAATACATGTATCTACTGCGCATGCTCACAGCTGTCCCAGTCAGTTGTTTTTGTTTAGATTTTGACCTCGTGAATTAGCAGCATTAGTAGCGTTCTTTGTTTATCCATTTATTTTCGAGATCAGTGAATAGGTCATATGGACGTATGAACGTGAATATGACATAAAATGGACGTTTTATGTATGCAGTGTGTTTGTTCGGTTTCATTAATATTTTGCAGGACCTATAATATTATATGGATGAGTCAGGCACAGTCTATCAGTTATTGATGAGTATGTAAAATGAATTAAATTGCATGCGTATACAGTCCATCATTTATAATCCTGCGGAATTCTTAAGACCAATTCGATGTCGAATTGCTGATTCTTATGCTAGTTCGGATCGACTCTCTGACGTAAGTAAGAGGTCCCGTTTCGGCTTTTCGATTTGCTGATCTTTGTTCGAATGATTGGCTATCCTTTTTTATTTTGAAGTGACAAGTTGTGGTGTCATGTGTTGTGTTTATGTTTTATGTTTGTCGTTTGTGTATGTAATCCTTCGTTATATTCCATCTTTTTCAACAAAGCCGCTGACTAATCACTCAACATGTTGAGTGCTGGTGAACGCGGTCATTCTCACATAAGGAATACGGGAGTGTGGAGTTGAGAGACGAGAAGAAAAATGTAAATTTAAGTTTCTCCTATCCTACGAGTCATGCGTCTAAAGTGAAGGTTTTGCTGTTGACGGTGCTGCCTTAAGATTTCGTTGCAACATAATAATTAAAAATTGAAATTATTTTCAACGCGCAAGGAATCTTTAGAAGTAAAAATAGTTTGAATTGAAGCGAAAAATAAATCATAAAATAATAAACATAATCTATCATCTATCATTCAAATTTGAAGGTCGATTTTTCTCTCGTTTTTCATATCACCGTCTATTTGATGTCGATACGAAATTCGACAATAATACATATGAATCACTCTCCATCCCATATCGAAATAGGTATCGAATGACAGCTAGCGAGCCATAGCGACTTGTGACAAGATAAGAATCCCCTAGCTGATACTCCAATATGAGTTGGTGTGACTCCCTACGATTGTACGTCAATGGTCACCTGATCTCACACCTATTTTTACCGTATCCTTCCTTCTTTTGCTCCCCATACGGAAAGTGTCGACTTAAAAAAGCTTAACAATATAGTATTCGATGGCCTATCCTAATGTTGTGCACAATGCTCTCGTTGAATTTTGTTTAAATTATTATAGCCTAACCTAGTCTAGAGGCCATAAATAAAAAGCAGAAAAATATAATAACAAAAGTTTTATTTAACAGAAAATTTACTAGTACAACTTCATAATTTAGGTTCTACGTTCGGGTTTTGCAAAATAATGGGATGGTATCCTTTTTTGTTCAACAAATTGTGAAAATTCGTAAGGCAAACAAAGTCGATTGGGTATATCAGTTTCACCCTTACATCTGGGGCATGTATACTTAATGGGGATTGGGATTGTAAACAGTATCAAGTCTATCAACGTAATGCTTCATTTCAATGAGAAAGTCTCCTGTTATACAAGTTTGAAGTTTGATAATTATTACTAATGCGGCATGTTTCGAATAGACTCCTGTGATAACACTTGGTACTTTGGGAGACTTGGGTAGCATTCGAATACTAGCTATTTTGAATCCTATTCGAATCCTGTATTGGAATCCTACGGAAAGAGACCCGACGTCGGTTGAATCAGAAGAAAGTATAGTGCAACTTTGTGCTCGTTATTATGCTGCATTGATATTTCAAAAATTCCGAGTGCTGTCCAGAGATATCAGGAAAACCTCGAAATTCGCCAGAAATGATTTTATTTTTCCAATACCGCTTGTCAATAATAGGCAATCCTCCTTACGCTTATAATCCTTGGTTTGTGTCAATATCGGCGCTTGTCAATAATGGGCACTCCTCTCGACGCTTATAATCCTTGGTTTGTGTCAATCAATAGCTGTCTTTCTCTGTTCCTTTACGTTACATCTTTCTTCTCTCTCGAGTAACGAAATTTGCCCGTGACGCGTTTTTCAAATCACTCTCCATTGTCGTCCAAATAGCAGAAAGCCGTTTAAGAAGTTTCTTTTCAAAAATTATTGAAATGAAAATAATCTTGATACAATTTTGGAACATAAATAAAAGTTGTATGATATTATGTTAAGTGTGTGCTGGCGCTATTTGACTGTGAGTTGGTGGTATACAGAGATCAATGGTGGCTTCATCTCTGTCATTCTCAGGAGAATAAAACATAGTTTATACTAAAGCTTATTTTTATTCTCAACAATCATTGCCAATATGGTTAATGGGACTGTGAGTGCGACTACCATCTAAATTGTATCAATATTCATAATCATAAAAATGAAATACGTCTTTATCGTCACCCTTGAATATATTTTTTTTTTTTCAATAGATATTGAGTATTTAAATAGAAACAGATCCCAAATTTCCGCATACTTTTTTCCTCAACCCATGTTATTTGTGGATGAAATGAATTAAAAATTCCACCACATTGATTGCAGATGTGCGGCAACTCCCATGACGTTACAGGTTATCCTGGTACTGGCAGATATGAATAAGCTTTTAGAGGGTTATGATCCTATTGATACTTATATTTAGAGCTTAAAGTTGTTGTAGCGTCCAGCCTGTAAGAGACATTGTTTAGTATATAACACTGCAATTGAAATGATACACACCGCTTTCTTTTTCCTGGAATTCTGTGAACTTTTTGTTCAGGATGCCTGAAAACCCAAATGACCAAATTTATTTCTGAGCAGGGGGTGGTAGTGGCAACCGGTATCTTTCTAGCACTTTACTGAGGCTATTTGGGCCCCTTATAGGCTACTTCCAGTTTCAACTTGAAAGTGGTTGTGTCATATTTTAGTCCTCTATTATGTTATTCCATAGTTACCGTGATTTGTTAAAGGAAAAACCAGTTCTAAAACCCCTTCTTCTCGTGTACGTGTACGCATGTTTGCTGAATTCGGTGGGTCGGTTGCTCAAGAATGTGCGAAGTTAGTTTTCTCATATCCTTGCGCTATTCAACTGTTTGCTCTAAATTATTTTTTTCGCATACGCATTTTCTGCTATCCTGGTAATTGTGTCCTCCGTCCGTCCTAATACTGGATAGGTATGCCACAGCTAATTTCAAAACGTGCTTCACGCTGATAGGGTCCTGCTTTGATGAAAGCCGCTATGTTTCAATTCGGTTCTTGAAAGATGTTTTGACAAGACTAACGTCTTCCTCCTGCTTCACCAGGTGTTGGCTCGGTGCTAGAGACACCGAAGATGACCAACCCATTGATTTATCGGTGCCTCCAAGTCGCAATCCTCACACCACCGGCATGTGGCTGATATTGAAGGTCCTGAAAATAATTAAATTAGATTTAAAAAATGCGATTAATGTCAACTTACCAGCAAAAGTCTAGCTTGCTTCATCATGGGGGCGGTGGGATCTCCAGCCTTTCGTTTGGAGGCTCTCTTGGAGCTGGGTGTTTTGATGGTGTTGGATAGCCCCCTCTGCTTTAAAAATCCCACCACACTGGTTACAGATCTTGGAAGATGATTAGCAATCCCATGACGTTTCAGGTTATCTCCTTCCTGGTGAACGATTTTGTACATAAAATTAAAAATTCGCTGTTTATGGAGGTTTGTTTTAAAATAAATGAAAAAATAAAACCAGTTTAAATTGGTTAAAGAACCTACCTAAATTTTAGAAAAAGAAATTTGAGTTTTGTGCAAATGTAAGTGTAAAAGTAAATTCAAGTTGCTCCGAAAAAAACTATTGGAATTAAATTAAAAAATAGGTACTCAGGGTTGTCTGTATTTTTAAAAAACAAACAATATGTTTATGTGTTAAGGAAAATAAAAATAATTCAATAATCGAGGTTTGTGTTAATTTAAAATATGTCTCAGGGCATGATTTATCCTACATCACTTAGATATTTAAAAATAGTACTTACAGTTTTTCGAAACCGACACTTATCGCACAAGAAACTAAACTTTGAAAATCCAGGTTCAAAGTACTGGTACTGGATGCTGCGTTTTTTGTACAAAGAATAAAAATTGAATCCTCATCTTTTACAGGTAACAATGTATCCACTTAAATTTTGTATTGCATAGGGTTATTGGCTCATAAAATGTCAACGATGCTAATTTAAATCTATTCTTTTAAATTTTGATAAATCGATTGAATTTGTCACCTTTTTTAAAATAAAAATGGACATATCAAATATCTAACTTAATAATTACGCCTTAAACTAAAAAATTATCTTTAAAATGTGTTGTTGTTTTTCTCGGGCGATTTCTGCGAACGGTCCTGATATAATTCAGATAAAAAAACTGCCGAATAAGCGTTTACATTTGACGGTGCTTTTGTATGTGATATCAAAGTTTTCGAAGTTTAAATCGGATTTTATAATAACAAGCTTCTTTCAGTTTGCTCAAACTCGTCACCAGTGAAAAATATAAAATTATTGCACAACAATTATCATTTTAACCAAGTAAGTAAATATCTTATATACTAATATCAATCAACAACAAGACCTGTTTTTTTATAGCAAAGGATTAAAAACACTGAGAAAATTACAAGACCTGAAGCCTGATATAGAGTGAAATTCCCAATATTTTGGCAGCGTTTTTTGTATGTGATTACTTCAAAGTTTAAATCGGATTTTATAATAACTAAGCTCTTTTAGTCTTGTTTGAAACTCGGTGAACTATAAAATTATTGCACAACAATTATCATTTTAACCAAGTAAGTGAATATCTTATATACTTACTAATATCGATACAATTATGAATATTTTAGATATGGATTTGAAATCAATCAACAAGACCTGTCTTTTTATAACAAAGGATCAAAAACGCTGAGAAAATTATAAGTCCTCGTAGAAAGTGAGTGTACCCAATATTTTCTACGATACAGACCTCAAAATAATTGCAAATCTTTACTGGAACCAGTAAACTATACAAATTAAGGTAGATCAACAGATGTCAAGCGAAGTTCGAATTAAAAGGGGTGCCCACAGTGTTGTATTCTTTCTCGTCACAGTGAGGATTATAAAATTATTGAGCAACAATTATTATTTTAACCTAGTAAGTAAATATCTTATGTACTTAGGTAATCGATACAATTGTGGCATATTTTTAGCTATGGATTTGAAATACTCGTTGAATTTGACGACAACGCAGTGTTTCTCCCAAGACGTACCACCAAAATGATTAGATCATTAAGCAGTTTATTGATGGAAAATATTCGCTTTTTGAAATCGTTGTCTTAAAAAATGTATGTTTTTAATAAAAAAAAAAACGAGGCCCCTTCCCCATCAAATGTTGGTTTCAACCAAGGATAATACACACTACTACTACAGGATAGCCTATCCTCATAAGGCCTGTGTGGAACAAATCCACTCTCTCCCCAACGTTAAATCACCAGTTGTGACGTAAGCAGCATGTTATTTCTCGCCTTGACGTAGGTTGTTTAAACAGCTGATGGCTTAGTTATGGCGTCGTAAATGGTAACACACGAGGTCAATAAGCAATCCTGTAGGTGTGTTTCATCCTTGAGTTCGAACACCCTCTACCAGGTACAACATGAAGCTAGCTGCTGGACCCTCATAGTTACGTCACCACCACAGCATCCTGTTATAAGACACATCGAACTTGTCACATGTACGCTAGATGGTGCCACCGACACAAACTGACGTAACCCACGAGACCCAGGTCGAACCATGAATCGAACTTTGCACTATGTACTCTAGATGGTGCCAAGGACGTGACCCAGGTCGCTATGACGTCATCACAGAACCCGAACCATGAATCGAACTTTGCACTATGTACTCTAAATGGCGCCACGGACCCGCACTGACGTAACCCACGTGACCCAGGTCGCTATGACGTCATCACAGAACGCGAACCCTGAATCAAACTTTGCACTATGTACTCTAAATGACTCCACGGACGTGACCCAGGTCGCTATGACGTCATCACAGAACCCGAAACGACTCGGAACAATCCCTTCCACGCAAACTCCATATCACAGGAACCTGTAATTCCCCGAACCATAATTAAATATACGTAGCGATTTCGAAACGACTCGGAACAATCCCTTCCACGCACACTCCATATTACAGGAACCTGTGATTCCCCGAACCATAAATACATATACGTAGCGATTTCGAAACAACTCGGAACAATCCCTTCCACGCACACTCCATATTACAGGAACCTGTAATTGCAAGAATTCACCGCAATAACCCGGTATGACGTCATCATATGTGACAGATGACGTTTGACAGGTGACGTTTGACAGGTGACGTTTGACAGGTGACCTTTGACAGGTGACGGTTGACAAGCTGGCGGGAAAACATTTCCCCCACCCCTTTTTCTGGTACCCATAATAAAATCCGGGGGCCCCTTTTTGGTGGGCGCAGCCCTGCGGGCCCCCTTTTTGGGGGGCGGAGCCCTGCGGGCCCCCTTTTTGGGGGGCGGAGCCCTGCGGGCCCCCTTTTTGGGGGGCAGAGCCCTGCGGGCCCCCTTTTTGGGGGGCGGAGCCCTGCGGGCCCCCCAACTACAGCATCCTGTATTACGAACTTCACACTATGTACGCTAGATGGCGCCATGACGTTTGACAAGATGGCGCCGACGATGCATCCACCTTCGTGTCAACGGCGGCGCATCCACCATCGTGTCAAGAATGCTTGATTCTTGAATCCCCTTTGACTATCTACTGAGAACTGGTCCTCAAAAAATATCAGAAATTCGTACGTAAATTCGTCATATTTACTATATAAAACTTCGGGCAAGGGAAATCCACATAGTTTGTGCAATAAATGAGCGAAAAAACTGCGTGAAAAAATCAAAAATCGGTAAATAAACGACAATTTTCGAAATTAACATAACCTTTAAATTGACATAAACAAACTTCCTCGTCGAATAATTTTCCTGAAGCAAGAAAGCCGTGTTGCTGCGTTGATTTCGAATTTTGTGTATATTATTCAAAACCCCTATTTTGAAAAGGCATCGACATTTATATGATGTAAAAATCAACCACAAAATAGTATATTTCCTAACTAGTGCGGAAAGTACCACTTTTCCGCACGAGTAAGGAACACAATTTTTTTCTACCAGATGAAAAGTAATATTTTTATCTACACACATAGAGAAATATAATAAACCAAGGTGAAAGTTACCAATTCTGTGGTGCGACACTGGCATCGCGATGACGTTATATCGATACTAGCGCCACTATCCACTACAAGACAAACTTAAATAATATTGGCGGGCTTTTTGATTTTGAAATTTTAAATTATAGTTTTTTTTATTTTTGAAGGTAGAAATCTAGCCCAACGTTTTTCCTCAGTCAGCAGAAGAAAAACTGGAAAAACGCTGACCCGGAAACAAAATTAAATAATCAAAAAATGTTCATGAAGTAATCCATATTATATTTTGGTCTTAGACAATTAAGAACAAAAAAAGCAAAAACAGCCAAAACATCTAACTTTATACTAATGATAGGTTTGTATTTAATAATTATCATTATTTATGTATAAACTTAACGATTTTCACATTGTTAACCTTACCAGAATCATGCATTTTTATTAAACTAATTAATTTTAGGTTCACTTATTTTTGTAGGTTTTGAAAAAAGAAAATGTCATTTTATATGTTAGAAATCGCAATGTAACGCTATGTCCTCTCTTCCTTTATTATTACATCTGTTAGAAAGAGACAGATATAATAATGGGAGGCGATGTCAGAATTTTCAGATAGTTCCAAGCTAAACTAGCGCCACCATGTGCTACAAGAAATACGTTGCCACTTGGCGCATATGAATCGGTAACTCTTACCTTGGTTTATTATATTTCTCTATGGCTACACACTTATCAATTTAAGATATTTTTTTTTCACTTTTTCGTACCTGTACCTGTAGTATACCTGTTTACCTGTAAGTACCTGTATACCTAAAAATTTCAGGTATTCTACTTTTCCGCACTCCCCAATTACAAAATAGCTATTTTCCTAACGAGTGCCGGAAATTTCTTCCCGCAAGAGTTATGAACTAGATTTTTTCTCTTTCCGCACTGGTGCGGGAAAAAAGTCTTCCCGCACAACAAATCGTGCGGGAAGAGCCATTTCCCGCACGCTCGTAGGAAAAATAAATTGAAATTGACAAAAATTTAAAAAAAAAAAATATATAACTCTCGAATCTCTAAGTAGGAAATTCATTTTACTATTTTTCTTGGTACCTGGTATTTCGCCAAAATTTTAGAATCAAATCTATAACAAATTTCAATACTGAAAATCAGTGGCAACATACTCAAAATTCATGTTGTGGCGGATAAATTCCGTGTTTTTATTTAGAGAGTTTCCTGCCAAAAATTGTATTTGTTGTATACGCTCTCAAAAATAGCTATTTTGCGGACTCATTTCAGTCCGTAAAATGCTCTATTTCCGCCTAATCCGTAAATCTCTTCATTTTCGGCCTAGGCCGTAAAATACTCAATTTTCGGCCGAGTCTCTAAAACTCGTCAACCTTGTCAGTTCAAATATACCTAGCGCACCTGCCAATGCATAATCAGTTTAAAATTTTTAATGTTATCACGTTTACTTCACATTTTTGTCACCGGATTTCAGTCAAGTTTTGGGGAGCTATTACAAAAAAAATATTGTTTGTATCATGTACCTAAATTAGGTTTTTTGGGACTCATTTGCTATTCCGGACTCGGCTACCGCCTCGTCCGGATACGGCAAATATTCATCCTAAGAAACCCTATTTTAGGTATACAAAAAAAGCTATTTTAGCTGCTTTATCCAATTATGCCAATTTCAACATTTTGTGAAAGAGCTCATTGCAGTTTTTTTTCGAATTTATTATTACTTTACATTATCGTTATCGTTCTCCAAGCATGAAAAAATAAGCCTATGATAAATAAAATATGAAATAAAATTTTTTGATTGTAGTATCTGTATATGTAACAAATACCACATATATTGTGCGTCCTGATTTTGTGGTCGATATAACGTCTTCAAAAAAAAAACCGATCAAAGATTGCTTTGATTACGAAAACGTACGTAGCATTATTTTTTCTTTGATGGTCAGTATTTTTGACATGACATTTTGACATTAAAGTTCATTGACAAAATTAAAGAAAAATATTGTTAAGACATACGTTTAAAAAACCATAGCATTCGGATTGTTTTTTTTTGGGACCCGTTATTAAGCGATCCCCACTACTAACTTGACTACGTGGCAGTAGAGGGCATGCATCCATTACATAGCAACTCGCATGAACAGTCTCGTTTTGTCCTCGCCAGAGTGTGGGCGGTTGGTTTAAGGAGCTCAAAGAGCTTCACCGGGTGGTGCACTAGAGGCGTGTAGAGACCAAATTTTGGCTCACCTCCGCGAGTAAAAACCGAGATTCATCGCCATCCGTGGATTTGTTTGCGTCTTTTTGACTAAGCCGGCTTAGATTCCTAGATAAACAGAAGGTTCACACGCGTGGTTACGTTGGCAAAATGGCGGCCAGAGTCTGAGACTCGTGAAAACGCTGTTTGTTTTGACAGAAAAAGGTTATATCCGGTTTCAGCGATTGATCTAGGCAAATCCTGGATGTGCCTTTCACATTAAGAAAAATTGAAGATATAAGAAAAGAGTGAAACAAATAGGGGACCTATGATATGGCCTAGAGCCAGACAACATCAGGGTCGCCACGAAATCGTGCTGGCAAATTGCCTCAGTAGCAGCGCCATTAAAACAAGCAAGCAAACAACTCGCATGAAACTTACAACTAAGGTAAATGCACCAAAAATCGACACAATTAGACTTTCTTATGGAATTTAAATGTATCTTTGGGCACCCAGTAATTGACACTTATTATCCAATTATTGACAACCCAGTTACTGACACAAAAAACATCTTTTTTTTCTTAGTACATGAGTATACAGGGTGGTCCATTTAACTTGAGACAGTCTAAAATCTCGAAAACGGTGCGTTTTTGAAAAAAAAGCTTAAAAAAAGTTACTGGTATCATGGGGGAAATAAAATAGCGGCACTGATTTTTGACATTGACAACGTTTTCAAGGTCAACTATTTTTTTTTCCAATAGAAACGTATTTTTTTGATTACAGAATCTCATTCTACGAAAAAAAATTAAGTAATTTTTACTTGAAGCATTTTTCGATTCGATTTCAATTTGAGGTGATAAAAAAGAACGAATCATTGTTTTTTTTTTCCTCCTCACAAAATCGAAAAGTAGAGAAAGGTTACCATAGTAAAAAAATATCTCAAAAACTATAACAATTGTTCAACATGGTGACCGCCAACTTCATCACACTTGTCAATTCACTTTAAAAATCAAACAAGACAGTTTATCAAGAGGTTCCCACAACACCGGAAATATGATGGAACGCATAAGAAATGCTTGGAGCTGTCAGTAAAGAAACTCTAATTTGGTGTCATGAAAGTATTTTACAGCGAATTGACAAGTGCGTTGAAATTGGCGAACATCGCTTTGAACAATTGTTATAGTTTTTGAGGTAGTTTTCAACTATGGTAACTTTTCCCTACTTTTGGATTTTGTGAGGAGGAAAATAAAAAAAATCGATTCGCTCTTTTCTATCAGCTTAAACTGAAACCGTATCGAAAAATGCTTCAAGTAAAAGTTACTTGTTTTTTTTTTATAGAATAAGATTCTGTAATTAAAAAAAAAATACGTTTTCATTGGGAAAAAAGAGAGTTGACCTTGAAATAACCTTGAAAACGTTGTCAATGTCAAAAATCAGTGCCGCCATTTTGTTTCCCCCTTGATACCATGTAACTTTTGTTTAAACTTTTTTTTTCAAAAACGCACCGTTTTCGAGATATTAGACTGTCTCAAGTTAAGTGTACCATCCTGTATATTTATTGAAGTGAAACTTCTTTACGCACGGTAGGGTAAGTTTCATGCGATTTGCTATGTAACGAAAACATGCAACGCTGAGCATGCCCTCTACTGCCACGTAGTCAAGTTAGTAGTGGGGATCGCCTAATAAGTGTACCAAAAAAAAAAACAAAGAATGCTATGGTTTTTTAAACGGATGTCTTAACAATATTTTTCTTTAATTTTGTCAATGAACTTTAATGTCAAAATGTCATGTCAAAAATACTGACCATCAAAGAAACAATAATGCTACGTGCGTTTTCGTAATCAAAGCAACCTTTGATCGGTTTTTTTTTTGAAGACGTTATATCGACCACGAAATCAGGACGCACAATAGATGTGGTATTTGTTACATATACAGATACTGCAATCAAAAAATTTTATTTCATATTTTATTTATCATAGGCTTATTTTTTCATGCTTGGAGAACGATAACGACAATGTTAAGTAATAATAAATTCGAAAAAAACTGCAATGAGCTCTTTCAGAAAATGTTGAAATTGGCATAATTGGATAAAGCAGCTAAAATAGCTTTTTTTGTATACCTAAAATAGGGTTTCTTAGGATGAATATTTACCGTATCCGGACGAGGCGGTAGCCAAGTCTGGAATAGCAAATGAGTCCCAAAAAACCTAATTTAGGTACATGATACAAACAATATTTTTTTGTAATAGCTCCCCAAAACTTGACTGAGTTCCGGTGACAAAAATGTGAAGTAAACGTGATAACATTAAAAATTTTAAACTGATTATGCATTGGCAGGTGCGCCAGGTATATTTGAACTGACAAGGTTGACGACTTTTAGAGACTCGGCCGAAAATTGAGTATTTTACGGCCCAGGCCGAAAATGAAGAGATTTACGGCCTAGGCGGAAAATGAAGCATTTTACGGACTACTAATGAGTCCGCAAAATGGCTATTTTTGAGAGCGTATACAACAAATACAATTTTTGGCAGGAAACTCTCTAAATAAAAACACGGAATTCATCCGCCACAACATGAATTTTGAGTATGTTGCCACTGATTTTCAGTATTGAAATTTGTTATAGATTTGATTCTAAAATTTTGGCGAAATACCAAGAAAAATAGTAAAATGAATTTTCTACTTAGAGATTCGAGAGTTATATATTTTTTTTTTTTTTAAATTTTTGTCAATTTCAATTTATTTTTCCTACGAGCGTGCGGGAAATGGCTCTTCCCGCACGATTTGTTATGCGGGAAGACTTTTTTCCCGCACCAGTGCGGAAAGAGAAAAAATCTAGTTCATAACTCTTGCGGGAAGAAATTTCCGGCACTCGTTAGGAAAATAGCTATTTTGTAATTGGGGAGTGCGGAAAAGTAGAATACCTGAAATTTTTAGGTATACAGGTACTTACAGGTAAACAGGTATACTACAGGTACAGGTACGAAAAAGTGAAAAAAAAATATCTTAAATTGATAAGTGTGTAGCCATAGAGAAATATAATAAACCAAGGTAAGAGTTACCGATTCATATGCGCCAAGTGGCAACGTATTTCTTGTAGCACATGGTGGCGCTAGTTTAGCTTGGAACTATCTGAAAATTCTGACATCGCCTCCCATTATTATATCTGTCTCTTTCTAACAGATGTAATAATAAAGGAAGAGAGGACATAGCGTTACATTGCGATTTCTAACATATAAAATGACATTTTCTTTTTTCAAAACTGACAAAAATAAGTGAACCTAAAATTAATTAGTTTAATAAAAATGCATGATTCTGGTAAGGTCAACAATGTGAAAATCGTTAAGTTTATACATAAATAATGATAATTATTAAATACAAACCTATCATTAGTACAAAGTTAGATGTTTTGGCTGTTTTTGCTTTTTTTGTTGTTAATTGTCTAAGATCAAAATATAATATGGATTACTTCATGAACATTTTTTGATTATTTAATTTTGTTTCCAGGTCAGCGTTTTTCCAGTTTTTTTTCTGCTGACTGAGGAAAAACGTTGGGCTAGATTTCTACCTTCAAAAATAAAAAAAACTATAATTTAAAAGTTCAAAATCAAAAAGCCCGCCAATATTATTTAAGTTTGTCTTCTAGTGGATAGTGGCGCTAGTATCGATATAACGTCATCGCGATGCCAGTGTCGCACCACAGAATTGGTAACTTTCACCTTGGTTTATTATATTTCTCTATGTGTCTAGCTAAAAATATTACTTTTCATCTGGTAGAAAAAAATTGTGTTCCTTACTCGTGCGGAAAAGTGGTACTTTCCGCACTAGTTAGGTAATATACTATTTTGTGGTTGATTTTTACATCATATAAATGTCGATGCCTTTTCAAAATAGGGGTTTTGAATAATATACACAAAATTCGAAATCAACGCGGCAACACGGCTTTCTTGCTTCAGGCAAATTATTCGACGAGGAAGTTTGTTTATGTCAATTTAAAGACTAGGTTAATTTCGGAAATAGTCGTTTATTTACCGATTTTTGATTTTTTCACGCAGTTTTTTCGCTCATTTATTGCACAAACTATGTGGATTTCCCTTGCCCGAAGTTTTATATAGTAAATATGACGAATTTACGTACGAATTTCTGATATTTTTTGAGGACCAGTTCTCCGACTTACGCACAGTAAAAAACATTTTAATCATACTTAAACTCTGCCCTCAAACATATGGAATAAATTAAACATAGATACATTTAGCAATAATAGCTATTTTTGTACCAAGGATATTATGTAGATTATAATGCCCGAAGGCGAAACTAGTCCGAGGGCCTCTAGCCCGAGGGATATATTTCGCCTGAAGGGCATTATAATCTTAAAATCACCGTGGTGCATAAAATGCTTTATTTTCTACTCAACACAATGTTCTTTCATCAATTAGTATTAACAAAATTAGTTAAACTAGTGTGACAGAATATTGTTTTGTATTTTGACATGGACCTGTACCTGCGACCTGTACCTAGAAACGAAATAAAGGACCCCGCACATTTCTTATGGAAAAGTGATCTATGCGGAATTTTGCTGAATTTTTGATATTGTGTATAGGGAGTCGTCCCTAACAAAAGTGATCATTGCGCTAATGTTCAATACCCAACAGTTTTCAAGATATCAATTAAAAACTTTTTTGATAATACTCTTCATTATGACGTCACTCACAGCAACGAAAATTATTACTATCCTTTCCACTTTTGACTTTGACTTTACTCTTCTCCTTTCAACATTAAGAAAAAAAAAGATAGCGATAGCGATTAGTGACAAATAGGTAGGTATGCAAACAACACCTAGCTCCTGCCGCAATCGTCAACTTCATGTCATGATGTCTGTCATATAGCGATTTCATTTGTACCTCTAGTTGTTTTTTTTTATTTCCTAAATGTTAAAAGGAGGAGAGTATAAGTATAGGTAGTCAAAGTCAAAAGTGAAAAGGATAGTTCTAATTTTCCGTGCTGTGAGCATACTGGTGACGTCATACTGAAGAGTATCAAATTAAAAAAGTTTTTAATTGATATCTTGAAAACTGTTGGGCATTGAACATTAGCGCAATGATCACTTTTATTAAGGACGACTCCCTATACACAATATCAAAAATTCAGCAAAATTCCACATAGATCACTTTTCCATAAGAAATGTGGGGTCCTTTATATATCTATGAACATCTCATAAGGCAAGGCAACGGTGGTGGTCGTGTGGGTTAATGCGCCGGACTACATGGGAAACGTTGATAGTAGACCTGGTTCGAATCCTGGCCAGACCGAATAGCTATTTATGTACCAAGGGGATTATGTAGATTATATTGCCCGAAGGCGAAACTAGCCCGAGGGCCTCTGGCCCTCGGGATATATTTCGCCTGATGGGCGGGAAATTTTAACCTGATTATGCTTTGGCAGGTGCGCCAGGTATATTTGACAACTGACAAGGTTGACGACTTTTAGAAACTCGGGTATTTTACGGCCAGGCCGAAAATGAAGAGATTTACGGACTAGGCGGAAAATGAAGCATTTTAGGGACTGAAATGAGCCCGCAAAATGGCTATTTTTGGAAGCGTATACAACAAATACAATTTTTGGCAAGAAACTCTCTAAATAAAAACACGGAATTTATCCGCCACAACTTGAATTTTGAGTATGTTGCCACTGATTTTCAGTATTGAAATTTGTTATAGATTTGATTCTAAAATGTTGGCGAAATACCAAGATTCAAGAGTATATATTTTTATTGAATCGGCTGTTACAAGGTGGAAATTCATTATCTAGTAAATTATTATACTTATTTATTTCCACTAATTTTTTGTTAAACTTTAACATGTTTCGCTACACTGTAGCTTCATCAGAAAGATGTAGACATAAAAGTGAAATTGTCAAATATAAATAAGGTAAAAGATGGTCTAATTTTACGTTAATCTAAAAAGGGTTTAAATCTAATTGGTCATTCAGTAAACAGTCTAAATTTTTAAGTTTGTTTATTTCTAGAGATTCTAGAAGATTTAATTTTAACCCTTTGTTTTCATTATGTAAAATTTGAAATTCATTATTAAAATTATGATTAGATTCTATTAGATGATTTGCATAATTTGAGTCTGTTTTCTTTTTATTGAAACTATTATAATGTTCTTTAATTCTAGTACCAAAATTTCTACCTGTTTGTCCTATATATACTTTGGGACAATCTTTACAAGATAATTTATAAACTCCAGATTTATCACATATTTTAGTTTTAGATTTATTATTTTTAAAATGAATGCCTAATGTATTGTTAGTTTTGAAAGCAACATTTATATCGTTTTTGTTAAGAAATTTGCTAATTTTATTACTAGCTTGTCCTTGGGAGGAATAGCCATTATTTATAGCAATTTGTTTAATTAAGTTTAATTCTTTTTGGAAGTTAACATTTTTTATGGGAAGTGTTATTAATCGGTGTATCATACTGTTAAAAGCAGCTAATTTGTGTTGGATAGGATGACAAGATGTATTATGTATTACTGTATCAGTATGAGTAGGTTTGTGAAATATAGAAAATTCATGTTTTTCGTTAATGTTTTTGATTGTTAAATCTAGGAAATTTATTGAATTATTTAGTTCTTTTTCTATGGTAAATTTTATGTTAGGATGGATTTTATTAATAAAGTCTATAAAAATATCTAATTGTCTGTCTGTTCCAGTAAAACAAGTTAGAATATCGTCAACATATCGATGCCAGTAGAGAATTTTTTTAAAAATTGGATGTTTGTTAATTTTTGATTCAATAAAATCCATGAATATTTCAGATAAAATAGGACTTAGTGGATTTCCCATTATAAGTCCAACTTTGCTAGTGTATATTTTATTATCAAATTCAAAATAATTTTGTCTAAGGCATTCTTTCAAAACGATAATAATTTCTTCTTTTTTAACAACATTTATTTTATTTTTAATTAAGAGTTTTTCAACAAGATTAATAACATCTTCAATAGGTATACTTGGAAAAAGATTGGTTACATCAATGAAATAAATTTAGAGTTTTTTGGTAATGTAATATGTTTAATTTTTTCTTTTAGTTCATAAGTGTTTTTTATAGAGTATTTTGCAGAAAATAGAGTATGATTTAAGATAATATTAATTAAGGTTTTAGAAATTTTATAAGAAGGAGCTGAAAAGAAAGAAACAACAGGTCTGATAGGGTTACCTATTTTATGAAGTTTTATTAATGAATAAAGTTTTGGAGCTTGAGGGTTCATAAGTAATAATCTCCATTTGTCTCTATCTATGGAAACATGTTAAAGTTTAACAAAAAATTAGTGGAAATAAATAAGTATAATAATTTACTTTAAAAAAAATCTTTTACTAGTATAGGGTGTATATTTTAAGTGATACCACTATTGCTATATCCGAAACGGTAAGAGCTACAAGTTCGGTTAAATTAGAAAAAAGTTGCCTTTTTTGATGCCCATTCAAGATTTGCTTACAGTGTTGTCAAATTCCTTTTAGTTTATGAAATACAGGATGATTTCCAAAAAACGGTCAACATTATTTCATCAATTATTTCGAAAACTATTCGAGACACCATTTCAATTTGAAAGTTTTATAATTTTTTTCGCTCTACAACATGGCACCTTCAAATTTCAAATCCGACGTTTCGTGATCGAGCTACCATCATCAACTTTATTTTTTTAAATACGGACCTGGATTTTTTATGTCATTTTAAGAAAACGCCCTCTATGCCGTCTTTAATGATATACCTCTTAAGTATGATTGGCCGACGTTTCTGCTCTAAAAAGTGATCATTACTGATTTTTACCAAAATTTTACCCTAATTCGGCCCTAGTTGTGAACCGGTATTTCATTAACTAAAAAGAACTTGGCAACACTGTAAACAAATCTTGAATTGGCATCAAAAAAGGCAACTTTTTTCTAATTCAACCGACCTTGTAGCTCTTAACGATTCGGATATAGCAATTATAATAGTGGTATCACTTAAAATATACATCCTGTATACAGGGTCCTGCATCTCACCTCCGTTTTTATGTAGCTTAGTTATTATTTGATTCCTAATTTTTATATTTTGCAGACGTACCTGCACTGTGGGACGCATCTTAGTAAAATAGTTTTGATTATACAGGGTGTCCCAAAAAAGTGTGACGTCATAATGATATATTTTTTTAAATTGCATGCCCCATATTTTTTCGCATATTTGGATACCTTCTACGAATACCTACAGGCCCCTAAAGTTTTATTGCAATCGGTTTCGTACATTACGAGAAAAAAAATAAAAAATAAAAAAAATATGTTTTGCACCAATGATTTCAAAAATTGATGAAAATTACAAATCATCCTTTGTTAATAAAATAAATCGTGGAACGTATTGAGTAAGATATTTTTATCCTTGTTGACTTAGTTTGGTTGATTCGAACTATACAGGATGTCCAAAATTTGGTGTCAAACTCTTCAAACTTTAAAGTACTTTATTTTTCTTATTTTCAATTTGAGCCCCTGTACATTAGTATGTCATTCGATTCAGTATTAAAAAACGAACATTTTTTCCTATTACTACCCTATCAAAATTCCTAACACAATAAAAGTTATTCGCCAAAATCTAATTTCGGCAACAAGTGCATTAGCCACTTTAACAAATGACAATCGTGAAAGGCTTAAAAAAACTTGACATGACATAAGTGTCAATAGCCTAGTTTGACATTAGTTCAATTTAGTTGCTTTGGTTTATTATCAATAGCTCAAATTTTTTTGCTCTCAAAAGTATAAAATTTAGTTTTCTCTCATGGAGTACAGCAGAGAGGAGCTTGTTGATATGGTTTTTATATTAGGGGAATCCGAAAAGAACTGTTTATTAGCAAGTCGCATTTATGCACAGCGATATCCGGAACGGAGGCATCCCGACTGAAGAAGCCTACAGAACCTACTGGAGAGGTTTGTACAAACAGGAAGTGTAAAGTATACAAAACCAGTTCGAAATAGACCCGTTCGAAATGAGGAAAATCAATTGTCCGTGCTATTATCTGTTACGGAAAATCCTTCCACTAGTCAAAAAGCAGTTGCTAATACAGTGGGTGTAAGCGAGAGAACCGTTCAACGTATTTTGAAGGACAACCGTTTCCATGCTTACCATATTCAATTTTATCAAGAACTATCCGAAGAAGATTTCGAAAGGCGTGTCGTATTTTGCAATTGGGCGCAAGCAAAAATTAGGAATAATTTTGACTTTTTTGATAAGGTTTTGTTCTCTGATGAGGCCACCTTCCATAAAAACGGTCTTGTCAATCGCCATAATTTCCATTATTACTCCGACCACAATCCAAGGGCTTTTAAGCAGGTGGACCGTCAACATAGATGGTCAATTAATGTGTGGGGGGGAATTATTGGTGAACATGTTATTGGTCCACACTTTTTTGACGGAAATTTAAATGGACCTATGTATCTGAATTTTTAACAGATCACCTGCCAAATCTATGTCAAAATTTACCAATAGCGGTCAGGGATGCAATGTGGCTGCAACAAGATGGAGCCCCAGCACATTATTTATTAGCTGTCAGAGACCGTCTGAATAGAATCTTCCCAAATCGGTGGATTGGAAGAGGAGGGCCAACTGGGTGGCCGCCCCGATCGCCCGACCTAACAAAATTAGATTTCTTTTTATGGGGGTACGTCAAGGAAATAGTTTATCACGAAACTCCAACCACACCAGAAAACATGCAGCAAAGAATTATAAACGCATTTCAAAGCATTACACCCGACCTTTTAGGAAGGGTAGCAAGGTCATTCCAAAATCGTATTGATTTGTGTCTCCAAGAAAACGGAAGACATATCGAGCATAGGTTGTAGTAGGTCATCAATTTATAAATGCTTATCTAATAATATTAAATAAAACTTCTTGATAAAACTCACTATTTTCACGATGTGTATTAGTTTTAGGCAGATACTTATTTTAATAGTTATTTACCTAACAAAAGCACTTTCCGCATGTGTTGGGTACAAAATTTTACCTATGAGCTGCTACATCTGCAAAGAAAGGCATTATTGAATTGATGAGTTTGTATTTTTGACAGAAATTGATCAGAAATACCAGTCACTTTACCACACACTATGCAGTAAAGTTACTTTACCGCACACTTCATAGTCTACTTTACCGCATAGTATGATGTAAAGTAACTTTTCCTACAGCCGTGCGGAAAAATTAATTTTCCGCACTGATATGCGTGCGGAAAATGAGTTTTTCCGCACGGTGCGGTAAAACTTTTACCGCACGCATATCAGTGCGGAAAAAGTTTTTCCGCACGGCTGTCAGTGCGGCAAAAATTTTACCGCACGGCTGTCAAAAAAAAAAAAAGAAAAATTCTATATTTTTACGCCTGTAGGAAAAATATTGTACCTAACACTTGCGGAAAATATTTTTCCGCACTCGGCTGCTTCACCGAACTCCGCTTCGCGTCATTCGGTAAACGGCAGCCGTGCAGCGTGCGGAAAAATTCATTTTCCGCACTTGTTAGGTAAATAGCTATTACCTCACACTATGCGGTAAAGTAACTTTACCGCATAGTGTGCGGTGAAGTTCTACTTTCCATCAGCAAATCAGTGCAGTAAAGTGAACTTCCTGCACGCGTGACGCGTGTAGGTAAAAATCTCAACAAGTTCCAAGATAATTGTTATTACAAAACATGTTAGGTCAATAAATTGTTTTTCAAAGCCCACTATAATTTTTATTTGTTAAACTTGCTATTGCGCTATGTGCCAAAATTAGTTTTTGGCGAATAACTTTTAATGTGTTAGGAATTTTGATAGGGTTGTATTAGGAAAAAATGTTTGTTTTTCAATACTGCATCGAATGACATAGAAATGTCCAGGGGCTCAAATTGAAAATAAAAAAAATAAAGTACTTCAAAGTTTGAAGAGTTTGACACCAAATTTTGGACATCCTGTATAATTCGGATCAACCAAACTAATTCAACAAGGATAAAAATATCTTACTCAATACGTTCCACGATTTATTTTATTAACAAAGGATGATTTGTAATTTTCATCAATTTTTGAAATCATTGGTGCAAAACATATTTTTTTTATTTTTTATTTTTTTTCTCGTAATTTACGAAACCGATTGCAATAAAACACTAGGGGCCTGTAGGTATTCGTAGAAGGTATCCAAATATGCGAAAAAATATGGGGCATGCAATTTAAAAAAAGATATCATTATGACGTCACACTTTTTTTGAGACACTCTGTATAATCAAAACTATTTTCCTAAGATGCGCCACACAGTGCAGGTAACGTCTGCAAAATATAAAAATTTTGAATTAAATAATAAATACGCTATATAAAAACGGAGGTGAGATGCAGGACCCTGTATATATTTTTATTTTTTTTTATTTTTGCCATTTTCAATTTATTTTTTGTAATTAGTTTTTTTTATCCTCACTTTGATATTGACGGATCCTGCAAAAAATCTGTTGAGGCTGGAGCATTGAACTGTCTCAAACTGTTAAAACCTCTTTAACTAATCTTCAAAGAAAAATATCAGTTTAATTCCAAATTCAGAGCAAGTCGTATCCGGGTCTGAAAAAAATCTCGATAAAACAAACTCATCTAAACCAAAATCGAAATTCGGGGAGCAGCGATTGATTTCCTACCGTTTTCTACACACAAAAAAACCCTCATTCCCTAAATCTTGAACACATCTGCGCTCCGGTGCTAATCTAATAACTCGGTAAGTGTTTTCTCAGGATTCCTACCTTCCCGTTCAAATATTTATATACCTCTCGGCAAGCCAAATGAAACTTCGGATGTTATTCAAAAAAAAATAATATAAATTCAATGCCTATGGAACCAGAATATGTCTTATTTATTGGCGTATTGGATAAATTAATACAAGAGCTTTGTGTATCGTAAAATTACCAAAAAAAGGTCAAACATTTTTTTGATTTCTAAACGCGTATGTCGGTTCGAGAACGCATACTCACACTTGACCCTATAGTCCGACTTTTACAATCTGATAATCCAAAGGAATGTGAGTCAATGGTTCCCTATATGTATACGTTGCCGTTAGTTTATGGTTACTATGTTCACCCGACACATGTTTTTGCTGGGTTCTTTCTCCCCTCGCTCCTCAAGTGTCAAATTAAAGAAGCTAAACCATACTTATTCTTTTATTGGGAGACGTAAAATATAAACTGAAAAATCACAATCAAACGAAAACCCTATTTTTGTGTGTGAAATATTTAGAATAAATTGGATTTTGGTTTTGCCTATCAGGCCTATTACATCTCAGTTGGTTTTATATTCATAGTTCTAGTGAGAACAGACACTTTATCTATTTCAATGTCAATCAAAATGAATGATCAAAATGGATTTCAGGAATCCGAAACCTAATGAAATATTTCACATTGTTGGGGTCTGTTCAAACCAGAAGACTGACTATTCTCTTTTTTTTGTTCTATTTTTTGTCCTTCATCTTGTATTTGTTTCTTGTATGCACTCTTATATTCACTATCTTCTATTATTAGTTACTACCTCTTTCTCCTTCAATGCCACATAGTGAGCTCCTCTATCATTGTTTATATCTGGACACCCATTCCATATAATTGCCCATGTAACTTGTTACCGAATAGCTTATTCTTCTATAACCTCCACGTCCATGACCTTTATTACATTCACTTTCTTCATTCATATCAGAAACACCTCGTTCATCGCCATAGTTAACGTACGCATTATATCCTTCTCGTTATACTTTGAAAGCAATAAAATGTATCTGGTAATTTTCCGAGTAGTGTCCTCTTTTGCCACCTGGTTGATGTGTTGTAAAAGCTGATGAGTTTTTGTTGCTTTCAGTGCTGTCTCGAAAACTTTTCCGATCGAAAATAGCGGCGGAACGTAAGGTTCGCCCCATTTTCATTGCAATTCAATTTTGCTTCCAGATGAACAAGAAATAACACCGTCGAGAAGTCAAACGAACACCACAGAGCTCAACAACACGCAAACCTAGCTGGCGGTGTCGGTCTTGGAACTCACAATATGGAAAGAAAATTTTGGCAGGATCTTGGGCTGCATGGCAGTGCACGAATCTTATTCTACTAAATCTACCACCAGTGAAGTTAGATTGGATGTTATGTGTAAGTATTTATGGTTTTTATGGATGGAGACAATGATGTATTTTTAAATTCAGTCAGAAATATTCTTGAATTTGCTTATGATAAATTTCCGTATTTATTAATAAACGGAGATTTCAACATAATTTTTAATAAAAAAACTCAAAGGCGTACAGAATTTTTGGATTTGATTATGGGCTATAACTTCTTTCAGCAAATCTTTGAAAGAACAAATTTGGTTAATTGTATTGATAATGTATTTGTTAATTTTCAGGATGAGCTAGATTTTTGCACTTACGTTTTTGGCCCTTTTTTATCAGATCATCGAGCAGTTGATATCTCGGTTAGAATAAGGCCTGAGGACCCCATGTCTGGATACTGTATGCATCGGCGATTTACTAGTGCAGGTGTTTTTGGTATGTACCAAAAGATCGAGGGAGAAAACTGGGATCAAATAACCTCTGGTGAAGTAAGGATTGATGAAAGGTTTGATAGATTCGTGAATGTTTTCGTGACTGCTATGAATGAGTGTATGCCTTTAACACAGAATAAGAGAGGAAACCGTGATACTAACATAAAATGGTTTAATGAAGATCTTAAAATTATGAGAGATACTCTCAAATTTTTAAACGAATTAGATGCAAATAGACCCTTAAAAGTCCAAATTAAAAACTTCAGAATTACCTATAGGCACTCTATTCAAACCAGTAAAAAAAAATGCTTATAATAACTATATTTTAGCATCGGACAATGTCATTTAAACCTCCTGGGAGATTGTAAATTCTGTGAGAGGAACAAATAAGAAGCGTTTGGTGGAGAAGTCCTTAACAGCTGATGATTTTAATACATTTTTTGCAGGTATAGCTGAAAAAACTCTATCCGCTATACCTGATATGGGATTGCAGCCTGAGGCATACTTAAATGAGCCAAAAAATAACAATCTCATTTTTAAATTCAACGAGGTAACTTTTATTCAATGCAGGGATGTTATAAATAATAAACTAAAATGTAAACCAAGTAGAGATATCTATGACTTGAATGTTCCACGAATTCAATCGCCAGGGGCGGACCCATGGGGGGGGGGCAACGCCCCCCCCCCCCCCCCCAATGACCACTCCAGTTAGTAAAAAAATGTCTAGTTGGTTTCCAATCCTCACGCCAGTTGGTAAGACCCCCAATGTCTACTCCAGTTGGTAAAAAAATGTCTAGTTGGTTTCTAATCCCCACGCCGCCAGTTGGTAAGAGGAAAGGGCAGTGTTAATACTTCTAAAATTGACTTAAACACGTTCTAAAAAAAGGAATTTTATAAAGTTTTAAATACCCTAATAAGTTTATTAAACGATAATTTAACTACTATTTTCAAAAATCTGCGCGGATTCACCTGTTTATTTTCATTGGGTACATTCAGGCGTTCCCAGCGGCTAAGTTCAGCCACTCAGCAGGGACTTTATTCTCGAAACCGAGGAACAGAGTGTTCTCATGAGAACGATTGCTCTGTCATTGTCAGTGTTTTGGAAATATGAATACGGACGACGAACATAGAACCTTCGTTCTCATGAAAACGCTGCTCCCCTGTTTCGATAATAAAGACCATGCTGAGTGGCTGAACTTAGCCACTGGCACCGCCTGAATGTACCCATTTCCTCTCTCTAGACATAATGTATGTACATACCTATCTATGACAAATGTCAATTTAGTACTTGATTTAATATATCCTCAAAATTTTAGACCAGCTGCATACGCTCTTACAGCAGATTGAAATTTGACCTATGTAATAAACATACCAAAACTATTGATAATATGCAACAAGTAGTAAAAGTAGCATTAAAAAATAAAAATTCACTTAAGAAAGCATTTCAATTATGCCAACTCCTCTTTACTGCAGGATATTCAAGTTGAGTTCGGCTTGGCAACTCTTTTGACTCTTTTGACACGTTTCATTGCAAAATCGTTCGGGTCAGGCCACTGTGAGCAAATAGTGCAAGCTCCTCATCGTTCGGGTATAGCCAAGTAAAGTGAAAAGAGTTAACTCCAGAAGCACCACCTCGAGAGATGAAGTTCGAGGAGCGGGCATGCGCATTTCCTATATTTCCAAAAGGCGGTAAAATTTAAGTTTTTAATAATTCACTATGCTAACGATCCTACCGTAAAGAATTCAAAGAAGATATTTTTTGCTTGGGGGCTTGGTCACCTCCTGGGGTCCTGGTAGAAAAAATGGCATCGCTCCCCCTAAATATCCGCAAAAACACGTGTTCGGTTTGTGATGGGAATAAGCGCCCGCGGCATTCGCGGGCCGCGGCTCGCCTTGCTCCTGATGCGTTCGACTAAATCACTTTACTCTTTTCACTCTGTGATCATGTGGCTATGGAACAGCTCTCTATCTGTTCCAACTCCGTTTTGCCAAGTCGAACTCACCTTAAGTAGCAACCAATGATCGAAAATTCAGCTAACTAAAATTCGTAAAAAATTACTTACGTACAACTATGGGAGAAGAAAGAGTAGTTGCCGTTTCACCAACTATTTTAGGGGAGCCTTAACGATAAGTATTCCTTAAAATGACAGTCTTCCATGGAGAAATGCCAGTTTGAGGAATACTTAACGTTAGGAATCCCCCAATTTAGTTGGTGGAAACGGCCAAGATCACCTAATGTCCCTCAAAAGTGAGAAGGACTTGGCCGACTCTATGGTCTAAATAAAAAATAGAAAAATACATATGGTCACGGTAGAAAAATAAGTTAGGTACCTAGTAGAGCTTCAATCTGAATGGAATGTGTTACTGCATTTACATATTTAAGTATAACATTCCTACTAATCTAATTTTTTTTTAAATCGATATCGGCAAATTAATCATGGGAGTTGGCTCATTACGACGTAACGGCCCCCCCAATACCAAAGCCTTCGGAATGCCCCTGTCAATCGCTAAAGAATGTTTTTATTATTCCACTAACAAAACTGATAAACTTGAGTATCCAGGATGGCATCTTTCCCGACTGCCTGAAGTTAGCAAAAGTAATCCCAGTTTACAAGAAGGGTGAAAAGGCCAATATCAATAATTACCGCCCTATTTCAATAATTCCTGTATTCGCAAAGATTTTTGAGCATATTCTGAAAAGTCAACTTTGTGACTACTTTGAGGCTAACGGTCTGTTTTCTGCAAGCCAATTTGGTTTCAAAGCTGGCCGTTCTACCACAGATGCCGTGATAGAGATTCTGGAGTACATAATCGACACCTTTGAGGGAGGCAGGCATGTCAGTGCTACATTCTGTGATCTTTCAAAGGCGTTCGACTGTGTATCCCACGATATCCTGACGAAGCTCAAGTATTATGGCCTGGACCAGAGGAGTGTCAATCTGTTGGACACCTACTTGAAAAACAGAATGCAAAACTTTTTATAGTGGCAGAACTTCAAATGCTTGGGCAGAGGTTAAACACGGTGTGCCACAGGGGTCAATCCTAGGGCCACTGCTCTTCCTTATATACAGGGTGACTGGTAAGTGGACGTATTCCTTTGAGGAGGTGAAAGTAGAGCCCATTTGCTACCGATTAAACATCATTTACCTCTATACCATTCTCAACGGTTTTAAAGATTTTTTTTTATTTTTATTTTTAAGAAATTCACTTTTTTGGGAGTTAAATACTTTAAATTAACGAAATAATAAGGAACGTACCTAATTTAGGTAAATCTTAACACCAATATTTGACAATATTTCTATTGTAACACTTGATATTAAAAACAAATCGAGTAATTTTTTCTTAATATTGGTAGCTCTTAGAAATAAAACTTATTTATTTAATAATAAAACAAAAAACTAATTCTGAAATAATGTGCCTTATTCTGAAGGCAATAATATCGAAAACTTTTATTAATAATTTGTATGTTTGATGTACTATGAATTTTTCGAAATTTTTAAGCCTAAAGTAACCATTAGTTTGTAACTTGACAAGAAAAGTTAAGTTTAGACCGAAATAATTTAATTGTTAACACTATTGTTTCAATAATTTCCAATGTTGATATTTGTGTAAGTGTGTCACCTTATAATTTAAAAAGCGACATTTAAAATAGCTTTTATTATTTTCCTGAATTTTGAATATTTACCGCGCAGAGAAGCGAATTTCTTGGAAATTAAAAGAGAATAAATATCTCAAAAACTGTTGAGAATGGTATAGAGGTAAATGATGTTTAATCGGTAGCAAATAGGCTCTACTTTTACCTCCTCAAAGGAATACGTCTACTTACCAGTCACCCTGTATAACAACGATATAAACAAAGCTTGCCCCTATTCAAGGGTTTTTCTCTTTGCGGGTGACACCTCCTTGGTGGAGACAGATAGGGACATTAACGTACTGAGTGATAGGGTAGCATCTAGTATGGAGGGCCTGACAGACTGGTTTAAGTGTAATAGACTGACACTGAATGTTGACTGTGAGTGTGTGTTTCAGCTTGCGTGAAGTGGAGCGAGATGGGCCTGGGGCGACGAAGTTTCTTGGAGTATTTTTAGATCCAGCGCCAAGATTTGAGGCCCATGTGGACTACTTGGCACAACGCCTCTTAAAGAGCATCTTTTTGTTAAAGAGCCTGGCGCGAATGCTTCCTGTGGCTTCGTTGCTGCAGACTTTTCATGCAGTATTCCAGTCGGTGGGTGTGTATGCTATTCTGGCATGGGGTCGTTCTGGCCAGGCGGGTCGTATATTTGCACTCCAGAGGAGAGCTGTGCGTATTATGGCGGGTCTGGGATACAGGGATGATGTCAGACAAGCATTTGGTGATCTGGGTATATTAACCTTGCCTTGTAGATACATTTATGAATGCCTTTTGTATTGTCACAAAAATCAACAAAGATACACTCTAAATAATTTTTTCCACCAATACCCAACAAGGCAGGGCGGTGACATTAGACCGGCATACCTACGTCTGGAGAGGACACGATTCTCTGTAAATAACTATGCGCCATCTCCGTATAACAGACTGCCGGTTCAGTATAGGGATATGCCTGAGAATAGGTTTAAGGTGTCAATTAAAAGATTCTTAATTGAGAGAACCTTTTATAGCATTGATGAATTTTTCCATTGGAATTTCGTATAGAATATAGGACAAGATTGTTTTTTTAATGTGTTTTTTGTGAAATGTTTTGTAGGAATTTTATTTTGTTAGTTTTAGCAATCTGTAGGTTAGGTAATAGTGTAGAAATTTTAATGTGTTTTAATGTAACTACTTAGAAACTGGTCTGTATAAGACATTGTATGACGTGAGTAAAAATCTTTTGTAATTTAATTAACTTGAAATATATTTGATTTGATTTGATTTGATGATCAACATTAAACAAGAAACAACTTAGGTGCATGAACATGCTTATACGCGGTAAGCTTTATTTGCCCCAAAACCCTCTTGGTTAGCTGAACGTAGTTCCTTCTAGTATCCTACAAATAAGATTTTGAAAAGATAGAGGGAATATTTAAGACGCAATTAGCAAAGTGTAAAAATCACCTGTCGGCGAGATTGTGGCAATACCCGAACCTCCTAGCTCGAGAATGCAAATCCTCTTTAGAATAAAGGATAACAATACACACCTCTATTCAGACACCAAAATCCTAAAGAAAAACTATCGCTTTCTTCTACGTGATCAAACCAAATCTGTAAACAAGGTATTCCTATAATAGGAGATATGTTTCCTACATAAATTCAACTAGAAACAAGCAATTTTATCCTTAATGAGTAGGTATATGAGTTCAATGGAACAAAACAACTTTATAAAAATAATGTCATTTTCTAGAGGACTCTAAAGACATCTTCAATTGCGTTGACAGAACAATAATCAGATATATCGAAACATCTGCTGGCGATATTGGTTATTGTTTTCTTGTCACGACCGCCCACTGCGAAATCCTATTTTGATTTCCTTTTCGTTTATCGGAAAAATGTTGTGTATGACATGACAGTGCGGATATTTTTGTTTTGTTTCGAGAGGCCACAAAGTTATGAGGATCACAGGATAAAAATAACATTATTTTCTTTAAAATGTTTGTTTTCCCTGATGTCATTGATTCAAGGATATTAATTAATAAGTAGCCTATAATTTCATCTATCAGAATAATAAATTATCAGAAAACAGTAATAGACGGCTACTGGAAATATGCTGTGAGCAAGGCAAAAGAACTTTGCATTCTTCAAGGCAAGGAAAATATGGTTTATAAAAAAATTAGTGACGCACAAGGCTTTCAGCTGAATACCTTTTTTCAATTCAGCTACTTCCATAAACCATCTTTTTGAAGAGAATGTAGAGTAACAAGAGAATATTGTGATATATCTCGGCTCTACATAGATGATAAAATCACATCTTCAAAATGAGAATCGTAAAATTTAAATAAACAAGTGACTGCTATTTAATTCGCTCTGCAAATATGGCCAAACCAGAGACAGTCTCGCAAAGCTATCTAATTCTACAGTAGAAAGGCAATCGTTTGTTCACATTAAACTCAAGTAAAATTCCACATTAGTTAAGTTACAGCGTTTCACTCTGGTGGGGCTCATCTGCACATCTGCCTTTTATGTAAAATTAATTTTCACTTTCAGAAGAAATTAAATTCCGAGGGGCGATTGAAATTCAAAATTGCAGATAAACTAGATTTTAATGAACCAAACAAAGTTGGAAAGAATATTTATGTCCCCAGTGGAGATTTTTAATCTTCCAGCTTTGCAGTGGAAATTGTTTACCACAAACTCCTAGCCAGCTCTTTTCCGGTCATACATTTGAACGACGAAAAGATTTATTAATTAGGTTCTTTGTGTGCTTGTAATCCGAAACGAGGGCGGCGAGGGCGCGTATAAAAGAAACGATAATGTTTAGGTGTTGGGAAAGTATCAAATTGAAAATTATTTGTATGTGTTTTAACGAATGTCATGTTTGGGATTTATATAGAAGATTACCTGGAAAAGCGAGCCTCCCGGTATCATTTTATTGAAATAAAATAGAGCTCGAAGCAAAGAGTATTTTATTTTCTAAAAAAAATTGGTAGGTTAAATAGACTCTGTAGTTATTCTGGTGTTTTATGTTTTATGCTTACTCTAGAAATCCTTTCCTGACAGGCTCCTGTAGCAAATATATTCTGAAGTTGATCAACTAATTAGTTGTATTGGTATTGTTGTCCTTTTCAATCTCTCTTTCACTTATAAGTAACGAGTTTAGAGACATATTAAAATACGAATTCCATCCTTTCCGAATATTCCTTATTATTATTTTTTATGAAATGAACATTTCTTGTTATTTAAGCAATAATTTCTGAATAACGTAATTATCTAAAAATGTCACATAGAAGCTCATTCAAAACATTAGCAAAACTCTCATCCTATAAACTAAATATTTATTTTCGCCCAGTATTAAATGGAGAATTAGAATTCCACACCTAAGCGTGCCTTTTATTTACCTTTTAAATACTCTTCGAAGATATTGAATGAAATATCAAATCAGACAAAATTCACTTTGACTTGGCATATAAACGGAACTCGCCAGAGTAAGATTTGTTCGACGTTCTTGTTCAGTAGTAATTAAAGAAATAAACACCAGTTTATTAAATTGCATTTTGCACCGTCTGGTTTTCAAGAACCGAGGCATTTCCGTTTGCCAACTTTCCACCTCTCAGGATTCACTTAACTGAAAGGGCTGAATTAACTAGACTTTTTGTTCCATATTATGCTAGATAACTGGTAACAAAAAGTAAATTTTATAATTTCCAGAAACAACTCATAAACATCCCTTGACTAATATTTGCTATCCTTTTTCTTGGATTATCATCAAATGACAACTGAAATAGAACGGATAATCAGAGTTAACTGAATCAAAATTGCCGAAAATAAAATTTTAAATAATTTGCCATATACAAATGTTTATTTTAATTAAAAACACTCGCGATATTCGTGCATTTCAAACAAATGTATTTACCTATTATAATGTCATATCTAAATTTGATCATATCCCTTCAGTTTAATAAATTAAACGCAATCAGCTTCCAAAAAGGTTCAAGGGTTTCAGGAAATCATTGGTCACGTTATGTTAAAATAAGTTCGATTACACGATAGACCACCAACTTATAAATCAACACTAGGTACTAACTATTAAAGGCCAACGCCAAATGCCAGGTCAATTTAATAATAATTGTATAATCAGGTTGGTTTTTTGGAAAAAGGTTGGATTTAGGTCAAAAATAAACGGCGTTGAAGAAGATAGTGTGTATTTGCCGACGTTTCGGCCGAAATTAGGCCATCCTCAGGGCACTAAAAACAGGATATTCATGAGTCTAACATCATGGATTATTACATAGTGAACAGTGTAATTGTAAAGTAGTAAAACTGTGTTAATACAACAATGATACATTTAAAAATTTAAAAATTGAAAAGGAATTTTATATAAATTTACTCAGTTATCCTTATGCTTTGATAGCGAGCAATTTCCCATGAATTAAAAATGAAAAAATGATCGTTGGGTTACGTAAATAACATTAACAATTAAAAATCAAATAAATAAATAACATAAAACAAGGCAAATTAGATTACAACAGGTATTACTTACATCCAAGTTACTTCTCCAGTGTTATTAAATAGAATGTTATATACATAAGGAACATAATGTTGCTTGACTTCGTTCTTTGGTTTAGCTTTGTTAACAAACAGGAAACACGACATTAATATAAGAAAGTTACAAACACAAATAAAATTTAAAATCTTTGGCAGGTACTGGCTTTATTATTTCTAACGTTACACTAAACCATTTGTTTCTTATATGGGTCTTGGTTAGTATCGTATCAATAAGGAACTTAGAGGGGCAGACATTCTTTATCTCAAAAATGTGACAAATATGCCAAAATATTATTTTCGTGTTTTTTTAAACCCACCACGCGATAACTCCGGAACTAATAAACCTATCAACATAATTTTTTTTTAATCGGTAGAGGACATAATATGAGCGGTAATAACTGTGCTAGTTTAAATCCCATAGTGACTCATTTTTTTTTTTTGGAAACTGGATTGAACTTCAAATCATACTTTAAGTGCAGCATATTTTTCGGTAAGCGAGAAACTTTTTTATTTGAACGAATTTTGTCATAGTATCTGCGTATGATATGACGACAAAGTATCAAAAAAGTTTTTTAAAAAAATCAACCATCTGGAACAAATAGTTTTCTAGTTATCCTTGATTAATGTTATGAATATCCAGAGCGCGCGATGTACCTGCTTGTCAGCGACACCGACGGCACTGGCAGACGTGGAGATTTTACTGCGGATTTGAAAGTTGGTGCTCGAAAGGTTCCAAAATTTAAAGAATTTATTAAATCTTCTTCAAATAAAACGTCGTTAGTAAATTATTCAACCAACTATTTCTGGGAAAAGGGGCCTTCTATACTTAGCAATGAGAAAAAAATAATAATAGCAGGGTTCAAGAATGCCGAAAGTTGCTTTCTGAGCAAAAACGGTAAACCACAAAATTTAAAAAATTAAATAGCAACCAAGAAGAAGCTGATACGAGGATAATTCTTCACTTATCAAATGATCTTTCGACTTGCAATTCCATTCTAGTAAAATCTGAGGATACAGATATTTTGATTTTGCTTGTAGTCGTCTATGTATGTGATGTGAGTATTTTTGTGAAGTGTAAATACCAGTATCATCTGCGTAGATGGACATTTTAGTATGAGGATTATTGGGGATGTCAGTCATGTAAATATTATAGAGCAGTGGAGCCAGGACAGAACCTTCAGGAACTCCTGCTTCTATAGGTCTGACATTTGAGAATATATTTTTGTTGAGTTTGACATGGAAACTTCTGGCTTCTACAACCAACCTGGCAAGCTGAATCTAAGTAAAGTGATATGAACGAAAACCAAATTGTTTATCACGTAGAATGCCATCAAGACAATGTAAGGATTTGAGCTTTTCCTGAATTATTTGCTCAATAATTTCAGAAAGTGAAGACTGACTGATTTTGCTTTGTTTTGTTTGGACCGCATGGGGTGCACCCTCTGAACGCGGTCATCCAGTCGAGCAGTAGTTAACTGGCTATATTTAGCGCACCTTTTATAGCCCCTTCCTATCAGGGTAAACAGTGCGGATCCTGAATAGCGTTGCTCAATCACGAGTTGTTCTACAGCCAATCCTTGAACGGAACGGCGATCACGCTATCCGCCGCCTCCGTGCTGCTTTGTCACTAAGGACACTAAAGTGCTTCCAGACTACATTAGCCTGATCCCGTCACAACTTGCCGATCGCCGAAGAACTTTGGAATCGTGGGCGATGGGTTCGCTACATTCCCACGCCATTTAATATTAACTTAGACTTAAATAACAAGAACCTCATTGATTGAAATCAATCATATTATTTCAATAATCAATACAAAAAGGAAGCTTTATTCAATTTAAAAAAAATCATCTCTATATTTAGTGTAAAAAACATGCTCATTTTACAGCTTGTTACATAAATATAGATAGTGTTGTATCGCAACCAGTAAGACAATGAACAGCTAATAATTTTTTACTTATTATTATTAAGAGTAGTTCGTGTCCTATCGGTATCCAATGAAAAGGGGTGATTCGTCGGTTAGGACAAAAAATAAAGGCCTGTTAAGTCCTTGCTAGAGAGCTAACAAAAAAATTAAGTTTACATACCTTGTACTTAAAAAATTATGTGGCCAGAATTATAAAAAATAGTGCGAGATTTTCAGGATGGAACACTCGATTGCACATAACAAAATTACAATACAAACAAAAATATAAAAATATAAAAAATAAAATAGAAAAATTAAAAGGACAAGTGATTATGATTACAGAGATATAAGCATAATAGATTTTACTAATAGAATGGATTTGCAAGTCGAAATGAAGAATTATCCTTGTATCAGCTTCTTCTTGGTTGCTATTAAATTTTTTAAATTGGTTTACCGTTTTTGTTCAGCAGAAAGCAACTTTCGGCATTCTTGAATCCTGCTATTATTGTTTTTTTCTCATTGCTATAGCTTTCAAATCCGCAGTAAAATCTCCACGTCCGCCAGTGCCGTCGGCGTCGCCGACAAGCACGTAAATCGCGCGCTCTGGATATTCATAACTTTAAAATCAAGGATAACTAGAAAATTATTTGTTCCAGATGGTTGATTTTTTTTTTTTAAACTTTTTTGATACTTTGTCGTCATATCATACGCAGATACTATGACAAAATTCGTTCAAATAAAAAAGTTTCTCGCTTACCGAAAAACATGCTGCACTTAAAGTACGATTTGAAGTTGAATCCAGATTCCAAAAAAAAAATTGAGTCACTATGGGATTTAAACTAGCACAGTTATCACCGCTCATATGTCCTCTACCGATTAAAAAAAATATATGTTGATAGGTTTATTAGTTCCGGAGTTATCGCGTGGTGGGTTTAAAAAAATACGAAAATAACATTTTGACATATTTGTCACATTTTTTGAGATAAAAAATGTCTGCCCCCGCGAAAAAAGTCGTAATTAGCCATTTTAGATGCACAAGAGCATAACCGATCATCCTGTATAGGTTTCATGTGATTAGACCTTCAAAAAAAAATCGAGAAGGAAGCGATTTTTTCTTGTGTTTTTACTCCACTAAATATCAAAAGCTTTTATCTTTCTAATGGGTCTAAGAATAATTGTGATATCTATAGTTTGAAATTTTTAGACATATATAGACGAATCTTGGAGAAGAGCTTCAAAATTACAACTTTGTTTTTCTCCAAACGTCAAAAAAACGTCACTTTGTTAACCCCTGTCAAGACGTCAGAAATTTAATTTTTATGCTGCTAGGCAAATCCAGCGGGTTAACACCTGTCGAGATGGTAGAAGTTTAATTTCTATGCTGCTTGGCAACCCCAGCGGCAGCAAAAGTACTTTTAGTGCCGCTCGTACTTTTACTGCCGCTCAACCATCCACTTGCCTCCGAGCTTACCCCATTAGTTTGGAGAAAAAATAGCGTGTTGCATACGGAGTAGAAGCACTTTTTTGTGCTTCAGCAGTATTGCAAGCCTCACTACGTTCGGTTCGCAAACCTACTGCTTCAGCACAAAAAAGTAAAGCTTCTACTTCTAATACAACAATATACTATTTATTTGGCATTTCCTTTATGTAATCTAAGCTTATTCTCTTCAGGAGCAAAATTAATGATGAGGCAGGTTGTCCTACAAATTTCAGCACATGTGTCGTAATTTTCGATATGGAGACTTGATTTTTTGATTGGATATTACATTAGAGTCCAAAAATATATTCACTGATTCCCCTTACCCGATTTTGCATGGATTATTAGAGCATATCCGCCGCGAAATTAATGAGTCCGCTTCTCAGAAGCTAAAATATTATTATTTTATCAGCACAAAGCTGCTTTCATTGCGCTGAGCAATTAATTACACTTTGCACCCGTTTAAAGCTTATAGAAAGAAAAAAAAAACTTCAGAGCAATAAGTTTTCTCGACATTAATTTTGTAATCTGTTAAGTAATAAAAAAAAATATAAATAAATAGCTAAATAAAGTTGACAATGAAGTGGGCGCTAATTCATTTTTGATGCCAATTTTATTATGTAACTGAAAAAAAAATGAGAAGTGAAATTAAAAAAAAAAAGGTGAAAAGTGAAAGTGAAAAGTGAAAATGAAAATTTAGAAAGGTGGCCACAGTACTAACAGACGAGAGAGGTGACTCCGTTTCTAAAGGCTGCCGGGAGTGGAGAGTGGTGTGGGTAATTAACTAAAAAGCGCCACCTGTTTTATGCCCTTCAGTTAAGCGGAACTCCGATATTCCAAAACAAAACAGGAAAGCTCAACAGCTAAACGGTACTGCACCTGTCAAACTAAAATTGCCTAAAAGGGTACAATGAAACGCTTCAGTTCAGATCAAAAATAATAATAATAACTGATATAGTATACTAAAAATAGACGGTACTCACTTTAAATAAATATACAATCGTCGAAACAAATAATTAATTCACATAGGGCGTCAGTACGCCATGACTATATTATCCCCTAAATTTCTAACAATTCATCTCAAAGTACCTAAAATACCATTGTAAATAGATCTATTTATACCTGGTGTACAGTGAGCAGTGGAAATAATCAAATGTGTGATAATTTTGAGTGTAATTATTGTGATTGGCATATACTTAAAGGTGAGAATTTAATTAATATTGCCTGAAGCGTTAAAAAAAAAAAATTATAATAACAATTTTTTAGCAAAATAGGACAAAGGTTCGCTGGTCTTAAAATCCAGAAATACCCTGAAGCTGTTGGTACTTAAATGAAGCTCCAGCTCTCAATGAGATGGATAATCTCTATCAGATGATCAATTTAGAGGCTTGAATGGTTCCCAAAGACAGCACAACAATACTCAAACCTTATTATTATACCGGGTGCCCACGAGATCACTTTCCGGCTGCCATTTTTTTATTTGTCTATCGATATCAACGAAACTTGGTAGGGTTGATATTCTAACCAAACGCCATTTTTATGCATTATTGACAAGTTTTGTTGACTTCCGGTTTCACCGGAAATGACCGGAACTTTTAATTTTTAAATGGCACACCCTGTAGATTTTCTGTTTTTCGGATTCTACAGATCGTTTTACGTCCCAATGCACCACTTTTCAAACAAGTTTTGTCCAAATTTTATTTCTAAATTAAATTTTAATTTTTTAACTAGAGTGCCATGATCATCCAAAAATGACTCTACATACTTTACTTAATTTCAGAAAAATACAAACTGAATTTTATCTTTGTAAACTTTTTTGATAGAGGGCTGTAAACTTCAATATTTTAGTATTTTTGCCCTAGCTCAAAGACTAGAATAGGAACATATCACTTTCATGACATTACTAAATGCAGTATTTTGAAGCGAATCCAACGATATAATACACTACGACATTTTTCTTAATTTTCGTTCAAATATTTTTGGTTTATTATGTAGGTTATTATTTTTTTTCTACTTAAAATTTAATTTGTAAACGAAATTTGGACAAAGTTCGATTCAAAAGTGGTACATTAGGACGTAAAACGATCTGTAGAATCCAAAAAACAAAAAATATACAGGGTGTGCCATTTGAGAATCGAAAGTTTCGGTAATTTCCGGTCAAACGGGAAGTCAGGAAAAATTGTCATGAAGGCACAAAAATGGCATTTCGTTAGAATATCAAGCCTACCAAGTTTCGTTGATTTCAATGAACAAATAAAAAAATGACAGCCGGAAAGTAATCTCGTGGGCACCCGGTATACTGTTTTGAAAACTATTTCATTCCTCGTAGAAATATTATATTTAAAAGGTTCAAATTCAACTCTACAGTTCAAAAGCCAGGAGAACCTATTGTGTCTTTCATCACAAGCTTGCATTCTCTTGCCGAAAATTGCAATTATGGAACTCTTAAAGAAGAACTTATACGAGATAGGATAGTCGTGGGTATGCTTGATACTAGAACGTCCGAGCGCTTACAATTGAAAGACCAACTGGGTTTAAAAGAGTGTATATTAATTGCCAAACAAGCCGAATTGCAAGCATCTCAGAACAAAGAACTATATAATACCGGTCGACTAGTGAGCAGAGTGCAGTTTTCCCCACAGTTTTCGAAAAGTGAAGGCTCTTCACCAGGTCAGGACTACTTGTCGGAAAAATAACCAATCTCTGAGTAAATTCAAGGTATAGATACAAACAAAAAGGGGGACCGTAATGTAAAAAAAAGGCCTGAAACAATGAAAATTGCGTCAGGATTCTGAAGAATAAGGTATGTACCATTTATTTAAATATTTCTAGCAGTAAAGCCTCAAGTTAGTATTCAAAGGTAAGAAAATAATGAACTTACCAATGGAAATTGGCCTTTTTTCACAAACTCAAAAACGTGGAACCAAAGTTTTAGACTTTTCTCCCTAATTCGTTACTAAATCAGCAAAACAGTGCTTCGGTGCTACAATCAGAGCTAATAGCCACCTCTAAACTTTCAAAAATCGGCAAAAAGCCACGAGAAAAGCAAAAACGTTGCCTCTTTCTCAACGAAAAAAGTGGTTCTGTCACGAAATTTGGTTTGTTTGGTATCTTTGCGCGGAAATTTTAGTTCTGGGGAAAAAGTTAGGGACTTTTCGATTTAAGGGTTTATAGCTTCAAATTTTCGAGTCAAAAATCAATGCGACATCTATGAAACCAAAAAGGAAACGAGTTAAAAATTATTGTTGACTAAATCTTTCTTGACAATTTGACGTTCTTAATAATTTTAAATAATTTAAATTCCCTATTTTCAGATAATTGAATTGACTGATGATGGAGATATAATTGTCTTAATTAATGAAGCACTGAACAAGGTAAGTAGGTATTTATTTAACATTCAAAACAAAGGTACTTAACGGTTAATTTCATTTCAGGAGGGTTCGAGGTCCATGAGAGAAGATGTTCGGAGGTTCTTTAGTTGTTTAATTATTTTCTAGCGACCTATTATTGTGACCCGTAACAAATCTCTAAAACGTAATGTGTGAATTATGCATGGCAAAGTTGTTATAGAAGCATGGAAAGGGCCTATGATCTTGTGTAATCTTGAAAGCTAGAAGCGAGAAAACATTCTTCCCCATTATATTGTAAATGGGATTAGTCCTATTTGAAAGGCAGAGGACAATAAATTAACGAAATCATAGATCGAAACATATTTACTAAAGTTCAAGTTATTTTACTTATCTTAGTTATCCATAAACTATCATTTGGCACCAACTTTGAATTTAATCGGAGATTAAGTTCAACCGGAATTTTTAATCATGGATTAAATTCCAAGTTGGTGCCAAATGATGAGTTTATGAAAAACTGAGATAAGAATGTATGATCGGTTTCGCTCTAAAATTAACCGTTCAGTGCCGCTTTCGGGTGCCCCTAGAACACTTCACACTTGTTAGTGACCTGTCATACTCCATGCGTTTTGCACTCGCTTGGAACCGAACGGGTCAAACTGTAGCCGGAGTACTTCAGAGTAAATCGGGAGTGCTCAAAGGGCGGCACCCGAAAGTAGCTCTAGTTTTACAGCCTGTTAAAATTGCAAAAAAGTCAATTTTCAACTGTCGATATTTCCGAAACAGTTGAAGATAGGTAAAGGACATTATACATAAAATATTCCCATTATTTTTAGTAGAATCCAAAAATGCAATAATATACAGGTTTGCCATTTAAACTAATAAAGTTGATGGCAAGTTACACCATTTTTGGGGCACTTAAAAATTAAATTCAGGGGTCCGAGCGACTTTTCAAGAAAAAAAAAATTGTCGCGCACTAATCAGTGCGCAAAGTTATATTTTCCCGCACGCGAAAGCAGTTAGACGAACGACGCGAAGCGGAGTTCGGATAAGCTTTAAGTGCGGGAAAACTACTTTGCGCACGTGTTAGGAATAATATTTTTTCTACGAGTGAAATAACTATACTTCTTTTCAAATTTTTTAATTTTTATAGGCATCAAAGACAACAACTTTTTATAAGTAACTACATAGGTAAAGTCCGTCGATTTTAATCTGATACTCGAAAGGAATGTAAGCTGGTGGCACCCTACATTAAAACGCCATTGGTCACCTGACGTCACACCTGTTTTTCCATATACTTCTTCCCCTCGCTCCTCATACGGTAAGTGTCAGATAAAAATCAACGAACAATATATCTAAATCGGCCAAAAAAAATTTTCGGCTCCCTCTCCGCGGGGCTTTGCCCCCAAAAAAGGGGGCCCACGGAGCTGGGCCCCACAAATATAGGGCTTCGAAAGAGGGGGCTCTCGGGGGGCTCTCGCAGGGCTTTGATGCCCAAATAGGGGAGCTCCCCGGATTTTATTACCTATGGGTACCAGAAAAAAAAAGTGTGCAAGAAAAAAAAAATTCCCGCATAGTGTGCGGGAAAGGGTTGCTTTGCGTAAGGCAAAGTATGCGTAAAGTAGTTACTTTGCGCACACTCATAGAAAAAAAATTGTTTTCAAATCCCTGTAGGTTTTCCATTCTTCTTGCCCACGTATGTCTCAATTACCAGTTTAGGTTAACATATTTCGCATTCATTGCATTGTAGAACTTGTTTAAGTTACTACTGCAAGCCATCGAAAAATATTTTTTAAATACAATAGTTTCGTAAAAACAATTTGAAAATTCTTCGTTGACCAGTCAGAAACAACTACTCCGAGAGCAAATACCCCTACCAGCGTTGAACTACACTGATTGGTCTGAGCTTTCGTTGGCAATGAAAATTGTTGGAAAGTTTTTTCAGGTAATGACCAACGTGAATTCAGGGACACAATGGTCCCTGTTTGGGAATCGACCCACTGAGCAGTGGACTCAGGCCTTCCGTGCCAATCCTTGACGCGTTTCGTCCTTGTTAGGACTCATCAGAAGGGCATAGGCTGAAGCTCCCTGTCCAAGCAAAATTGAACTTCGTTGGCTAGTCAGAAACAACTACTCCGAGAATTCGGATCCAAACCTCCTTCAACTCTAGCATAAGCACTAAACTTTTCTCAAACACGAATTCAGTTGCAAGAAATGTCCTTTTCTCGATTCATAAAATATTTTGCCCCAAGTAAAGTTTCCGGCTAGGATAACATGTTTTGCAATTATTTTCCGCTGATCTATGACTTTTATATATATATATATATATATAAAACTAAATACAAAATATAAATTAATTAAAAATAAAAAGGTACAATAACGGCAATTTTGCCCGTTCACTATTGCCCACCTGAAAAATGTAGGGTCGTAGCTGAAGACCGCAAAAGAAAATTAAACCGGCAGTTTTTATCGTCTCATACAAGATTTTTTGTGATTTATTCGAAATATTAAGATTCAAAATATAAACTTATTTTAACACTGACACGGAACGGACTCCAAATCCCATTTCAACTCTCAGTGATGAAATGAGATTTCATTTGAATACTGTATTAGAACACCATGCTTATTTTGGCGTTTGTGTTAAAATGAACCACTTTTGACAACTAAAATCCATGTCAAAAAGATGCCATTTCGTAACTGAATTACAAAAAATAGTATTAGGTATTTATTAACGTCAAAAGCTAGGCCGCAAATTACACGCCAGTAATTACTTATCAAACACAATCGTAAATTTGGATCATTAATAACAGGACCACAAATATTACACTCAGCCAGCCTATTGATTAGGCTAGGGTTTCCATGCGTCCGGATTTACCCGGACATGTTTGGGTTTTTAGGGTGTCCGGGGGAGTCCGGCCGGAATTCGGAACAATGTCCGGAAAACTCGGAGATCATGAAAACAATTTAACTTTATTAAATTTTAATCGTTACGATACTAAAGTCTGTTTTTTTTTTAAAGATAATTCCCCAAGTCAAAAATTTGGTAACTATGTTGGCAACACAAGCCTTTTCTACATAAAAAAATTGAAAGCTTTGACAATTTCACATTGTATTGCCAACACAATGTCATTTTGACTTTTATCTTTAAAAAAAAAACAGATTTTAAACATGCCAAAACGGAAGTGTTTAGTGACGGAAGAAATGCTCAAAGCGTTTCCTTCCATTAAAAATGGAAAAGCCAGTTCTGATGTCATTTGTATCGTATGTAATACAAATTTGAGTGTTGCTCACAAAGGCAAAAAAGACATTGAAGATCACCAAAAGACTGAGAAACACATTAAACTTTTGAAAAGTCAAGCAGGTAAGTAAATATTGAAAGCAATGCTTCCCTGCCAGAATAATTAGAACTTTTGTTTTATTTAGGTACATCTAAGCTAGATAACTTTGTCAGGACAACAAGCAATGATAAACTTATCAAAGCTGCCGAAGCAACCCTTGCATACCATACAGTTAAACATCATCAGTCATACCACTCCATGGACTGTACAACAAAGGTAATATTCTCAAATTATAAAATAAATGTAGGCTAAGAAAGTGCTTTATCTGTAGCAACAATTTTTTTTAGATTCATAAGAAAATGTACCAAGGTTCATTAATTGTAAAATCCGTGAAATGTGGACATACTAAAGTTGAAGCCATAGTAAATGGAGTTCTTGGACCATATTCACTGAAAATCATCAAAAGTGAGATAAGTGATTCACCATTCATTGGAATTTCTACTGATGCAACTAACCATGGTTCTATTAAGATGTTTCCTATATTAATACAGTATTTTTCTTTCAAAAAAGGGGGCATACAGATCAAGCTAGTTGATATATGTAACACAGACAATGAAACGTCAGAAACTGTTTCAGATATTTTAAGTTCTGTTCTTAAAAAACTTGACCTAACACAAAAATGTATTTCATTTTCTGGGGATAATTGTAATACGAACTTTGGCGGAATTAATAGAGCTGGCCAAAATAATATTTTTCTACTTGCGTGCGCAAAGTAACCACTTTGCGCACTCATTTGCGTGCGCAAAGTTGAACTTTGCGCACGGAAACTCTTTGCGCACTCATTTTTTGTTACGCATAATTACCATAGTTATACTTGATTTTTCAATGTTTTGATGGTTTCTGAATAAACTAATATTCATAATGAAGGGTTTTAGTTGATATTAGCGCTTAGTTAACATGATGTTTCCTATCAAAGGTGTCCAAATTGGACCAGCCTGTACTGCTAGGAATTTGTACAATTTTTGATATTTGAGAGACTCTCATGAAAATATTCTAGCTGTTATTCTAGAAATTCCAGAAGATGTTAAAAGATTTTTTGGGATTTTAATTTAAGACATTCTAAGGAATTCCAATAGATTTTAAACGATTTTTGAAGATTTTGATTTGATTGATTTTTCTAATATTGTAATAATTCAAAGTTTACTTTTTTAAGATATTCGTAGAAAAAATATTGTTCCTAACACTTGCGCAAAGTGTCTTTCCCGCACTCAAAGCTTATCCGAACTCCGCTTCGCGTCGTTCGTCTAACTGCTTTTTCGTGCGGGAAAGTATCACTTTGCGCACTTGTTAGGAAAATAACTATTTTAGCAGATTGAAATCCAAAGTCAACCAAAAATTGATAGGAATTGGATGTCCTGCTCACATTATAAATAACGCTGTTCACACCAGTTGTGACTCGCTGCCATTAGACATAGAATCCATAGTTCTAAAACTTTTCAATTATTTTAGTATATACACTGTAAGAGTTGCTACTTTAAAAAAATTTTGTGAATTTGTTGACACCAATTTTCAACAACTTTTGTACCATTCAAAAACAAGGTGGTTGTCGTTTTTCCCTGCCATAGAAAGAGTTCTCAAGATGTTTGAAGCTTTAAAGTCCTTTTTTTTGTCTGAGACTAATTCCCCCTTTATATTAAAATCATTTTTCGAAAATTATTTTTCTGAAGCCTACCTACCTATATTTTGTGCATTCATTAATGACAGTTTTTCATCAAAGTATTGAACGAATCGAACGCGTTGACAATTTAATTGTTGAAATAATGTTAATACTTGAAAATGTCATTGAAAACTTAAATAACAGATTGAAAAGTAAATTTATTCCTCTGAAAGTACGCGAATTGTTGAGAAAAGCGTCCGAAGAAGGATTGGAAAATGAATGTTTCATATTTAAACAAAATATATTTTTTTTATATGAAAAAGCAATTGATTATTTAAATCGTTGGATAAAACCTCTTGAGGAATTTAAATGTTTTAAGTGGATGGACCTAAAGAATATAGAGAATAATGACTGGGAAAACGATATCATACCATCTATTCAATATCTTTTAAAAAAAGGTGTTGATATAGACGACGCAAAACTTTTTGACCAGTATTCTTTATTGAAAAAATATATGACTGAAACTTTTACCATAGAGAACCAACATGATTTGCCAGCTCACAAAAAGTGGTCCACTTATTTTCAGCAATGTATAACCATTGAAGGTTTTTCAGAACTGCTGAAAATATGTGAATTCTTCTTTGCTATAACTGCACATAACGCAAATGTTGAGCGAATATTTTCTTTATTTGCGGCCCAATGGACAAAAGATCGGAATCGTCTCACCCTTGAGTCTATAATAGTTATTTATGTATCAAGGGTACTAAGTAGATGATTATGCCCTGAGGGCGACAGTCTTACAAAGCCGAGGGCCTCTGGCCCGAGGGTTCGTAAGTCGCCCGAGGGTATATATATCTATTAGTACCCGTGGTGCATACAAACTTTTATGTCATACCAGTTGGTTGTGAATAATAAATACCTGGGAAAAAAGTGTCACTTTGCAAATTGTCATCAGTATCAGTGTGCAAACATCATTATTTTTTGACAAAAATAATATGCTGAATAATATGTTTATAAGCGTAAACTTATATTTTTTTAATAAATAATAAGTTAATTGAAAACTGTTTTTTGCGTCTTTATGCCCGCGCGGGCCATAATGTGTACTTTATGCCCGCGCGGGCCATAATGTGTACTTTATGCCCGCACGGGCATAAAGTAATGAATTACGTAGATGGTATCTAAGGTATAAAAACACAATAATGTATTGGTATGACATAAAATGTATAATAATGACCATATTTAATTTTGACATGACCTGTGCTGAGTTCTATGACTTTATCACGTCACCATAAAATCTTTCCGTCCAGAACGAAGTTCAGAAATCAGAAAAATATCATTTACCAACTTAGTTATTTTTATAGTTTTATAAATTTATGTTCAATGATATATGTTATCACAACAATAAGTATTCATGTATTCTATCAATTTCTGTTAAAATGTATTTTTGCAAAAAATAAACAAAATTCATCCTTTATAAAAATGTTGAATTATTTTTCGGCGAAGTCCGGATTTTGGCCGGAATTCTCGACTCCTTTGTCCTGAGTTCTGAAAAACCTTTATGGAAACCCTAATTAGGCCTCGAGATCTCGCGATTTAATGTATTTGGGTGTCTTGGGTGATTTCATGGAGCAATTTAAACCTGAAAATATAATTTGCCTAGACATATTATGCATGATTTCACGAGGGAGGATTTGTATGGTAAAAATAAGGTCGAGTTGTTTTTTTGAGACTTCCACTGTAATAGCTGGAAGCATTTTTTACAGAAAATTTCATTTATTCTATCGCGAATGGTAAACTATCATTTAATCGACTCAAAACTCGTTGTTAAAGTAACACTTTATTTGAAGTAGTGAAATCGAATAATTTTTACCCTCTCATTTGTCAATTTTATCCACTCATACGTCAATTTAACCAGCTCATACGTCAATTTTACCCACTTGTTCAAATCTTTTATAATAATTATAGTGTTTTTGACAGAAACCTGATATGTTGCATGATTGACAACACCAGAAATGTTTCAGTTTGTTAGGTACTTTGTCAATTTGTCATAATCTATGCAAAATTTTAGCACATTATAGTTTATGATTTTAGTAATTGTGATAAATAAAAAGTGGCTCAAGAATAAAATAGAATATTACACACGACGGTAAAAAAGCTTTACCTGTTCGTGGAATTAATCCACTCGCTCCTTCGTCGCTCGTGAATCAACATTTTCCACTCACAGGTAAAGTATCTTTTTACCGTCTTGTATAATAAATAACTATTAATTTAATTTTTCTCCCATGAGAAAAAATTCTCAATTTTATTTTCAATCTCGCTTACGGTTTATTTTGATTCATGAAAGAACCCTTGTTCCCTAAAACCTGGCAGTTTCAAGTCACTATATTAGCTGGAAGAATTTTTCACAGACGTTTCGAGGATTTTTTTGATTTTTTTGCAATCATCAACATAAACAAAGAATCCTAAATTTACTTTCGACCAACAAATCCTCTACCAGTCATTTAGCTACCTATTATATGAAAGAGACTTGGGATCATGAATTCTAGAAGCTTGAAGTCAAGTAATAGCTGAAAGTATTTTTCATATGCGAGTTTATAAATCTTGAAGTCTCAAGGTGACTTTAATAACTGGGGGTATTTTCCTTAGGCAATTTTGCGTTTTTTTTTGTCATTATGTCTCATGTCCTCAAACCTTAAGAAAGACCCTCACAAGTGTTCATCTAGGAGAAGAATATTATAGACTGCATCCACTAGGGTGAAACTCGGCCATAGCTCCAGCTCCAGGGGGACAATCATTCATGAACTATTCGGTTGCTCGTTGCTCGAACCCGCTGGAATATGAATGTAAGTGGCATGTGCGGTTCTGACAGCCTTGAAACGAACATCTATACTTATAATTATTATGTTTCCCCTGTCAGCCGATTTCAGAACTCCAAGTAAAAAAAATGATCTGTGCCTAGGAGCAATCGTAATTCCTTCCTTTCTCATCGCAGTTATATATTCGATCAGCGTTCAGGTTATTATACACAACTCTTTTCAGTAGATGAAAAAAAATTCGAGCATCACACTATATTGGTACAATATTGATTCTATATTGGTGAAATAAGGCATAAGGTCCCAATATTGGCAATTTCTAACTAATATTGGTAATATATAGGAGATGTACCTTTTTCCTATATTGTAATATAATGTTTATCCAACATTGATAAAACATATTTGGAAATAACTTTTATTTATATTTATTTGTAATATTTATCCAATATTGGTGATACATAGGAGATAGCTTTGTCCTATATATTAGATAATGTTTATCCAAATGGATCCAACATTGATAAGGCATATTTGACAATAGCTTTTAATTATATTTAGATGTGATATTTACTCAATATTGGTGATATGTGAGAGATTTACCTACCCTTTTCCTTTTTTTATATAAAATATTTACCCAATATTTATTAAAAATACTCGAACATCCAAAAAGCACATTTGAAATCAAATGTGCACCTTCGTAATATGACAACAGATATAAATTTCAAGGGCTTGAATATAATCTTTTAAATGCTGCTATTTGGCGCCACAGTTTTAAATTATTATTGGCGCTGAGCGCAAGTGCAACGCGGCAATACGGGTAGACATTTTGTATTCAAATAGTTCAGTTCAGTTCAGTTCATGTCATCCTTAATTATCAGGTGTTAGCAGTTATTAGTGAAAATAAGTGCAGCGCAGCCCAAAAAAGTGGTAAGTAACTGTATATTCCAGTTGCATACTATAAATTATTGTGTACTTTGTGATATTCGCATTCAGCAGTTAACGTTAATCGTTAACCTATACCCAGTACTACATTACAAAATCATTTCAGGTGTTTTCAACCAGTTTCAATACCTAATTTTAAAGTGAGAGAAAAAGGAAATACTTCTACATTTATAATGGGTAGGTACCTAGATTTAAATAAATATTTCCAAAATAATGTGATTTCATAAACGCATACCTATCTATAAAATAATTTTTAGGTTAGGCGTTAGGGCCTGAATTTCAGAATAGCCGTATTGGACCGATATTGGTCAAATATGTTTTGCCGATATTTGAACATAGACGTTTTTCTGTATTTGGCAAATCAACATATTAGCCCAAAGAATTTGTGAATTAGGTTGATGAATAAGCCTCATTTATCATGATACTCTGCGATGTATATAATTACCTTATAAATTTGACTATAATCGTTTGCATTTTTAGAAGCTCTCCGAAAACGCCTAGAAAATGCCAGCGAATGCGAAATTGAAGTCAATTCAGCGTAGTTAGCGGGTGCCGGGTACAGAGAAGGCGAACGGAAAAATAAAGACTTAGGTGCATGTACTGATATGTTTTTTTCATCTTTATGTTTATTGTTTACTCATTTAGTTTAGAGTACCTATTAAGTTTTTTTTTTCTGTAAAATTATAATATATACATGGTACAATAATTGAAAAAAAAAATACCAAACAATATTATTGTCTTTCTTCACTATTTTTTGTACCAAATAGATACGTATTATAAACTGCTGGACAATTGCTTTCGAACAAGGTAAATATCGCCTAACTTTCAAGATTGATATTTTTGGAACCAGAATAGATATCGACCTGCGGTTTTCACAAGCTGACAGATTGACTTTTTCTGAAAAAAATTGCTATTTAGAATTTCTTTTAAATGTCTATTTTTTTTTATACAGGGTGTTAAAAGAGTCCATTATTTTCATCCCAATTTTGAATGTGTAACTTTCTCAGATAATTTTTTAATTTTTTTTTCTATGCGGCGTTTTATTCAATGATCTTCTGCAGAAAAAGTAATTTCTCAAATTTTTTATACCTGCCTTAGTTTTAAAAATATCGATTTTTTTTCATAACCTCCACTTTTTCCAACTTTTAAGTACCTGAACCATCCTGTACAATAAATCTTGCATCTTATGCTGCTGATGATATCCTGGTTTATTTTCAATGAAAAAAAAATACTAAAATAATGTGGTGTCCAGTAGCGTACTAATAATCGCCCATTTTCGGAATTATTTATTAATGGCTCACCGAATTTTACATTCAAAGGTGCATAATTTTAAAAATAATCATTTGAAGTTTTATTTGTTTAGTTTACTTTTATCATTGACATATTATTAAGAAACCAATTTCTCAAAATTTTGATATTTGCCTTTGTTTTTAAAATATCGGTTATTTAACATAACCATATTAATTTTCTCAACTTTTCCGTTCTAAACCATCCCGAATCGTTCTTACCGGTGAATTTTTTTAGCAATTGTCATACCTTTCAGCCAGCGTATTTACTGTGATTAAAAATATCGAATACAGTGCTGTACAGTGGCGTGCAAACAGAAATTATTATTTTTCATCAAATCAATTTTATTAGCAATTGTTATATCTTTCGATTAGCTTATTTTTATGATTAAAAAATTCGAATACCTCAATGATATGCTGTACAGTGGCGTGCTAATAATTATTTATACCACTGTGAAAATTTAAATATTCGGAACCAATTTCGTTGAACAAGCCCATTCTCCCACCTGAATTTCTGAACGTGAAGGAAAGACATATATCTTCATCTCTGTTCGGTTTCCAAAAAGAAAATACGCTTGTATCCTACTGCCCAAAAAAAGGTAAAATCGTTCTTTTGCTGTCCTCCATGCATCACGATGATACCATTGATGTCACGGATAAAAAGCTCTCAGAAATAATTTCGTTTTATAATTTTACTAAATGTGGAGTAGATGTGGTCGATGAGCTTTCAGCCTCATATAATGTATCCCGGAGTAGCCGACGATGGCCTCTAACAATATTTTTCTCTCTTCTCAACTCTGCTGGAATCAACAGCCAGATTATACATAGAGAGAATAATAACGGAGTAAAAATGCAGAGAAGACATTTTCTCAAGGAGTTGGGAATTCAATTAGTTGAGGAACACCAAAGAAGCCGGATGCAAAATCCCAGAATCACGCGAGAATTGAGGGGCACCATCTCAAATCTTTTGGGAGAAAATCCAGAACCACCTGCAAAAAAAACGAGACCAGGCCAGCAAGGAAGATGCTCAATTTGTCCCCGTGCCAAAGACAGAAAATCAAAATATGTGTGCCGCGGTTGTCAAAAGTTCATATGCCTTGAGCATGCAATAATGTTTTGTGAACATTGTTCAATAATTAAAAACAATCAATAATATTTTCCTTTTTATGTATACCACTATATAGAATTTTATTTTATTTTTTGCATATTGACATCTTAAAACGAGTTGTTTGTAAGGAAAAAAATGTTATTTTTTTATAATAAACTTTTATTTCCATAGATTGTCTTTATTTTGAAGGTAAAATTAAAAATTATCACATGAAATTTTGCAATAAAAAAATGTACGACCATATTCAAGATGATTTTTTCAATGGGGTATGTCACACCCCACGTGTCTGAACTCGTGATGCTGTCCCACCTGTCGGGCGCCGGGTTAAGGATGGTAAATTACATTATCTGCTAAACAAAAAATTATATGAACAACGTTAATGCTTCTTTAAGTTGATTTAAAACAAAACACAAAAAGTGTTCCTATAGGTTTTTTACGTTATATTTAGGATAACGTCGTAGAACAAGGACTGACAATGTTGTCAATGCCTTTTTTTCCTTATAATTTACCAGAATGTATTAATAAATTATCAAGACCACTGACAGCTAGAAATAACAAAATGAATCGACACGTGTTATTTATTTGAAAATGTTTATTCAAATCATACAACGTCGCGCGCCGTTGTCAACCGGTAACATCTGAAATTCCCCTACTTTAAATGCGTTAAGAAGTACTTTGAGTTTAGTTAGGTAGATACCTAGGTAAAACGTATCAAAATAAGTGAACTAAATAACTAATCAAACTAAAATTCAATAACAACAACAAAGTGACCTAAAAGTTAAGTAATAAACAACGTAAACTAAAAAAATTAATAAAGAACGGCAGATAATCAAGGTTATAGTTAGTAAGCCCTCTCCTCACATTCACAACCTCTTGGCATCGCCGGCCGTGGCATGTTGTCAATCAAGAGATTATTGAATGCCTGAGGGATATTTTGCCACTCTTCTTCTATTGCAAGTGCGAACTCATCCAGCGTTTGGGAGCATTCTCGCGCGAACGTACCAGTAATTTAAGCTGATACCACACAAGATCAGGAGATTTTGGAGGCAGGTGTAACTGTTGCATGTTATGCTCCCCCAAAAGCTCCTAAACAATTCTTGCTTTGTGTGGTCTCGCATTATGGTCAACCATGAAGGAATGCTCCCCAACATTTTCTGCATATGGAATAACAATGTCATTTATTATGTGATTCCGATAAATTACGGCGTTAACAGTACCCCGTGAAATGTATAGGTCGGATCTATCGTTGTACATCACTCCGGCCCAAACATAAAACCCTCCTCCTCCAAAGGTTTCCTGAGAAGCCATGTTGTCTTCTTCAAATCGCTCCCCAGGTTGCCTCCATACTAACACCCTACCATCGGAGTGTATCAGGTTGAACCGCGAAACATTTTCAAATAAATAACACGTGTAGATTCATTTTGTTATTTCTAGCTGTCAGTGGTCTTGATAATTTTTTATTACATTCTGGTAAATTATAAGGAAAAAAATAGGCATTGACAACATTGTCAGTCCTTGTTCTACGACGTCATCCTAAACATAACGTAAAAAACCTATAGAAACACTTTTTGTGTTTTGTTTTGAATCAACTTAAAGAAGCATTAACGTTGTTCATATAATTTTTTGTTTGGCAGATAATGTAATTTACCATCCTTAACTTTATTTTGTGATACTGCTACCATTAGTGGAAGAATGTTTAATTGAAATATCTTTAAACATGAAGCTACTAAGAAAATTAGCAGGTAATAAAAATTCGGGTTTCCTCTCACCACAACGAAATCGGTTCCGATTATTTAAATTTTATTAGTGGTATAAATAATTATTAGCACGCCACTGTATAGCATATCATTGAGGTAGGTATTCGAAATTTTTAATCATAAAAATACGCTAATCGAAAGATATAACAATTGCTAATAAAATTGATTTAATGAAAAATAATAATTTCTCTTTGCACGCCATTGTACAGCATATCATTGAGGTATTCGATATTTTTAATCATAGTAAATATGCTGGCTGAAAGGTGTAATAATTGCTAAAAATTCACCGGTAAGAACGATTCAGGATGGTTTAGAACGGAAAAATCGAAAAAATGAATATGGTTATCGATATATCGATAACGATATTTTAAAACCAAAGGCAAATATCAAAATTTTGAGAAATTGATTTCTTAATAATATGTCAATGATTAAAGTGAACTAAACAAATGAAACTTCAGATGATTATTTTAAAATTATGCACCTTTGAATGTAAAAATCGGTGAGCCATTAATAAATTATTCCGAAAATGGGCGATTTCGTGGGGTATATCAAACAGCAGCATAAGATGCAAGAATTATTGTACAAGATGGTTTAGGTGCTTAAAAGTTGAAAAAAGTGGAGGTTATGAAAAAAAGTCGATATTTTTAAAACTAAGGCAGCTATAAAAAATTTGAGAAATTACTTTTTTTGCAAAATTATCTGAGAAAGTTACACACATTCAAAATTGGGATGAAAATCATGGACTCTTTAAACAGCCTGTATAAAAAAAAGTAGACGTTTAAAAAAATTTCAAAATAGCAATTTTTTTCACAAAAAGTCAATCTGTCAGCCCGTGAAAACCGCAGGTCGATATCTAGTCTGGCTCCAAAAATATCGAGCTTGAAAGTTAGGCGATATTTACCTTGTTCGAAAGCAATTGTCCAGCAGTTCACTTACATATTGGTCAAACTGTGGAAACGTCATACTACCTTTAAACGGCCCAATATTAATTCGATTCAATATACATATATACAGAGAGCTTTCATTTCAAAACTTGCCACACACGTTATCTGAGTTCTGAGTGAAGTGATCGGTTTGTGCACTTCAGCAAATTTATCGAGGGGATAATTTACGGAACAAAAATTCCCTTTCAATGGGATTGTTGGCGATTTTCACAAATCTGTCTCTTTGATCAGAACTCAGATAACGTGGGTGACAAGTTTTGAAATGAATGCCCTGTATATACATACAGGGTGCAAATTTGAAAATTAGGAATCGCGAATATCTCTTAGACAAAAAATACTATCAGAAAGATCCCAAATACGTATCGAGGAGAGGGTGTAACACTTTTATTTTACGTAAGAAAAATCAATTACCAAAATGTAACCTTATTTGGATTGCGACCTTAGTTCAACAGAGTTTGTTAAAGTGTCCACGTGCCCGGTTCGTGGATTCGTGCGCCACCAATTTTTGAAACTAAATCGGCAAAGTCCTGCGATGACTGCAGGTTGAACTAAAGTACAAACCAAATTATTATGCCTGAAATGTAAGAAAATAATTGGATAAGCAAAAAGACAAAGAAAGCAGGTAATTGGCAATACAACAAAATCAGTATTTATTGAATATTAAGTATTGATTTAGTACAAGTTATGGTGATTAAATAATGATTATGACAAGTATTCAGAGGCTAGTATGATGACTAGCAGGAATAAAGAACCTAAAGGCTTCCTCATAGTCAGATTTAAGAAAACTGTCTGTCGGTATTGATATGTATGAATACCTATGTAAGCAGAGAGCTATACTTAAAACTAAAATAACCAATAATAAGTGCGAATTAACACACACCCAGCGTCAGTGATCACTCCGCAAATAAATGGGGTCAAATGTTTACTTAAATGTGAGTAACTAAAGTTACCTAAGCCATATACGATATTTTTAAATAATTAATAAAAAAAAATTACACTAAACTACTTAGCTTTATGCCGACAATTAACAATGGGTCTGGGATTTCACACTCGTACCAGATGATCTATCTCATCAATGAAAACTAGTTCGCCGAGTATTTGCTATTCAGATACAGTGGTGGGTACTGCATACCATCAAAACATCCACTGAGTTGCGTTATCGAAAACGGTAGCATAAAACCGTACCATAAGACCCTAAAGAAAGCACCAATGAGTAAATAAATTACCCTTAAATCCCCATTGAAATTATGCCACTTGGGATATGAAATTGTACATTTCAATTCCCAAGTTTTAACCCATTTACCAAATATAATGAGTTCAATTCATTAAATTAAGTTGCATTGCCAAAAAAACATTAAAATAAAAAAAAAACTATAAGTCTACCAATCAATGTGGCATAGAATGGTCCCCCAATAAAACATTAAAATGGAAAATTGCCATTATAATTACCTCGTGGATTTTTGAGGGTCACAGCTCAAAGGTTGAAGGTGAACGGAAGGTCATGGAACTCTAATTTCACCTACGCTGGCTGATCCAATTTGGAAGTTCACAATAACGAGCAACAATAAAATCAAGGCTCTAAGAGTCTAGGCTCAAGCAATTCAATCCAAGCGACGTGAATGATATTCTATTGTAAGAATAGAACTAATTAATTTACAACAATACAAATTCACAAAATGGTGGACTTACCGACTAGAAGAAATAGATAAATCCCTTAGAAAGGTGATTTGGCTGCAAAAGGTAACAAAAACCAAAACTAGACTGGCAAAACCAAAATTGAAATTATCTGGATGACCGGATCCTAATTAAATAGAGAAAATCACTTAATTTTCTTTATGGTCAACCGGATAAAAAAAACTATTCTTCAGGCCAAAGCCAAAGTGTTCTTGTCGCTGGACGAAATGGAAAAGACCGTTGTACGATTTTTGGGACCCTAAACCAGAAATTTCTACGCACTAACTTTTTTTTTATGTTACATTTTTTTCTATCGAATTCCACATTCCACACTTTAGGAAGGATTGAAAGATAACGACAAAGATATCGATAGTCGTCAGCGAAACCTCCAAAGGGACTCAACAAATGGAACCGACTCAATCCACACAAATCAGGAAAACACTATTCTCGTTATTAAATAATATTGTCCATGCCTTCTCTAACACGACACCAATTATATCGACATTTATAGAAAAACCCAACCCTACGCGATCAAAACCAAAGTACCAGCAAATTGATCGATATAGGTACTCGATAACAGGTAAATAAAAGAAATGAAATCCTCCAGTAAGAGAGAGACAGAGAGGGAGTGAAAACTAAAGGAATTAATCCTTCTAAATGAGCTGGCGCGAAAATAAAATTGAATGACAATTAACTGGACATAACCCCTTTTTATTTGAAAATCAAAACAATGTTGGCTATCGACTAATGAAATTGATAATTTATGTATATTCCTTTTAAGGACAACAAGAATAAGATAACCAGGCATTGTTCAATAAATATTCATCTGCAATGGTCAACTAAATCATTAGACAAATGATAAGGAGCAAAATCTTGTCTGGCTGTGCCTGAAATTATCTAAAAAGATGCAGAGTAAGGTAATTAATATCCAATCAATTAAGTCAGCTCTAAAATAATATTTGTGTATTACCAGTTAAAACGCTGAATTACTCATTTAATGGGAAGAGCAAAATTAAAATGTTACAAGGGAACCAAAATGAGGCACTTTTCGAGTCACTCCGCCTCACCCCTCAGTGGGTAGCGACCCCAACTTATTTTTTTTTTAATACGAATAACCTACCTTGTGTTGCACATCGTTCGATAGCTCGTTGTTATCCCTTCACAGTCCAATGAAAAAATCTTAAATCCCTATGATTAGTTTTCGTTATATGGGTGTTTAAAAGTAAGCACATTGTGGAAATTAGTAATTTTGATCTCATTAATAAATAAATTCTATCATAAGTCTTGAATACACATCGGCGAAACCAACACGTTATCTGTTTTGTTGTGGTGTTTCAGCCAGGGTATTTTGTGGACGTTGAAATCGCCTAAAAAGACAATTTCCGCCTGTGGATAGTTTGACTGTATACTATCACAGCTTTCGGATAATGTCGCGAAAAAGTTTTGGTACTCGGTGTTAGATGACGGTCGGTAGATGCAGCAGATAAACTTGGTCGATGACTTTGAGGTGAATTTTAGCCATATGATATCAAGGTTCGCTGGTTCTAGCTTCTCCTCTCGATGACATGAAAGGTCATTTTTAATGTACACACAGATCCCAAAATGATGTCGAAATCGGTGGTGTAGGTCATAGCCGGGATAAAGATAGTTCACAATAGGTGTTGCAGAACTGATTTTAGTTTCAGTGAGAACAAGGATGTCAGGTCTTTGTTCTTCAAGATGTTGGTGAACTGAATTCATATTGGTACTTATTCCTCTTATATTGCTAAAATCAATTCTGAGTTGAGTTTTTGATCTTCTCTTTATATCTTTGCATGAAGGACCCCCAGGATCACCCGACGCCCGGAGATCCGAGTGGTCGGGTATTTTACCTCCGGAATATTTTGATCCTGGAGGCGCCATCATGCGATCTGTTACTCATTGTTGGAACCGGACTGCCAGCGCAGTAGCGGAACGTGGTGATACCACTTAGCGCTACTCAATAGGCTCGTTCAGTGAGGTTCCATTAACCACGTTTTTTGATATTTTTATGGAGTATTACTCACATATAGCACACAAAAAAAAATTCAGCGCAATTGGATAAATATTAAAAAAGTTATGCGGCTTTGAATAATAAAACATTATGCCTCAGAAATTCATCGCTTAGAGATGGTATGACGTCATCTCTCGAGTCAAGACGGGCTAAAGGCCGTCACACGACCAACTTGAGAGATGCAGTGACGTCACCGCGTGTTTCGAAATTTCCAAACTTGGAGCTTTTTGATAATTTATTTAAATATGAACAAGGGCTCGGAAAATTATGAAATTTTGCACAACTGCTAAACTCAATACGCTCTTTTAGAATATGTAATAAAAAAAATATGCTGAACGAGCCTATTCTGGCATGGTGGTATCTCACCGGTCGACGCCCAATGAGTAAAAAGCGTCTACCACCTATAAAAACGAAGGCAGAGAAGCAGAAGCTTTTGCCATAAGTTGTGGTCTAACGCAGCTTGTCGATGAACCTACCCGTATCTCAGAAAGGGGCGAATTTGCAGCGCTTTTAGACTTGTTCCTAACCACAAATCCTGACTCGTACACAATTCAAGTAGATGCTCCACTTGGTTCGTCCGATCATAAACTTATAATAACAAAGTGCGAAATGCTCATCCCACCAAGCCAACAACCACTTCCTCGTAAAATGTGGCACTATAAATCGGCAAAATGGAATAACCTAAAACAGTTTTACCTGGATTTTCCATGGCAAGAGGTTTGCTTTAAAACAGCTGATCCCACCATTTGCTGTAATGAAATAACACAAGTAATCTTATCTGGAATGGATGCATATATCCCACATACAACTAAACGTAGAGCTAATGCAAAACCTTGGTTCAACAGCCAGTGTCAAACGGCTGTACAGAAAAAACACAGAGCATATAACTTTTGGAAACGACAACAAACCGCTCAAAACCACACAGAATTTATAGAAGCCAGAAATAGTTGCAAAATTACTATTGACTCCGCTAAATAAACATACAATCAAAGAATAAAAAACAGGTTGCTGAATTGTCCAAGTAGTTCTAGGTCCTTTTGGTCTCTTGCAAAATCTGTTGGATCTAACTTCACCAAGTCATCCATACCACCACTTACAGATAAAAATAATCACTTAGCCACAACATCAGAGGAAAAAGCCAATATGCTGGCCCAAATGTTTTCCTCCAACTCCAACCTAACAGTGCCAAACGGAAAAACTCCACCGTTCATTGAAAGGGTTTCCCATAGTATGCCAGAGGTACCCTTTTGTCACAGAGAAATACGAAAATCCCTTAAAAAGCTAGATACAAACAAAGCAATGGGTCCGGATGGCATTCCCGCAATAGTACTCAAAAATTGCGCCAACGAACTCACCCCAACTTTCGCAAAATTATTCAATTCGTCTTACAGGCAAGGAGTATATCCATCATCATGGAAGTCTGTCGCAGTACAACCCATTCCAAAGAAAGGAAAAAAGACAGATCCGTTAAACTATAGACCAATAGCTCTACTTCCGGTGATATCAAAAGTAATGGAAAGAGTTGTGAACAATCACCTAACCAAGTACTTGGAAAAGTACAAAATTATCAACGATAAGCAATACGGATTTCGAAAATATAGGTCAACTGGCGATTTACTCACATACGTCACTCACTTATGGCAAAAAGCGATTGAGTTGCGGGGTGAAACAAGAACAATTGCCTTAGATATATCTAAAGCATTGGACAAAGTTTGGCATGAAAATCTGCTCAACAAGCTCAAAGCAATGGGATTATCGCCGAAACTTTGCACTTGGTTTGAAAGTTACCTAAAGGACAGATCCATTTATGTTGCACTGGATGGCCAGAACTCCAACTCTTACCAAATAAATGCTGGTGTGCCACAGGGAGCAATCCTTTCGCCAACTCTTTTCCTGATTTACATAAATGACCTCACAGATAAAACAGTAAATCCACTTTATTGCTTTGCAGACGATGGCAATGTGGTCTCCTCACTCATACCACCCACAGGTCTTTCCGCAGTGAATTCCATCATCTTAGACTAACTCAAATATCGCAGATAAATAACGACCCGAGGACTGGGGTAACAAAAACCTTGTACAGTTCAACGCACAGAAAACCCAAGCAGCTCTGCTTTCAAAAAAGAACAGCACCGGTGAGCCAAACATCATGCTATCTGGAAGTGCTGTCACATTACAGAGTCAGTTGAACATCTTGGGGGTTACTGCAGAGACCAACATGTCTTGGCACAATCACGTGGCAGATATTGCTAAAAGGGCGTCCCAAAAGCTGGGGCTGCTATTTCGTACAAGACATCTGTACACACCAAGCCAATTGCTGACACTCTACAAAGCCCAGATTCGACCAACTATGGAGTACTGCTCACATATATGGAGTGCAGCACCCAAACATACCTTAATGCTTTTGAACACCGTGAAAAAACGAGCTATCAAGCTGATCAATGACCCCGCACTTACTCGTAACTTGGATGGTCTCGAACATCGCAGATCTGTGGGCGATTTATCTCTCTTCTACAGGTACTATCACGGAAAATGCTCTGAAGAGTGGGCACGTATGATTCCACCGAGAGTAGCGCCTACCAGGCGAACCCGTCAAACAGACGGTAACCATGAATTTACTGTCAAACTAGAGGCACCAAGAACCTCATTATATCAGAATTCATATCTCTGGAGAACAGCATCGCTGTGGAATAAACTCCCTGCGACGGTTTTCCCTGCAGGTTACAACCTGAACCGTTTCAAGACCAACATACACCGACATTTCCGCTCACTTGCCGCTTCTCGAGCGTGATAGGACATTTCCTTGCGAGTGCGCAGATCAGTAAAAAAAATTAAAAAAAAATAATAATGTGAATAAAAAAAACTTTCTAAGGAACTATCACACGGGGTAGGTTCTCATTTTAGACAAATTATTAGGAGCGGCTAGCCTTCAAGACAAGAGAGGTGGGGATTAGGCAATAAGCACATTTGGTTTCCCCGATGTGTATTTGAGACTTTTATGACAGAGTTATTTTGTCTAAGATATCAAAATTACTAGTTTTCAAAATATGCTTACTGTTAAAACCGATATCTTGAAAACTAAACGTCCTATTTAAGATTTTGCTATATGACTGTGAAGGGATAGCAACGAGCTATCGAACGATGTGCAGCACAAGGTAAGTTCGCATTTAAAAAAAAAATAAGTTAGGGTAGCTATCCCCTAAGAGGTGAGGCGGGGAGACTCAGAAAGTGCTTCATTTTGCTTCCCCTTCCAATCCCCCGAGATGTATTTGAGATGTTCCTGATAGTATTTTTTGTCTAAGAGATATTCCCGATTGCTACTTTTCAAATTGTCACCCTGTATATATATCCGATATCTCAACATATATTGTGCTTTTATATAAACTCTATAGATTGTGCCAATCTGAAAAACAAATATTGGGTCAATGTTTGAAAGAAATATTTCATATTTATTAATTCGTAATATTGGGACAATATTTATCTTCAATATCGAATTCATATATGAACTATATATTGTGCCAATCTGTATCTTCAATAACGGATTCATATTGGAAATATACATTGGACCAATAAATCTGACGTTTCCATCGCTGGGCCAATATTTACATATATAATATTTTACCAATATTGTTGTGCTACTGGGGTAGTTGCTTTAGGTTTTCGTAGAGACACTTGGGGATGACGAGTCCTGAAACCCGCGCCTTTGGCCGAAATTTGTTCAGTTGCTGATAAGTTATAAGTTTAACCTAAACTCTCAAGTCATACGACGAAAACCAAATAACTCTACTAACAAATTATCTTCTTCAGTTTATAAAGTAGTTTGTTACTTCTATACTAAACTTAGGCTTGGCTGGTGGAAGTTAATAATTCCACTGCAAGATATTATCGGTATTTCAACAGGGTTATTGGATTGCTGCTTCGTCATTTTAATTTATCGGTCAAGTGTTGACTGGGAAAAATTAAAGGAATCATTTTTTTCTCCCCATCAAAGGAATTAGCCTTTTCTTTCCTTTAGTGAAATTAGCCTTTTCACCTCTGCCTCTGGTGACTATTTCCCTCTCTCCTTACCTATGTAGTTTTTGACCATCGTGATCGAACTGAAACTAAAGACAAAACTTATCTTATGAACAATAGACAGGGTGTCCCACAAGGTTTTATCCAACCATGTACTGCGCCACAGAGTTTAGGTGTAAGGGACAACAAAGGTACCATCCGAACGGGAGGTAAAGAGAATAGACGATTAGGCTTTGGAATAGAGAGAAGCGGGCGGCTCTCCTAGACGCGCGGCGTCTGTAATTATTCATTTTTCAATTTTCATTCCTATTTTGCATTAAAATTTGTTATTAGTGTGTGTCAAGGAGAGCGTACAGGTTAGTGGATTAATTATTATTTGGTTTTTGAGAGTTCAATTTACGTACAGTAGTGTCTTAATAAATGTACTCTGTAATCAGGATTTTACTTGATTAGGTAATTCGAATTCATTCACATGACTCTTGAAAATAAAAGCACAGGTTTTCACTTGTAGTTTTGTAACTGCGTTCAAGTGGATAGGTAGTTTCTACATGTCTACACGCATCATTTAATACGCGGCGTCCTTCCTGACTGTGTGGGTTTTTTTTTAAAGAAAATGGAACCTATTGAACGCAAACACAAAACTTTAAGTCTCAACGAAAAGTTAGCGATTATAGACGAGTTTTCAAATAAATATAAAGTTTTTTTTGCTTAAATACGGTATGTTATTTTTTCAAAATAGTTTTAAAAGCGAACTGTAAAATGCCTTAGTAATCCGTATAATTTGATAATCCGGATTGGCCTGGTTTTAATTGATCCGGATTATCATGACACTACTATATTATTTTTTTTCCAATTTTTATGTTTTTTTGTTGGTTTATAACATTTTTTATTACATGTGCATTGTTTATGTATTTAACCAGGATCGTTTCATACTGTAAACAACGCAGATAAAGAGTAAATTAAAACCTAAAAAATTATGTGCTGTCTTTTGTGCCAGGATTTTGATTTTTGGATTTAGAGCGTGCATTAGAGCCTTGTTGAATTTACTAACATTTTTCTAAAATGACACAGTATGTTACGATTTTTGGGGAATCGAGGTTTTCTCTGCCGTTCTCTTTTTCCTCGTTAATTCCAGGTCGAGAACGGTACGTTTTTCTTTGATAATAAAGGAGGCGTTTCACAAATTTTGCGTTTCTTTTACATATTACAGCTTCCCTTAATTTTCCCAAATATTTGCTATGTCGGGCGCTTGTCCAGTAAGTAAATTTGAGTAAGTATCCACAACGTAGGTCCTATTTGTTTTTCATTTCATTTTTCAGAAGATTTGTTGTTTTAAAGTTAATAAAAATTCTCATCGTTCAATCTTACTGAACGAACCTGGTTATGTTATACTAGATTTTGTTGCCGTGAGACCAGGGGGCGGATTACGAACTCTCGATTCGAACCGAAACCGCCATGGATTTCGAACGCACTCCATGCGAATGCATTAGAAAGCGTTCGAAATCCATTGCGGTTTCGGTTCGAATCGACAGTTCGTAATCCGCCCCCTGGTTGCGCTTTTTTAATCGACAGGCAAATGTGGAAATTTGAGTGGAAATGTTGTTTTCCTGTTTTATTTTATTTTAAATATGTATCTGTTTTCAGTAAAATGTAGGTAATAACAAAGTTCACGCAATAATTATCAGCTTTGCATTTGTCTCCAAATTAAAAAAAAAAAAAAAAACTACCTGCTTCCTGCATTTCATTTACGCATTACGAATTTATTTACCCTAAAAATTTCTTCAAGAATTCGACTTAGTTATATCCCGTGAGAACTCCAATTCAGCATTTATATTGTTCTATTCAGCTTATTTTTAATATTATAAAAGGAGTAATTTCTAGATTTAAGTCAGTTCTATTGTATTAGTCAAATAAAGTTTTTTAAAAACGCTCTCTCGTGTACACCCCTCGTAAGTGGCGCAGTCGGTAGGAGTTTGAAGGAGACTTCGGTAAAAAACAGTCCGGTTCAGTCGAAAATTTGGATTTTGCGGGCCGTAAAAAAACCATCGTCTTTTCGTGCTAACGATTTACCGTCAAATCGAAATATACGTTCGTGGTATACGAAAGACTTTTGACAATCAGTGAACTCGCGACCAGGGATCGGAACAAAAATCGTCCATTAATCCTATTGGTGCGGATAGCGGAACTACATCGTCCAAAATCCATAGAAGATAAATTCATGTACTTCAAGATCAATCTGATATTGCTGTAAGTGATCCCATTATTCTTTTCCTTTTATTTTTATATTTTTTGATTTTATTGGTATATATTTGTTCGATCTGGAAGGTGATAACGAGCTTGACAATCTTATAAACATTTTTAACAATAATTTTCAACCTAATAATCAGATTCAAAATCTTGTTAATATGGCCAACCCAAGTTATCAGCTTATTAGATACCAAGCCGATAATATTCCAAATTTTGATGGTAACACCAAAACACTTGGCAGATTTTTAACATCATGTGAACATTTTCTACAGAATCACCAAAATCGACAAAATGCCGCAGATCCAATAAACATCTGTTTGTTCGATACGGTAATTTGTAAATTGACAGGTAGAGCTGCCGAATTAATTGCTTCTCGCACGGAACTCGATACCTGGCAGAAAATTAAAGATTCGTTAATTGTCACATTTTCTGACCAAAGAACTGAAGATTGTCTTGTCCAAGATATCATTAATATGAAACCAGATAAGAACGAATCCTTACATTCTTTTGGATTAAAATTGCAAGATTCTAGAAGTTTGTTATTTGCTAAAATTAATAGCTCAAACGATCCTAATAATATGAAAATTCTAAAAATCGAACAATTTGATAATCTGTGTCTAAAAACTTTTATTAACAACTTAAATTATCATATGCAGTTAGTGGTAAGATTAAAAGACCCAGATTCTCTTGAACAAGCTCTCGCATTTGTACGAGAAGAAGAGAATTTCATACAATATAGAAACAGGTCTAATCAAAGCTCAAGAAATATACCTAATAACAACGTCAATAATAAAAGTAAGCCTCAATCAAGTTTTAACAATACACTTGGAAATTATGCTGCTAATATTCCAAGAATGCCTATAACACCATTCACTAATAATCCTTTCTATCGACCAAATAATTCGTTTAACAACCAAAACTTTGCAAGACCTTTCCCAAATATGCCATTCAATAACCAATTCCAAAGACCTCAAAACTTCAATAATTTCAATAGACCATTCCAAAGACCCAATATCACCCAAAACAATAGTGCTCCAGAACCAATGGACACATCGTCTGGTGTCACTATAAGACCAAATACAGTTCAAAGATCTCGCCTGAATAATTTCACTGTGCAAGAACTTTCGAACCAATCCGCAAATACTTTGTCCCCTAATACTATCACCGAAACTCAAACTCAAGACACAAATATCGACGTTAATTCTACTCCCAATAATGACGAACAATTGGATTTCAGTAATTATTACCAAATGCCAAATTCTGAAATGTTCAACTCATACAATGTTCCATATGATTATATGTACAACATGTATGACAACACTAATAATGACTATAATGAAACAAATATCGATGATTCCCAATACCAAAATTTTCAGATTACGCCCAATTACCCCAATGTGACGTAATATGCCTCAACAACTATAGTACTTCAGATTTGCCTGTAATAATTATCCCCGAATTAAATGCTAAGTTCTTAGTCGACACAGGCAGCGGAAAAAGTTTCATCAATCCGCAATTAGCATACCAAGTTTACTCTCAATTCATTTCTAATGAATATTTCACTGTAAAAACTGCTTATGCAACATCAATACATGACGAAGTCATAAATATACCCATTTTTCCATCATTCAAAAAAAATGGTTACCACAAATTTTACTTGTTTAATTTCTCTAATAAATTCGACGGTTTGATAGGTGTCGATTTTCTAATCGATATCGGTGCCAAAATAAATCTAAAGAATTTTGCACTCGAAACGTTACAAATAAATTTACCCTTGCATTTTCAAAACAAATTATTTTTCCCACAAAACACAACGGAGCCCACACAGTCATATGAAACTCTTATACCTCCTCGTGTTTCACAAAAGGTTAAAGTACCTGTAAACAAAACAGATGGAATAGGAATACTAAACCATATTAACTTTGATGATATCGCAGAAATGCCAGAAGCCTTGGTACAAATTGAAAGTAATTTTGCATTGACAACAATTACGAATTTATGTGAAAACCCAATAAAAATTAGTTTCACAGAACCATTTGAAGTAGAACCTATAAACGAAATTGAAAATAATTTTATCGAGGAAATGGAAACCGATATGGATATCGAAGTAAATCAACCAAATGATATGAAACTAAAACAAAATTTGAAGAACTTACGTTTAGACCACTGTAATCAAGAAGAATATCAAGCGATTCGAGATCTTTGTTATGAATACCGAGACATATTTTACTGTGAAGGTATTCCATTGACTTTTACGAATCAAATCAAACATAAAATCAATCTTACAAATGAAACACCTATTTTTACAAAGACTTATCGATACCCTGAGATTCATAAGAAGGAAGTCAGCACCCAAATGGACCAGATGTTGAAAAATGGTATAATACAACCATCTAATTCCCCATGGTCTAGCCCAATTTGGATAGTACCAAAAAAGCTAGATGCATCTGGTACAAGAAAATGGAGAATAGTAATTGACTACCGAAAACTTAACGACAAAACAATCGAAGACAAGTACCCATTACCCAACATCTCTGATATTTTAGATAGACTAGGTAAAGCTCAGTACTTTACGACGTTGGACCTAGCAAATGGTTTCCACCAAATAGAGATGGAACCGGAAGACGTACACAAAACAGCATTTTCCACCGACACAGGATATTACGAGTTCGAACGTATGCCCTTCGGTTTACGAAACGCCCCCGCCTCGTTCCAGAGGGTGATGAACAACGTTCTTCGTGGCCTCCAGAACGAAATATGTTGCGTTTACTTGGATGACGTCATAATATACAGTAAATCCCTCCAAGAGCACATAGAACGCTTGAGACTAATATTTGAACGGTTCAGACAATCAAATTTCAAGATTCAACTGGATAAGTCCGAATTTTTACACAAAGAAGTCAATTACCTTGGACATTTAATAACCAAAGAAGGCGTGAAACCCAACCCAGATAAGATAGAAGCTGTAAAAAACTTTCCTATACCCAAAACACCAAAAGATATCAAATCATTTTTAGGACTAGCTGGATACTATAGAAGATTTATAAAGGATTTTGCTAAAATTGCCAAGCCAATGACATTATGTCTTAAGAAAAATGCTAAAGTCGAACATTCCCCAGCATTTTTATCGTCATTCAACCATTTAAAAAATCTTCTAATTAATTCCCCAATCCTTAAATACCCTGATTTCACACAGCCCTTCGTATTAACAACCGATGCTTCTAATACAGCTCTCGGTGCAGTTTTATCTCAATCAACACCCCCCAACGATCATCCCGTGGCGTATGCTTCCCGCACGCTAAATGAAACAGAACAGAGATACTCGACAATTGAAAAAGAATTGCTCGCTATCATCTGGGCATGTAAATACTTTAGGCCGTATTTATTTGGAAGGAAATTTCAAATATATACAGATCACCGACCTTTAGTCTGGCTTTTCAATGTTAAAGAGCCAGGTTCAAAACTTATTCGATGGAGATTAAAGCTTGAAGAATACGACTACACCATTATATATAAAAGCGGCAAACAAAATACAAACGCCGACACTCTTTCAAGAATTCCACTCAACGCTTTAGAAACAGAATCTCTCCTTAATAATCCAGGAGATATTACAACTGACATCGATAAATTTCTAAACGAAATCGATAAAAATCTTCTAGAAAAACATCACACTGACGAATATAACAAAATCATAAACGAACTTAATCGACCGGTTGAATTACCTCCAGTGCCTTCAACTTCTCAAGAGCCGTCAACCTCTCGAATAAAAATTCTTGAAGATATCCGAATTAAACCACCAATGGATAATACGTCCAGTACTGACACTGCTCATAGTACAAACGCAGACGAAACCCTAAATGAAATCCCAATATTAGACGAAATAATTAACAACAAAACGAATCAATTAATTGTGAAAAAATCACCATACGACGCCTACATAAAAAGAGAATTTGAAACCTTTGACGGTAATAGGATAATCCGAGCAACGATTCCCACGAAACAAGAAGCGATAGTAAATTTTCTGAAAGAAAACCTCACAGAGAAAACTACCTATGTGCACTTTTTATCAAAAGAATTACGTGTTTTATTTCAAGAAGCATTATCTAAACACTTTTGTAATTTCAAGCTTGTAGAATGCACAAAACTCATTAATAATGTTAAACCAGAGGAAAGAGAAATGATAATAAGATTTTCACACGAAGGCAAAACTAACCATCGAGGAATACAGAAAACCCTAAAACGCCTGAAAATTAATTATTATTGGAAACCCCTGAAATCTGACGTCACTAAATTTATTAATGGATGTGAAATATGTCAAAGAACTAAGTATAACAGGAATCCACCAGACCAACCTCTTGTATTGACAGAAACACCTTCGAAACCCTTCGAGATTATTCACCTCGATACACTCCTTGTAGATAAATAAAAATTTCTAGTAATTATAGACCCGCGCAAAACCTCAGGTCATTTGCTTAAAGATTGCTTCAAGAAAATGAACTTAGCAAAAAATATCCAAATTAAGAAACCGTCTTACAATCCAAATTCTAAACCTCCTAATAATTATTCTAATAATTATACCAAAAAGACGTGTAAATATTGTAAAAAAGATGGACATTTAGTGAGTGAATGTTTCAAATTAAAAAGAAACAATGAACTTAGAAATTCTCAAAATAATTCCAATTCTCAACCTGATAATACTCAGGTACATTTAAACTCCACCGATCCTCAGAACGACGTCGTTTCTTGGGGTTGGGAATAAAAAGCGACGTACCTTTACCTGATGATAAAATTTTGAGTGACGATACAACAGTGCCAGATAATAGTCAGGCCTCCGGTACGAACTATGCACTAAAGCGTTCACCCAAAATTAATTCCTCTAATAATTCCAAAAGCGATGCCTCTTATGACTCTTATAATACTTCAATTAATGATTTAAAAGTGCCAGATAATAGTCAGGCCTCCGGTACGAGCTATGCACTAAATCATTCTCCTAGAATTTATTTTTCTAATTGCAAAGTATTCTTTGACAATAACGATAAAAACCCATATTTGGATTCTTACCATAATGGGCAACCTTATAAATTCTTAATTGATACTGGTGCTTCAGTATCTCTTTTAAAATTAGACAAAATTCCTAATACTGACAAAATAAATTTCAGTGATAAAATTATTTTAAACGGATTATGTCCGAATGCCCCTGTTGAAACAGTTGGCAGTTGTCTAATTAAATTTGAATTTGCTAATCAAATTCTTCCAATTAAATTTTACGTTATTTCCGATAATGATAATATACCACATGATGGTATCATAGGAAATGATTTCCTAACAAGCCAACAGGCAATAATTGATTTAAATAATTTGGAATTATCTTTGAGTTCTTTACGAGATCCAATAAAAATATTTCATAAACAAAAAAGCGATAACAATTCTTTTTATGTGAATCCGAGGTCAGAAAGCGTTATCAAAATAGATATTCTTAATTCGAATATCTCCCAAGGGATATGTCCCGAAATTAAAATTGCAGAAGGCATATATTTAGCCAGATCTATAGTTAAAGTAGTTAATGGCAAGGCCCTTACTACAATTTTAAATACTCATAATCGAGGTATAAGGATTAATAAAATCCAGGTCAATTTAGAACCTTTTGAAGAAACAAATTCTTGTATACTTTCTTATCAAAATAATAAAATTAATAAAGAGCAAAGACTCAAATTATTACAAGAAAATCTACGTTTAGATCACCTTAATTTAGAAGAAAAATATTCTGTTTCAAAAATCTGTAACGAATATAATGACATATTTTTCTTGCCTAACGATAAACTAACTACAACGAATCTTTTGAAACACGAAATTAAAGTCACTGACCCGACACCCATTGCGTCCAAAATTTATCGGTTTCCAGATATTCATAAAAAAGAACTAGACAAGCAAATAGCTAAAATGCTACAGCAAGGCATTATTCGAGAATCAGTTTCTCCTTACAACTCTCCTCTTTGGATAGTTCCCAAAAAGCTGGATGCTTCAGGCGAAAGGAAATGAAGGATAGTCGTTGATTTTAGGAAACTCAATGATGTGACTATTTCCGAATTTTTTCCTTTACCCAGTATCGAAGATATTCTAGACCAACTTGGTCATTCTAAATATTTCACCACTTTAGATTTAGCTTCCGGTTTTCATCAAATTGACATGCACGAAAGTGACATCTCTAAAACTGCTTTTTCAACTCCTTCAGGTCATTACGAGTATGTTCGTATGCCGTTTGGTTTAAAGAATGCCCCCAGTACTTTCCAAAGGCTTATGAATGCCGCCCTTACAGGTCTTCAAGGACTTCAATGTTTCGTATACCTTGATGACATTGTCATCTTTGCCAGTTCCATAGAAGAACATTCCAAAAAATTAGAAAATGTATTTCAAAGACTTCGAACTAATAAACTTCTCTTACAACCCGATAAGTGCGAATTCATGCGCACCGAAGTTACTTATCTAGGTCATATCGTTAGTGAAAAAGGAGTTTCACCAAATCCCGATAAAATTTCATCAATGAAGGAATACCCAATTCCAAAAACTCCGAAACAAATTAAGCAATTTTTAGGTCTTATTGGTTATTATCGAAGATTCATCAAAGATTTCTCAAAATTGGCAAAACCACTAACAAATCTTTTAAAGAAAGATGTTCCATTCTTATGGTCTTCTGAACATCAAAATTCCTTTGATTATTTCAAAAATATCTTAACTACAAAGCCAATTCTCCAATACCCTGATTTCTCCAAAGAATTTATTCTTACAACAGACGCTTCTAATTACGCTGTTGGAGCGATCTTATCTCAAGGAAAAATTGGTGAAGATTTACCTATCTCATACGCATCAAGGACTCTTAATAAAGCCGAATGCAACTATTCTGTTGTTGAAAAGGAACTTCTCGCTATTGTTTGGGCAGTAAAACATTTTCGTCCATACCTATATGGTAGAAAATTTGTTATTTACACAGATCATCGCCCCCTAACTTGGCTTTTCAATTGCAAAGATCCAAGTAGCCGACTAGTACGATGGCGTTTAAAACTAGAAGAATATTCTTACGAAATTAAATACAAACCTGGAAGAGTAAATTCTAATGTTGATGCTTTATCCAGAAATCCTGTACCTGTAATGACAGTACACTTGGAAAAATCTTGTTTTCCTACAAAAGAAGCCGAATCATTCCCGGACTTCACGAAATTTCATTACCAAAACCAAAAAGTTCCAAATATCGAAATAATTAAGGAAAATATATTCCAAAAATTTCCAAATGCAATTTTCTATTCTAAGGATCTTGATGAAAACAATCCATGTTCCGAAAATCTCTCCCTAAATTATGATTTAGCAAAAATCGATCTAAATGAACTAAATCTTTACGATTCAGTAACTTTAAAAAACGATAATAAACAAACGTTTTTGCTTATCTCTAAACTTAATCACTTCGATAAATTAACGTACAATGATCTTTTCTACTCCTTGCAAAATTTGAGAACAGATCTAAAGAAAAATAAAATATCTCATATCTTCTTAAAGAATCCATGTGAAAATAATATTCACATAAAACAAGACGTTTTTAACGACCTCCTTGAATACTTATTTATAAAACACAAAATTTCTATTACTCTGGTTAATCGTCCTAGATTTCAACCGAATACTCATGACGAAATAAAACAAATATTCAAAGAAAATCATGATTCAGCTGTTTCAGGTCACTCAGGTTTTCTTCGTACTTACCGAAGAATTAAAGAAAATTATAAATGGCCTAATATGAAAAGTGACATTAAAAGGTTAATTAAAATTTGCGAATCCTGTCAAATTAATAAGTTAAATCGTCACCCACCTAAAGCTCCTATGGAGATAACAACAACTAGCGAACGTCCATTCCAAAGACTAGCTATTGACATTGTAGGACCCTTACCCATAACAGAAAAGGGTAACAGATTCATTATCACCATGCAAGATGATTTAACTAAATTCTCATATGCTATGCCTATTCCAAATCATGAAGCCAGAACTGTAGCCGAACAGTTATTGCAATTTATCTCTCTTTACGGTATCCCAGAAACAATTTTATCAGATCAAGGCACTGATTTCACTTCTAACGTCATAAAAGACTTGAATAAACTTTTCAAAATCAAGCATATACTGTCTAGTCCTTATCATCCGCAAACTAATGGCGCATTAGAAAGGTCACACCTTACTTTAAAGGAATATCTAAAACATTACATAAGTTCCCAACAAAATGATTGGGACGAATTTGTCTCATTGGCTATGTTCACCTATAACACACATATTCACAAAGCCACTAATTTCACTCCGTACGAATTAGTCTATGGTCATAGAGCTTCTATTCCAAATTCTCTAACATCGAAACCTGAATTCAAATATACTTATGATGATTTCTACTCCGCACTAAAATTAAAATTAAACCAAAGTTTTGAATTAGCTCGAGAAAACATAATTAAGTCCAAACAAAATTCAAAACAACATTACGATAAGAAATTGAATTTAAATAATCTTAAACCCGGTGATTTTGTATACATCCAAAATAAAGCTATAAAGCCCGGATTAAATAAGAAATTTTCAGCCCTTTATAAAGGCCCTTTTAAGGTAATTGCAACTTATCCTAACCAAACCGTTAAGTTATTACTTAATAATAATAAGCAAGCAACTTACCATCATAATTTACTGAAACCTTTCTTTTCAGAAAATGCTGCTGGCATTACTCCTTTTACTTCTCCTTAAAATAAATAAAAGCTCCACAAATGACCTATTCGAACCCGAATATAACATTACTAATCTAGTCGATCGTTCAGGAATATTTTACCATGAATTAGGTCAAGCCCGACTCTCCGAAGACAAATTTACTCTCTTATCATTTGTTAATATTTCTATTTTTGAAGAAAAATTAAAATTAATTCGCAAAACATACCAATCTTCAATACCCATATGTATATTCTATCGAAGAGAAGGTAATAAAACCGATAGAGATTTTCAAGTAACTTGTGAAGGAACTCTAAATCTAATTGAGAAAAATCTCAATACCTTAGAAGACAAATATGATTCGATTTGCCACTTAACTAGTCATAATAAAATTATTTTAAGGCAAAAACGAGGTCTTATTAATGGAGTTTCATACGCATTTAAATGGCTTTTCGGTATTCCCGACGCAGACGATGCACAATTTTATACAGATGCAATTTCTTCTATGTCACAACAAACTGACGACATGAATAAATTAATGAAACAACAAGTTCATATTTTATCAGATGCAATTGAAGGTTATAATGCAACCGCACAAGCTCTCCTAAAAAACCAAGGGATCTTTAACGAAAATTTTAGAAAATTTAATAAGTTTGCAACCTCTGCAACAAAGAAGATCAATGCTATGACTTACAGACAGACTGTCGCTGGACAATTAAATTTATTAACTCTATTATCAAATGAATTAAATGAAGAATTTGACGTAATCATTTCAGCTATTTTATTTTCAAAGCAAAATATCTTGCACCCAAGCATAATTACGCCCACGCATTTAAGACAAGAACTACTGAAAATCAAATTAGATTCGAATCGGGAATTCCCATTCGAAATCGAAAAACTCGAAAACGCTTATAAATATTTAGAAATATGCTCTCTATCAGTAATTTACTCAGACGAAATTTTAATTTACGCTATAAGAATTCCGTTAGTCACAAGAAGCGCATTTTCACTCTACAATCTCATACCTTTACCAGTAAAACTAACAAATTCCTCTGTCTATTCCTTTATAAATCCGTCCTTTCCTTACCTACTACTGAGCCCTATGAAGAACTCATATGGACAAATGGAGGACCTATCCAACTGTTTGAAGGTACCACCTTCCGATTTTATCTGCAGTAAAACCACTACCTACCTTATCAAGGAAAGACCCATCTGTGAAGTTGAATTGAAAACTAAACAACTGCAAATCATTCCAAAGGATTGTGACACCAAAGTCACTAAAGGCACCTTTGAAATTTGGCATCCAATAAGTACCAACCAATGGCTATTTATAGTCACTAATCCTACAATTGGCACAATATATTGCGATTCCAACACTAGAACCAGTGACGTCAATATAAATGGAATTGGGATTTTTACCCTAAAAAAAAACTCATCTTCCCATCAAATCTTAACTATTCTCCTTCTTTTTGGAAAAGGTCAGGTCAACACCATAAATAATAATATTAGGACTCATTTAGTTTTAATTTACTAGGGACATAAAGCTACTTGAAATAATTCGCCGGTATCGGTATCGGTATCCGTAACGCAACTAGATACGTTGACAAGCGAAAAGGCTGTTAAAGCGCTCCCTGTTCCGGTAAACGTAAACGCATCTCATAACTTAGTAATTTTCTTGTCAAAACTCGGGCGTTTTTATGTAAAATTGTTATTTTTTTTGCGATAGAGAAGCACTAAACACACAAGAAACTCAAGAAAGTATAAACTAAACAAATTAAATCAACCCGGAAAAAAGGTGAGGTTATATTCATTTAAAATTTGACACATGTATCAGGAATGTCAAGATACGTTACCGATACGGATACCGCGAGAGGGCCGTAACGTTACGTTGTACGTACGATATCTCGGCCTCCGTATCGCTTCTGCACATGCGCAGTTCGATACCGATACGGATACCGAGCAAAAAATACGGAAGCTTTATGTCCCTAATTACTCTGTTCGAAATCCTTATCATAGACTTCCACACTTCATTTAATTTAACTAACCAATAAATTATATTTATAGATTAGTCTTAACACTTATTGCTACTGTGTTTTCTAAAGGCATTAAACCTCTAGCAAAACACTTAAGGGGGATGGATTGTTATACCCCTACATAACTACCTTTATATTGTTAACATCTTATATTATTAAGTCTATATTTAATCATTCTTGTATTTTTCCATATCCTGTTTCGAAATCTATTAATTATTGTAATTTGCGTCATTCAACTATTGATAACGATAATAATCTAGGTCAAACATCTGCTATCTTTACGAAATCTTATCAGGTCCAGGAGGCTAGCGCGTGATCAGTTTTAACGCATTTTCCTTTGTTCCTAATGACGCAGGTTGACAATATAAATTGCTTCTTTTGCATTCAGAAGCGTTCACTCATTAGACTAACAACCCAGCTTACAGTTCTCTCCATTTACGTATACTTTGTTATTTTTGTCAATAAGTTTAATTAATTTAAATAAATAAATCCAAAGTTAGTTCTCCAAGCGTTTTTCTTGACCAAAATACATTGTATTCCGAGGATCCCAACAGCATCTTTATTTTTGCTTTCAAATTATATTGCGAAAAAGAATAGGTAAAACTAATTGAAATTTATAAGCAACAAGGCGTCTATGTTCAAAAATAATCTGACAACTCTGTTCTTGTTTTTTTCTCTCTTCTCAATAATCCTGCGGTGTTTTTTTCCAATAACAAATACAATTTTGGGGTATTCAGTTTTCATGACATGCACAAGTTATTTTTGTTTGGAACTTTGAGGTTAGTTTAGAACTATTTACTGCTGGAGAAAATTGTTCACTGAATTTATCGAGATGTCAAACACCGACCCTCCTGCTAGTTTTCTTGCCGACGAGAGGGAACCTGCCGATGCTTCCTCCGAACATTTCGAAGGAGAGGCTAACAACCAACATTGGATTGTACCAACGGGTCCCACAATATCACTTGTTCACAATTGGTGTATCCGTAGTGGTCAAACTGACCATAATTTGACTGGACTGACAATCTTCCAGGAAATGATAGTACAGGGGCATACTGGAAAAGTGTATAACCTTATATAATTGCTCAATGTTTTTGCGTGAATGTCCCACATCCGATGTGGCATTTAAAATAAAATAATTTATAAATTTTGTCCTTTATTCTCAGGTCCATATAAAGTCGTTGGTAAGCCTTATGCAAATGTTTACTCTTTGTTTAATTTTGATACTAATACAAGAAAGGGAAATTTTAATGTGAAGAATTTGAAAATTTTATTATTGTTCTAAACCAAAGCATTAATTTTGTTTGTTGTTTTCATATATTATCAATGTTTTTTGTTTTGGAATTTTGTTCATTTTGTTGAAATTGTATAATATTAGTTTATTTATTCATGAGTTTGTTACACATAGAACACCTAAGTAGGACCTTTTGTTTATGCTGTTTATTAGTTATACACACATAGTTAGGATGTTGAAAGATTTTCTCTCTCTCTCTCTTTTACATTTGATATTTCGAAATTCATCCAAAGGGGCGTCTGAGAAGAACCACCTATTAAAAATATTATTTCTTCAAAACTCATTTTTTTCAAAAAACGTTTACTGAATAAAATTAAATGTTGCAACCATGTACTGCGCCACAGAGTTTAGGTTTAAGGGACAACGAGGGTACCATCCGAACGGGAGGTAAAGAGAATAGGCGATTAGGCTTTGGAATAGAGAGAAGCGGGCGGCTCTCCTAGACGCGTGGCGTCTGTAATTATTCATTTTTCAATTTTCATTCCTATTTTGCATTAAAATTAATTGTTCAATTCAATTTGTTATTAGTGTGTGTCAAGGAGAGCGTACAGGTTTGTGGATTAATTATTATTTGGTTTTTGAGAGTTCAATTTACGCAAGTACAGTAGTGTCTCAATAAATGTACCATCGTCACCAAAAGTATCTGGGACAAAAATAATCCATGAAAATCTCCTGGACTAATTCTACTGTCATTCATTTCAATGCATTTTAATCATAGTTTGACAAATATTTGACAATAAAATTTATATAATAGTACAAGAGCTAACATGATGCTGTCCCAGTTACTTTTGGTGACGATGGTACTCTGTAATCAGGATTTTACTTGATTAGGTAATTCGAATTCATTCACATGACTCTTGAAAATAAAAGCACAGGTTTTCACTTGTAAATTTTTAACTGCGTTCAAGTGGATAGGTAGTTTCTACATGTCTACACGCATCATTTAATACGCGGCGTCCTTCCTGACTGTGTGGGTTTTTTCTTTAAAGAAAATGGAACCTATCAAACGCAAACACAAAACTTTAATTTTCAACGAAAATTTAGCGATTATAGACGAGTTTTCGGGGATAATACCACGAGAGCTTCAAAATTACCGATAATTTTTTACGATTGCGTGTTTTCTATAATTTCACGAGTCCGTAGTACGAGTGAAATTTGCAGAGAAAACACGCATGAGTGAAAAATTATCTGGTTCATTTTAAAGCTCAAGTGGTATTTAGAGGATTATTTCACGTATGAGAATGTAAAAAATATGGAAATAAATATGTATTAAACGATTTGAACATCTTAACAATCAATACAAATAAATGGTTGCTATCAGAAACCGTTTGTTTGTATCAAAAATTAGCATGACAATCATGTATACAATAACATGGGAGAATTATCGCTGTAATTCACTCTAGTTAAACAAATGGAAAAGAGAATTTTCGCTGTAATTCTGAAAATCGTCACTTGTCTTATGGGATTTCTAACATGAGTGGAATAATCAAATAAATATAAAGTTTTTTTTGCTTAAATACGGTATGTTATTTTTTCAAAATAGTTTTAAAAGGGAACTGTAAAATGCCTTACTAATCCGAATAATTTGATAATCCGGATTGGTCTGGTTTTAATTGATCCGGATTTTCATGACACTACTGTATTATTTTTTTTTCCAATTTTTATGTTTTTTTGTTGGTTTATAACATTTTTTATTACATGTGCATTGTTTATGTATTTAACCAGGATCGTTTCATACTGTAAACAACGCAGATAAAGAGTAAATTAAAACCTAAAAAATTATGTGCTGTCTTTTGTGCTAGGATTTTGATTTTTGGATTTAGAGCGTGCATTAGAGCCTTGTTGAATTTACTAACATTTTCCTACCCTGACAAGAGAATATCCTAACAAATTGAAATAATCAATCTAGAGATATTGGCTCAAAAACAACTATAGATGAGTAGCTTCCCGTATGGGACCTCAGTACCTGCTGGGAAACTGGCTAACTAACCAAAAACTCTTCAGTTTTGATTACAGGTAGTGTTGATTGAATGTAGTGTGTGTAATTAAGATTTTAGCATAAGAACAGGGGCGGTACCTAGTTTCAGATTTTATTGAATTATTGACCTAAATTATTGAATTATTGACTCACAATTATTATTAAAATGACACAGTATGTTTCGATTTTTGGGGAATCGAGGTTTTCTCTGCGGTTCTCTTTTTCCTCGTTAATTCCAGGTCGAGAACGGTACGTTTTTCTTTGATAATAAAGGAGGCGTTTCACAAATTTTGCGTTTCTTTTACATATTACAGCTTCCCTTAAATTTCCCAAATATTTGCTATGTCGGGCGCATGTCCAGTAAGTAAATTTGAGTAAGTATCCACAACGTAGGTCCTATTTGTTTTTCATTTCATTTTTCAGAAGATTTGTTGTTTTAAAGGTAATAAAATAATAAAAATTCTCATCGTTCAATCTTACTGAACGAACCTGGGTATGTTATACTACAACTTTGTAATTTTTTATCATTTTCTTCAAAAAAGCCCTAAAAAATATGGCATTGCCAATTTTGTAATCCAATTTTCTAATGAATAATGCCATAATATACCATAAGTTACAAGCATTCAAGAATCTAAGGTTGCCGCCACTCGACCAAAACTGAAGCGAAAGTGATGAAATTGGATGACACATGTACGCGACACAAATAGTTACCCAGCTCCTCAAAATTTCAATTATATTGGATGACGCGTTTCGATATGTTATCACCTGGGTGAAACGTCGTGGGACACCCTGTATAAGCGCGGGGCAAAATGGAATCCGCCCTATCTTGAAATGCCATTCTTTGCTTTCATCATTCCTGCTGTTAGGATTTGGTGAAAATTAACTACTTAAACAGAGAAGAACAGAAGACTTTTGACGACTGGCGCGGTTGGTGTAATAGCTGCTCCTCCTTCTGCTACATCAGTTTCGCATCATTTTCACCAGATCACGATACTGCCTTGGCAAAACACAGTACTGCATCTTGCCCCATTTTCCCTATCGTGCGAGTTGAATTAAATTTATACCTAATACTAACAATAAAGTTTTACGATTTACCAAAGTATAGCAGTTATTCAGATCAGTAATCTAAACAAATTAAAGACTAATGCTGCAACTAACTCCTCAAAATGTTAAAAATCTGTGAAACTGGGTGTATCTGAAAAGTTAACGACCCCCTGAAAATTTCAACTTTATACATGACTTATTAAAAAGTGTGCTTGGTCAACTGTTCATACAAATTTATTCTATGAGAAAACTTTTAATTTTGTACGTTTCAAGTATCTCAAACTTTCAAACTTTGTAAAATCAAAGCTCGAATTTCACATCAATGTGGGTTTGTTCCCAATATAACGCAATCCACACAAACAAATCATTTGATGATACTATACTTTTTATAGAAAAAGTTCCTTTACAATCGCTATAATTTTCATACTGTATAGAATAAACGATGAAACTTTAACCAATACCCAATTCAGACATAAGGTCTCAATAAAATAGCTTTATCTTCTTGGCCACTTTATCATTTTTCTACGCTAATTTTTTGGTTTTCAAGACCGAAGTCGGAAAACTTTTCCCTTCATAGTTTAACCGTTACTCACGAAACATTGTCTCTTTATAGGCAAAAGTTTCTGACTTGTTTTCGATTTATTATTTCAGGTGCCTCGCAAGTATTGAGACACACAGCAATGCCGGAAATCTTCGTCGAAAGCGGACAAATGGTGGATCTTAGCATGGTCGTTTTCGCTGATCCCAGACCGAGATCGGTCGCCTGGGAATGGGGGCTCACTCAGACTGGAAGCCGGCAATGAGATGGGTACGTATTTTTCTGAGAGGCTTTTAACAAAATTATTAAGTACATTTATTTTCAAGACAAAATATCCTCGCGTTGGCAGAATCTTAAAGAGAAAAGCCTCGGCTGCTGCATAGAACTTGTTTATTCTTGTCGTATAATGTTTGCCTGGGAAGGAAAAACAAAACGTATAAACAATAAAAGCTGTCATCTGCGTTTAGTTTATATTTCGTTGCAACTTTTGAGAAAATTAGCTTCTCGGGAGTACTTGCTCATATAGACTTCAGTAAATAATTCTTTAAAGTTCAAAAGCAGAGATCATTAGCTCAAAAACTATTCTATATAGTCTCCTACATAAAAATTGGAATCACAGAGAGAGATGGAAAAAGCAAACGCTCATTGTTTTCTGGGTTTCAGCACTTTTGAAAAGTCGATTATCTTCAGTTTGCAAATTGATCACTCAAAAAGAAATTGCTTTTTGTTCCGCCTATAGTATGCGATATTTAATTATTTCTGCCTGCACAGTATTCAGAATATTTAATGGCTTATTAATCAAACTACATGTTATGTATTATCAAAAATTAACTCTATGAAATTTTATCAATACAACAATGAAGTTTATGCCTATTTAAAGGCTCAGTCACAAGGACCCAATGCAAGAGCTGGAAATAAATCATAGGAGCGCAAAAACTCCATTAGCAAGGGGCTAGAATTCGACTTGAAACCTTGTCCACTACGTTCTTAAGTTTCTATAAATAAAATATTGCTTATTATCTATTAATCAGTTTTTCCAGGAAAATTCAAAGTAGACGATGTAACTCAAGAGGCGGGAGAAGACTGCTATTTAAGCACACGCCACGTCAAAGATACTTAAGCGGAAGAATCGAGGACCTATTACTTGCTAGTGGAAAAAGACAAGGGCAATGATACGCATGCCGTTCATTTATACGTAAATGGTCAGTCGACAATTTTTTTCTCCGGTTTTACTTTTTCGAGCGGTGATTTTGTAGCTGAGAGCTATTTTTTCCATACTTCCAAAATTTTTATCGTTTTTAAGCCACCGATGAAGGAGTAAAAGGTACGTTTGAGTTTGAATTATTTAATTTAATAGTAAAGTTCATGATACATAATCCTTGATTAGTTTTGAGTTGATAGATTATGAGATTATATCCATTTATTTGCATGCACACTGTATTGTATAGTGGTACAAAAAAGTAGAATAATATAACCAGAAAGTCGTCACATTATATATTTCAATCTGGGATAGTGTTGAGTTTAAGTGAATCTCATAACTAACCATGATAAAATTTGTTATACTCTTCAATATTCGCTGTTGCTTGCTCAGGATTTTTTTATAAATTAACACATAATTTTTATCAAAAAACTCTTACAGCCGTATGCAACATCCTGTTTTAACTTAAAAGCGCTTTTAAAACTGGTAACTTTTAAAGATTTGTATTGCTTGGAATACAAATTTTCCTTCGCTATATCTTCGTAAAATTATATTATTATATTATAAGATACACAATGTCTTTTTGTATGTATATTTTGGAATAATTTTCAATAATGGAGTCTTCAGAATCATGAGTTTTCAGAATTTTAAATGTGGACTGTTGACCCTTCAGAGTTATCATCATCAATAAGTCCTGAGCTTTGACGTTTCATATTGAATGAGTTTCCAGTTTACAGACTGTTGATTCTTATGTCATGACCTAATGAATCCTCGAGATTCTTGTTTCTTGATCCTTCAGGGTACTCAAGTAGTTAGTCTGGTCCGGTTTTAATATTACTTATGGAACTCAACATAAAAACACCAAATATTTCTCGAATTAATGCCGAAATCATGAAATTTGCATTTAATCTCAAATCTCAGAGGAAACATACCAGACCGAGGCCTAATTCTTGAGAATTTTCAGATTGTGAGACTGAAACCGAATCATTAGTCTTTAGGCTTTTCAGAATATTGAAAGTCAGTTTCAGTCAAAGTTTCTGACATTTTGGAACCACATACATATAAATTATTAGAATAAAATAGTAATTTTGACTCTACAAAATTAGTTCGATTCCATTTTAAATCATATTTCAGACCTAAATGTATGAGAATGCGCACCATTTACGAGAAAATTAATATTTTATCTTGGAAAAAGCAATCAAAATAGTTCTCGCCGGGGAAAACTCGTCGTCTCCCCAGACAAGCAAGAAGTGAGGTCTGGAACGTTTAAAAAAATTGAAAGTTTTGAATGACCAGGAAAATAGTAATACTGAACATTTCCATTTCTTCCTTGAAATTCACCCTGGGAAATATTTTAACTTTCATTTCTGTAATCAGCAAAAGAGCATCCCTTTTTTTGGCGCCTAGCATAACGAAAATTGATTACAGTAGCAGGCGAACCGAAATTTTGTTAATTGATTTATTTAATTTTGATTTCCAGAGCCACTACAAATAAGCACGTTGGCGAGCGTGACCGGTGCACTTTTAGCTGGATTTTTCGTGTTCCTATGCATCTGTATATACGCGATCAAAGCGGAAAAATGTTGCTTTTCAAGTGAGTGTTTGTTACTTGTTACTTTAAAAGAGTCTCTGAAAATCCATAGCAAGAATATGTACTTAAGTTTGAGGCCTAGTAGTAAGAGTTTTGAGGCAAATCATACTAAGAATTCACAAACATAATGCTATACATTTATTAATAGACCTGGAAAGTTTGAGCAATAATTTGGCTCTCGTACAGCCATTCTCAAGGTATGACAAAAGAAGATCGCTTTTATTATTTCCAACGTCAAGAGACAAGGTTAATATCGCGATTTATCCTAACTGTTAATATTTGTGACCCCCGTTCTTTTTTATTATTTGGATCAAATCGAGCACTGGACAAAGCGGACATAAAAGACGTTTGCGATAGATATTTGCGGATAGCGAAGAGGTGCTGGGTTTGACGTCGACATGAGGGAAACAGCTCTATGACAATAATCTGGATCGAATTCCTAACTTTTAAACCTCCTAAATGATATTTCGGAAGTGTTGTAGTTTCGCCTCAAAGAAGGTATGTGTATGTTGGTTTCCCCACCTATGTCCAAATATTGTCCTCCAAGTTTTGTCATCAAATAAGGGTCAATCCAAAATCCCTCTAATATATAGCGGATCTAAAACTAGATCCGTTGCACGTCATCAATGACACCGACCATAGAATAAGGTTTAAATGGGGATATAGAATGTAACTCCCATCTTAAAAAAAAGCTCATATATGTGGCGCCTCTATAGGCTTGGGTCAAAGTAAAATGATTTTGGCGGGATATTTGAATTTGAAACTTTTTTTGTGGATGATCTTTCTACGCCTTGATCAGATTTAACATTAGTTATTATATTTATCCCTCATTATTAGAAATAAATATAATATGTAATAACCAAGACCGATCTAGTCAACGCCAAAAACGTTTTTTGGATAAAATAGGAAAATAAAACTCGTGTCTGTCAATCGTTGGACTTATAATACTCGCTAGGGCTCATGGGTTAAACTTTCTTCTCATGAATAAACATTCATTTAACTCACTTGGTGTATAAATAACTATTTATTTAGGTACATATTTAAATAATAATTGAACTTTTTCTGTTTGTCTTCACATCAATTTCATCACCAATGGGATTGACGCTATGATGAAGATAAAACTTACCTGAACTAAAACTGGGTAGAAGTAAAAACACTACAACTAATGAAAATGATTCATAAAAAGTTTGACAAACTAAAAATTGTTTGACAACCAACCGACCTATGACAGCTGATAGCGTCAACATCCAAAGGCGTTCACTAAAATCGATTACCAGCGATGAACATGCGCGCCCCCTGAGCAGCTTGGGGTACATTAAAAGCGGCAAGGAGCGTTCAATACAAGTTCGCGTACCATGACACCGACTGCGTTTGGATCTAATTTGCTGGTGGACGCATTGTGACGTGCAACAGATTTAGTTTTGGATCAACTATAGGAAAAAGGAATAAATCTTACATCCAATTTGGAATTTTCCATTTTCAACTAACATATTTAACAGCTCTTTTTATTGCGTTCCTTCATAAATAGCTAACTGTAATGTGTTACTTTACATAAATTATTCGACACAGAAGGGATAAAGAAAAGGTCAAACCTGGAAGCGTAAATGGACATAATGAGGAAAACCACCTATTTAAAGTATTATTTCTTTGAATCTTAACTTGAAAAAAAAAAAAAAAAACCGTTTACTGAATAAAAGTAAATATTGCAAACATGTGCTGCGCCTCAGAAAACTAAAGTACCGAACCGAACGGGAGGTAGAGAAGAAGCGATTAGGCATTAGACTAGAGAAGCTGCTGGGCTGGTGCCTTTGACGCGTGTCTGTAATTATTCATTATTCAATTTTCATTTTTATTTTGCATTAAATTGATTGTTCAATCCAATTTGTTATTAGTGTGTGTGTCAAGGAGAGATCATAGGTTAGTTGAATAATTGTTATTTTGTTTTTGAGAGTTGAATTATTAATACAAGTATAATTTTTTCCATTTTTATATTTTTTTGTTTGTTTATAAAAAAAATTATAACATGTGTATTGTTCATGTATTTAACAAAAATCGTTTCATGCTCTAAACAACACAGATAAAGAAGTAAATTAGAACCTAGGAAATTATGTGCTGCCTTTTTGTGCTGACATTTTGATTTTGTGTATTCAGAGCGTGCATTAGGGCCTTGTTGAATTTACTAACATTTTCCTACCCTGACGAGAGAATATTCTAGCAAATTGAAATAATCAATCTAGAGATATTGGCTCAAAAACAACTATAGCTGAGTAGCTTCCTGTATGGGACCTCAGTACCTGCTGGGAAACTGGCTAACAACAAAAACTCTTCAGTATTGAATATAGGTAGTGTTGATTGAATGTAGTGTGTGTAATTGAAATTTTAGCACAAGAACAGGGGCGGTACCTAATTTAATCTTTTATTGACGAATTATTAAATTATTGACTCATAATAATTATTAAAATGACACACTATGTTTCGATTTTTGAGGAATGTTAGATCGGGGGTTTCTTTGCCGTGCTCTTTCCCCTCGTTAGTTCCAGGATGAGAACGGTACGATTTACTTTATTAATAAAGTAGAAGTTTCACAAATTTTTCGTTTCTTTTACATATCACAACTTCCCTTAAATTTCCCAAATATTTACTATGTCGGGCGCATGTCCAGTAAGTAAAATTGAGTAAGTTTCCACAACGTAGGTCCTATTTGTTTTTCATTCCATTTTTCAGAAGATTTGTTATTAAAAGGTAATAAAAATTCTCATCGTTCAATCTTACTGAACGAACCCGGGGTATGTTATACTACAATATATGAGATGAAGGACCGAAAATAAATCAATAAGCTATATGGACTGACCAAGAAAACGTGAAATGGCAGGTCAAATGGTAAATTCAGCTACAGTGGAGCATAAGTCAATTTTCTAGAACTATAGCTCAGAACATTGCACTACTATAGAAAAAAAAAATAATTTTCAAACATAGGTACTTTGGCATTCTGTACATTGTTAAACTCTCAAAACTAGGAGATAATTTTCTTGAAATAACATGAAACAGAAAACATAACAAAGTTTTCTGCTGATGAGATTATGAAGTAAAACTATTTCTTCTTTGGGCAAGCGGAGTATTGATTTTGTTTTTTCGATAAAGCAGAAATCAAGGAAAATGTTATCCGTGTGTTCAAAACAAGCTACAATCGCATCTGACTGGGAATCACAGAGGAAAAAACCTGAAAACTGATTATTCATTACTGCGCCGGCAAATAATAGAATTATTCTATCTCCATCGAAGTCAGTGGCAATCATTGGATTAGACAATACTTGATACAGTCACTGGATTTAGTGTTTTCTTGTACTTGCAGGTAAACTAGTAAGTCGCACTTGTTGCCGTTCTTGATGCAAGTAACTAAAATCTCTCCAAAAATAATCCATACTATCCCAACTTCATTTGGGTATTCTCAGAGAATAACTTTTATTTTAGTCTGAGGAAACTGTAACGTGTCAAACGGAAAACGATTTTTCATGGTAAATCTCTCATGTAATTTGCTCTACCATCTTATTTGAGTTTCCAAATTAGTAAACCATAGCTGGACATATTTTATTTGATACAGATGTGATTGAAGCTATCTGTTGAGTCTATGGAGAGTCGACAGTAGATGCTCTGCACTATTCTCTCGAATATGTTCAAATAACGCGCCATCTGTTGAAATAATTAACTATTTTCATTGGATAGAATTCGATTTTGAACCAGAAACCGAAAGAAAGCCTTACGAAAAATAAATTTCTTGACTTCCGAAGAATTCTCCCCTATCTTTATATGTGAGTATTTGAGGGTGGTAGATGCCATGGAACTCATGCCACAATAGGCCCATTATATTCCTCCAGTAGCTCGGCATCGAGCCTAGCGATTGAATGTAGGCGACGTCTTCAAGGGATGGGTGCGTTGAATTTACTCATTGTATGTGTTAAAAAAAAGTATAAACTACTGGTTATGACCGCCTTTAAAAAAAATGACTAAAGCCCAATTTCCGAAATTGATAAAGTCTATACGAAGTCACTTGGACTAGTCAAACATGGGCGGCGTAATTTCAATAGGCGCTACCTACTCAAATTAACAATCAATATCGAATATACTAGAGTAGGTGATGCACTGCACTGTCACTCACGCCGATAATCGGGAATGAAATGAAATAGTATGTCGGCCAATCAAAAAACGGCAATGACCAATCAGATCTATCGAGTCCACGTTGACTGGTATCGAACGTGTAAACTGTAAAAGGAGCCAATCGATCTATCCATCCCTACTTGTCTGGCTTCCAACGGTACGATGAGCAATCAGTATAAATTTTGACATATTTATATGATGTGATGCAGTATATTGACCATGCCACTATTTCAGGCCTGTCCAAGTAACTTCGTATAGACATACCTCTAAAACCATAAAAAAGATATACCAGAACTGATCTGGCATATTTATAAAACAATATTGCTGTTCCGATTGATATACGGGGTGTCTAAAATACCAAGGGTTACCATTGGTATATCGGAAATCAAAGCCTATTGAAAAATATTTTCGTTGTTGCCAAATTTCCATTAGTTTCCGAAATACAGGATGATTTGTAAAAAACAACCTATAACTGTTGTAACGCCGTTACTAGAGTTTTTCCGTATTTCCGTATTCGGCTGTCTACAATCTCCGTTCTTTCTTACCGTTTTACCGTACCGTGGGGGCTTTCATTTCCGTCGCTTCTCATTCACGTAATTCACCCGCCGCCAGTATTCGTTCGCACACTCTCTCTCTCGCACTCACTTTAATTTTCATTCACGCTACCTCGTATTTACATTCATCCGTTTCGTATTGTTATTTACTTTTGGGAATTAATAAAAACTACATTGTTGGATATTGTGTGTTTCATTTTGGGGAAAATGCGCATAGACCTCTGGTTTTTCCGTCTCCACTGTTTAAAAGCTACCTAGTGCACGTGGGCCCTTAACCACTTTAATCCTAAGGGTGGCGCCCGAGTTTTCCGAAAACCCCGAACCGACCGCTTTCTTACCGGAAAACCAAAGTAGCGCTACAAAAATGGCGCCCGAGCAGGGACCGTTCTGCGCATGTCCATGATTTCAGCACATGACCGATGTGATTACGTCATCACCAGTCCCCGTTACACCGAGAGGACGTTTGTTTTGGCGATGACCGTTGGTTATCCGTTACCATACCGTTTCTTTTGGTGATTGCCAGACCGCATATTGCCGGAGCAAATGAACCGCTCCTTTTGGACCGTTTCTGTACGTGCCTTATCATCCGCCCCATGTTTTGAAGGGCTCAACCAATGCCGTCCATCCGTGGAAGAGTTCCTGTTATATTTCGTACTGCATTGGACCTGAGTCTTCTATTTTTGGGAAGTATTGGTATGCGCATGCGCAAACAAATAATTCGAGCAGTCGCTTATTTTCGAGTCATCCGATGTCGCTGATTTCATTTTCACCGTCTGAAAACTTCCCGCTTGATGTAAGCGAACCGAATCCGACTTTCCCGCTGATATTTCCACGAAAACACACACTCCACGCACCCAAAAACGTCAAAACTGTGTACCGAATCGCTTTTCCGCTAAATCCGTTCTGCGCATGCTTGAAAAAAAAAAAACAAGCTACACCGTTTTTCCGACTAAACCGAGGTTGCCGAGTCTAATTCTACATAGAGAATGATTGTATCTTGCACCGGTTGCCACATTTCTCAAAATTCCGAGGATTTCCGTAAAGCTCCCCATCTACCTTTTGGTGGCCGAATGCCTCCCCACTACTGCAAGGGAGTATATAGCAAGACGATTAAGCTATATGCGACACTTACCGTCAGACCGTCGAGTTGATCACTTGAACACTCTAGCTCGAACCGTCCACCCGAATATTTTCGAGACATTCACCGTCCGGCTCTCAGTTTGAGCACTCCGATCATTCACCGTCCGGCTCTCAGTTTGAGCACTCCGATCATTCACCGCCCGGCTCTCAACCGTTCCGAGAGAAATATACCGCTTTACCGAACCGAATAAAACTCAAGAGAGTTGTATAACCGAACCGTATACCCGATCCTTTCGAATCATTCTAGTTTCGACCGTCCACCTGAACACTCCGACTCCTATCCGCACCGCAGCCTAGAATACGCCAACAATCCGACTTTTAAATCCGAATCGTTTGCGAGCGCCCTTCTCCGTACCGTACCGTACCGTACAGCCGAGTATAACCGTAAACCTGCTAACGAACCGCTGACAACTAACCGCTGAAAGCCGTTGTCGTTTGAACTTCTCTTCTGTATTCCGCTACCGTTAAGAAAAAAAAAAACCGTTACCGCTTCACGATGCCAGGAGGCACAGGCAACATTGTCAACCCACCGGTTACCAGTACCCCGAATACCACAGCCTCAGCCGTGGTTACAACCAGTCCGGTAAATCCGCCCGTTAATGCACCCATAACCACTTACCCCGCTTGGTACGATCCCAACGACGGCCGTGTTGGTTGGGTTTATCTATTAAAGAGGGACGAACTGGTGCTTGAACTAGATAAATTTGGCCTAGACACTACGGGTAACGTGGACATCCTAAAAAAACGACTAGTTACCTTCTATCGCCAAGGGAAAGCTTCACCAGCACCCAATACCATGGCAGGGTTCAGTTTTCCGACCGGTTACGGCATGCGGATGACGCAAGCGAGTAGTACCGCTCTAATGACTCCGAGCAATACCGCTAATACAGGTGCACCCGGTGCGCCACAGAACTCGGCTGTACCGACTATTACCATTCAACAGCCGCTATCTTCTCCGATCGCAAACCGCTCTCCGATAACACCACTGAAGGTACACAAATGGAATGTTAATTTCAATGGACGCACCGACCCGATGACATTTATCGAGAGACTCCAGGAAATTTGTACCTCCCAGGGGATTGCAATAGACAGATTGTTACCGCACATGCCTGAAATTTTACGGGGTGATGCATCCCTATGGTACCGAAATAACCGATCTCACTGGTCAACCTGGCTTGACTTTCTGAACGACTTCCGCAGCTTTTATTTTCCGATTAATTATGCCGCCGATCTGGAAATCGAACTTAGCCGCCGACTCCAGAAATCAAATGAAGCGTCACACCGTTACATCACCGATATGCAAACCCTAATCCGAAGGCATGGTGGCATTACTCCAGAACAAGAATTGCACTGGTTATACCGCAACCTTTTACCCGAATACCGCCAGTATATCCGGAAGACCGATATTACCGACGTCGTTTCATTTTCCCGAACCTTAAGAGAAATCGAGGGGTTACTAGCCGAATTACAAGTCCGACCGTATCCGTCCCGAACTACACACCAACCACCAACAGGCATTTCCGTAACCAACCCCCCACCTAGAAATCTAACGGAAAATTTCCGAAACCGAGACCGAGAAGCCGCCAAGCATCCGAGATCGGATAGCGATCGACCAAGAGGAAATATCTGCTGAAGGTCATTTTAGAACCGAATGCCGAGGCACCGCCCGACTATTTTGCTCCAGATGTGGCAAATCTGGTGTGATATCCCGCGATTGTCCTTGCACTAGGAGGTCGGGAAACTGCTGTCCTAGTCCGAGGTCAGCCCAACACCGCCAGCCGAAAACCTCGAGTAAACACCGAAATATTCCGAGAACCGCAAACCCTATTCGCCTACCCGATGTTCGGCCCCATATCTGCATCTACATTGAGGATGTCCCGTTTCTAGCCTTAATAGATACCGGAGCTGCTAATTCGTTTTTGGGCGATTTAGCCGCTGAAACATGCCATTACAGCAACTATCCGAAAGTGCAAGCCGTGGTCCGAAGTGCCAAAGTGGCCAATGGCGGTGTAATTGACATTTCCGACGCTTACCAGTTACCGTTAAGGTTCGGAAATATTACCATGACCGAAACTATCAGCCACTTTCCAAAATTAACATCAGACATTGTTCTTGGCATGGATATTTTAAGCCGCCATCAGTTCCACCTAGACCTAGGAACTGGCGAAGTATATCTCCGAGGCCAACTATTACCGTTTCCGACTCTCTGTAGTCCTATAGGGCCAATCGATTCAAAACCGAGCCTAACTCTAACACCGACAGAAGAGCGAAAGTTAACCGAATTTTTAGATCAACAATTACCAAAATTTGATCAAATTAAAGGCACGACTCCCTTAGTAGAGCATCACATCCATCTACTGAACCCCGAACCGATAAAACAACGTTACCGACCGCAAAATCCCCGGATGCAAGAAGTAGTCAACACCGAAGTTAAGAAAATGTTAGACGATGGAATCATCGAACCGTCCGCTAGCCCGTGGAGTTCTCCCGTGGTCATTGTCCGAAAGAAAGATGGCAAGTACCGGTTTTGTATTGACTTTCAGAAAGTCAATGCCATATCCCGAAAGGATGCATACCCTTTGCCATTCATCAATGCCACTCTGGATAAACTCCGCCGCGCCCGATACATCTCTAGCATTGACCTTAAACAAGGATACTGGCAAATACCTCTTGCTAAAGGTAGCAAACCGATAACCGCTTTCACCGTACCGGGAATGGGTCTTTACCAATTCCGTGTGATGCCATTCGGGTTACACTCCGCTCCGGCCACATTCCAGAGGCTAATAGATCAAATCATTGGTCCAGAATTAGACCCATTCTGCTTTGCATACCTGGATGATATCATCATTATTGGCGAAACTTTTGAAGAACACCTCAACAACCTGGGGGAGGTATTTCGTCGTCTGAGAGAGGCCAATTTAAAAATAAATCCCGACAAATGTGAATTTGGGAAACGTTCCCTCCGTTACCTGGGTCACCTCGTGACGTCAGAAAGTATCCGAATTGATCCGGAAAAAGTAGCCGCCATCCGTGAGCTTCCAGCTCCTACTAACCTGCGAGGGTTAAGACGCTTTTTAGGGGTGGCTTCTTGGTATCGACGTTTTGTGCCGAATTTCTCCCAGGTAGCTAGCCCGGTTAACCGATTACTTAAGAAAGGAGTCCGCTGGACCTGGACCGAGGTGGAGCAAACGGCTTTCGAAAAGCTGAAAACCTGTCTCACCGAAGCCCCAATATTGGCCTGTCCCGATTTTTCAAAGCCATTCGTGTTGCAGACCGATGCATCCGATAATGGGTTAGGTGCGGCATTAATACAACATGGCGTCGATGGCGATCACGTCATAGCTTATGCCAGCCGTACTCTAAGTCCAGGAGAGAAGAAGTTTTCCGTCACCGAAAAAGAATGTCTCGCTATCGTCTGGGGAATCGAGAAAATGCGGCCATATTTAGGAGGATACCGATTTACCGTTGTAACCGATCATCAAAGCCTAAAATGGCTGCATTCGATGAAAAGTCCGTCTGGTAGACTAGCTCGTTGGAGTGTATATCTACAACAATTTGATTTTGAGATAAAACACCGCAAAGGGGTGCTTAATAAAGTTGCCGATGCACTATCTCGAGATCCCATTCCTGGCGAGGAATATCTCGAACCAGAACCGATTCTAAGTCTAGAAAATGTCGAACCATGTGCTTGGTACTCTACCAAGAAAAATTCTGTAGAAAATAACCCCGCCGCTGTTCCAGACTTTTGTGTTAAGAGTGGACAGTTATACCGACATTTTTGGGACTTATCCGATCTATCCGACTCCGAGTTCTCCGATCCGTGGAAGCTTTGCGTTCCTAAACCTGCCCGCCAGGCTATTCTGGAAGAGAATCACGACTCTCCAATGGCAGGACACCGAGGCATTGCCAAGACTACAGCTAGAATTTGCCGGAAATATTATTGGCCAGGCATGATGAGAGATATAGCCCGATATGTCAGAAGTTGTAGTTCTTGCCAACGCTATAAGCCCTCTCAACAGCAAACTCCGGGTAAAATGCATCCGTTCAAGAACCAGTAACCCTGGGAAACCGTGACTACCGATTTGATTGGACCGCTGATTAGATCCTCAAAAGGGAACAGCTTTCTGGTTATGTTCCAAGATCGTCTCACGAAATGGGTAGAATGCCGACCGATCCGACAAGCAACGTCACGTGCTGTTACTCAAGCGTTGTTTGAGCAAGTTGTTTCCCGATTTGGGTGTCCCAAAACTGTTTCAACCGACAATGGGTCTCAATATACCGGGAGACCATTCAAGGAACTTCTACAGGAAATGGGTATAGCGCATCGACTTACCCCAGTCTACACTCCGCAAGCGAATCCTGTAGAACGCACCAATAAGACGATAAAGACCATGATTGCTCAGTTCTGTGACGAAAACCACCGAAAATGGGATGCTCACCTCTCTGACCTGGCATTCGCCCTTAACTCTTCCCGACAGGATTCGACGATTCTCGCCAGCGTTCCTAAATTTTGGACGAGAACTGGACCAACCTAAATCTTTATACCGTATCACCGACACCGAATCCGAAGTAGATCAAGACGAACCGGCCCAACTTACCTTGTATTCCGACCGTTTAAAAAGACTATATGAATTGGTCCGAGTGAATCTAGGTAGGGCATTTTCCGCTCAGAGCCACAACTACAATCTGCGCCGCCGAGAATGGAGATGTCACGTCGGCGATAAAGTTATGCGAAAGGAAAATCCGCTTTCCTCCGCCATAAAAGGTTTTGCAGCCAAACTGGCTCCAAAATATTCCGGACCGTATACCGTAACAAAAGTCGTTTCGCCCGTAGTTTATAACTTAAAAGACGGCTCCGGCAAGAAGCTCCAACACATTCACTTTAAAGATCTTAAACCGGCATATGTATAGTAAAATTCTATTCTTTTTTCCTTTAGTTAAAAAAAAAAAACCGCAAATGAACCCACCGAAGAAGTTCCGCCCCAACCCGACTACGTTACACAACCCTCGGCAAGATGGGGAACGTAGGGTAAAAAAGGGACATGCCAGGATGAATCGCATAAAACAGGCGGTTCAGGTCTATAAGGCCCGTTTTGCAACTGCGGCACAGAGAGCCCATCTAACCATAGTGGCTCCCGCATTTCCACCCGGAACCACCTCATCGCTAGCTATCGTTCCCGGGGCACCGCATCCTATTCCGCAGCCTGCCGACCCATGATCGCCATCGGCCCCATCAGCATCCAAAATCAGGGTGATATCGATGCAGACTATTCCCGCACCTGGCCCGAATCCGTTAAGCGCATCATCGACCGCAAGCACTGGAACCCCGGGGCACGCATTTCCTCGTCGACAACCCTGCCGTCCCTGTCCAATGGCCAAAACCGCTCCCACCACGACGGCCAC